>CM076583.1:498455649-499055649 GCA_034641835.2 Pinus albicaulis | reverse complement strand
TTGACATAAGTGACAAGAAATAAGTATATTTATTTGACATAAATAAAGCTTAAAGATAAGAAATTTGAGGATCATTTTTTTTTTTGACCCCAACAAACCCAACAACCCGCTTGACACATAGTTCGGGTTGCGACATTTTCCTCCAACTTTCATGTTTTTATTAGACTATATCAATACTTGTTATTTATCCATATTGAATTTACTATATTGGGATGGAGAAATGGAAAGAGTTGCTCATATTAATTTGACTTTATAAAAATGAGTGTATTAAATTGACATAAGTGACAAGAAATAAGTAGATTGATTTGACATAAATAAAGCTTAAAGATAAGAAACTTGAGGACGATATCAATACTTGTTATATAGCCATAATTCACTTGACTATACTGGGATGGAGAAAGGGAGAGAGTTTCTCATATTAATTTGAATTTATTAAAATTAGTGTATTAAATTGACATAAGTGACAAGAAATAAGTATATTTATTAAATAAAGCTTAAAGATAACAAAATTGAAAATGATATATATATATATATATATATATATATATATATATATATATATATATATATATATATATATATATATATATATATATATATATATATATATATATATATATATATATATATATATATATATTTGTGACCCTCAGAAACCCAACAACTATTTGAGGATGATATTAATACTTTTTATTTAGCAATATTAATATTTTTATTTTCTCTAATAAAAACAAGAAATAAGTATATTGATTTGACAAAAATAAAGCTTAAAGATAAGAAATTTGAGGATGATATATATATATATATATTTTGTGACCGTGAGGAACCCAACAACCATTTGAGGATGATATCTATCCTTGTTATTTAGCCATATTGACTTAACTATATTGGGATGGATAAAGAGAGAGAGTTGCTCACATTAATTTGACTTTATAAAAATGAGTGTATTCAATTCACATAAGTGAAAAGGAATAAGTATATTGATTTGACTTAAATCAAGCTTAAAGATAAGAAATTTGAGGATGATATCAATACTTTTTATTTAGCCATATTGACTTGACTATATTGGGATGGAGAAAGGGAGAGAGTTTCTCATATTAATTTGAATTTATTAAAATGAGTGTATTAAATTGACATAAGTCACAAGAAATAAGTATATTGATTTGAAACAAATAAAACTTAAAGATAAGAAATTTGAGGATGATATATGTATATATATATATATATATATATTATTGTGACCTTGAGGAAACCAACAACTATTTGAGGATGATACCAATACTTGTTATTTAGCCATATTGACATGACTATATTGGGATGGAGAAAGGGAGAGAGTTTCTCATATTAATTTGACTTTATAAAAATGAGTGTATCAAATTGATATAAGTGAAAGGAAATAAGTAGATTGATTTGATAGAAATAAAACTTAAAGATAAGAAATTTGAGGATGATATCAATGCTTGTTATTTAGCCATATTGACTTGACTATATTGAGATGGTGAAAGGGAGAGAGTTGCTCATATTAATTTGAATCTATTAAAATGAGTGTACTAAATTGACATAAGTGACATGAAACAAGTATATTGATTTGACATAAATAAAGCTTAAAGATAAGAAATGAGGATGATATTTCTTTTTGGTGAACCTAACAACGATTTGAGGATGCTATCAGTACTTGTTATTTATCCATATTGACTTGACTATATTGGGATGGAGAAAGGGAGAGAGTTGTTCATATTAATTTGACTTTATAAAAATAAGTGTATTAAATTGACATAAATGACAAGAAATAAGTATATTGATTTGACATAAATAAATCTTAAAGATAAGAAATTTGAGGATGATATCAATACTTGTTATTTAGCCATATTGACTTGACTATATTGGAATGGAGAAAGGGAGAGAGTTGCTTATATTAATTTGAATTTATTAAAACGAGTGTATTAAATTGACATAAGTGGGAAGAAATAAGTATATTGATTTGACATAAATAAAGCTTAAAGATAAGAAATTTGAGGATGATATTTTTTTTTTGTGACCCTGAGGAACCCAACAACTATTTGAAGATGATATCAATACTTGTTATTTAGCCATATTGACTTGACTATATTGGGATGAAGAAAGAGAGATAGTTGCTCATATTAATTTTACTTTATAAAAATGAGTGTATTAAATTGACATAAGTGACAAGAAATAAATATATTTATTTGGCATAAATAAAGCTTAAAGATAAGAAATTTGAGAATGGCATCAATACTTGTTATTTAGCCATATTGACTTGACTATATTGGGATGGAGAAAGGGAGAGAGTTTCTCATATTAATTTGAATTTATTAAATAGAGTGTATTAAATTGACATGACTATCTTGGGATGGAGAAAGGGAGAGAGTTTCTCATATTAATTTGATTTATTAAATAGAGTGTATTAAATTGACATACGTGATCAGAAATATCTATATTGATTTGACATAAATAAAGCTTAAAGAAAAGAAATTTGAGGATGATAATTTTTTTTTTTGTGACCCTGAGGAACTCAACAACTATTTGAGGATGATATCAATACTTATTATTTAGCCACATTGACTATATTGGGACCGAGAAAGGGAGAGAGTTGCTCATATTAATTTGACTTTATTAAAATGAGTGTATTAAATTGATATAAGTGACAAGAAATAAGTATATGGATTTGACATAAATAAAGCTTAAAGATAAGACATTTGAGGATGATATTTTTTTTTGTGATCTTAAGGAACCTATCAATCTGCTTGACACTAGTCCGGGTTGCAATAGGGAGGATTAGAATGATTTCACATATCTCATATTACCAATCTCACCGCCCCTTGGACTTGAGGATGAGTTTTTCAATAAAAATAAAATTAGATTTTTTTTTTTAGAATTTAATATTTTTAAATTAATCTTTATCAATCCTGATGATGAATTACAGTTGGTAGTTTGAAATGCGTCGATTCCAAAATTTCTTATGTGATTTCCCAGAAGGTTTATATTTAAAATCTTTATCAATGTTTATAAGAGACTCATATTAACTTGCTTTCACTGAAATAGTTATATTTACTATAAGAAAATAAATATATATAAATATTTTATTATTTATTTTTATTATAAAAATAAATATTAGAAATTTCATTTTCACTAAATTTTACTTTATATTAAAGATGCAGTATTACACAATTTTATTTATTTGATATTGAAGAATATAAATATAAAAACTTTGTATTTTCATTATATATTTAATTAGTATATTTTTTTATAAAATAAAAAAATAAAATTGTTATTTAATTTTAAATCTATATTTACTTATTAAAATTTTATTGTTTTTTAATAAAAATTTAAAAACGGAAAACTAGAGATTGTATTTCGAAAGTAAAAATTAATTTTTTATTCAAACTCATGCAAAACCCTTGGATTTGTAAGGTAGAAGTTTAAATTTCTATGAAAGTTAATACAAAACATGTTACGCAGCCAATTTAAATTAAAAATATATATATATTTTATTTAATTATAAAAATAAATAAATATTAAATATTTTGTTTTATTGTCTTATTATTTATTATTGATTAAGTATGAAAGCCCATATCTGGTCCAAAAGTTGTCTTGTAAATGACCTTTTCCTTTGGATGTGTACTTGATGATGGCCAAATTTCAAAATCGATCTTTTAGAACACTACTTCTCCCTTCAGCTAATAAAACAGAGTCCTCGATTCTCGGCGTACGGATAATTGTTGTTCTTGATGGTCACCTTGTTCAAGTGCTTGTAATCGATGCGAGAACTTGAGAGTACCATCTTTCTTCTTCATAAACAAGACCGTGTACCCTATGGGTGATACACTTGAAAGCTTAATGTATCCCTTTTCCAACATTTCCTTCAACTACAGCTTCAACTCTACCAGCCGTGTGCTCATCCCAGTAAGGTGACTTAGATTTGGAGTGCTACCCACAGTACCAACTCAATAGAAAATGTCTACTTTCGTGACATGGAAACTACCGAAATTTCTACGGGAAATACATCCACAGAAAGCTGCTATAGAACTATGTACCCGACCAACACATCCAAATCCTAAGAAATTCTTTACCTTTTTCACTTGGAAAATGTGCCATTGAAAATAACACACATCACTTTCCTACGACTACAATTTTCTGCATAATTGTCACCATCCTATCTGAGATGTTGTTTCTTCTTACCTACGCAAGACTCTTTCAGTACTCCATTTTCATCCAAGTCTTCAATATATTTTTCATAATAACTCTCTCTTGGGTCATATGAAGGTACAACTAGTCCATACCCAAAATCGTGTGTGTTCAATCCTAATGAGAAATAAATTTAGATATGTGAGGTAGGCATGCCACATTCAATTCAAATGCACAATATCTTTACCCGACATGATAAAATTTTTCCTTTCTTTGTGACTTGTATCCCATGCGCACTAACCAAGATGCCGCATGCACTTCCTCATTCAAACCACACTTGTCCACCATGTCACGGCACATAACTATAATTAGATCTCAGGGTTACTAAAAATAGAAACAACTTCTGATCAAAAATGTTATCGTCCATCTCAATGACCAGATGGCTTGATAATCTTCTGCCTACGTATCCGGGCCGATGCATACGATAGGAGGAGTGCTATTCCCAACATCCCCAACGATCTTCAGGCCTCTTTATGCACTATCGAATCCGCGACTTACCACCGATACTATGGAAAATATCTCCTTGAGATTCTTTCCTTACCACATAACTAAAATTCCAGTAGTCTCAAATGCACACACTCTATTCTACTTCTTGAGGCTATGACCCATGCCCATGTCCTAACTACAGTGAAATTCTTGTAAGTTGCAACATTTTGCTCCCTTATGGATTACTGAGGCCTTGTTCTTTTTTACTTCCATTTACCTTTACCTTTATCTTTATGGTTTTACTTTCCATCCTTTCCTAGATTCATTCTTACACTTTACGAATGCTCACAATAGTGCTTTAGTTTCCCGATAACCTCTCAAGTGACGAGAGGCTCATCATACTCTAATGCGATCTCCCAAATGCTAGTGGAAATCGGTCGACCAAACCTATGAAATTTATTATTTTGCGTCCTTAATATATGGTACATACCTCAATAACTCCAAGAATTTAGTCGATATACTCTTCATATGCTATCGATCCCATATTAAACGCTCATTAGAATTCCATGGCTTTGCTATCATAGTACCTTTTTGACCGATAATTCTTTTCGAAGAGGTCTCTTGAATTCATGCTAACTCAACTCTTGCACGATGTCTCTATCTTTCATTTCCATCTTCACCATATGTCTTTCTTTGCTTTTCTTCACGCAAGATAACTACTACACGGCCTACATGTTATACGCTGACAATTATGCAACTCAAAGGGCTATTCGTCATGCTACGTAACCAAGCCTCTTGCATCTTTTCAGTATTCTTCAAATCTCCATCGAAGGTAGTGTGTGTTCAGCTTTCTCTAAACTTTCATCTTAGTACTTGTCACCTCCTCTTTTAAGGATGATAATTATGATGATTATAGTGGATTTCATGACCATAACTAGAGTAGTATGTGTGTCGTCACCCTCTCCTATCGCGGAGTATCCATGGATATGCCTCCTATGATCGTTGCATCTCTGTCATAGCTATTCCCACCATGAGACCTGCTCACATATGCCCCATTGGTCCCATCCTCCTATCCATAGGTGATTCATAGTGGTCCCTGTCTACGTAACTCATGAAAAACTGCGAAGAATCACTACATCTACTTCCTCGTTTGCTTCTCCCGTGCTTGCATCTTTTTTCATTATACTCCCTTTGCTGCTCCTTTATTTCTTCCTTCAAAATCCTCAGTGTGCATACTTGTGGAAAGAGTTCCCAACACCCTTTTCATTTTTCGCATTTGATTCATAGGGAGAATATTTGTAGTCTACCATCTTTCTAGTCATATTTTATCTCTCTTCCTACGAGGCATACTATGTCGGCCTAAAGCCAAATCATAAAGAAACCAAACTATACCTTAATATAATCCGGTGGACAAATATCTCATATGCCAAGAGTGACCAAATTATCACAATAAATACTATATAAAGCATAAACATAACAACATATGTATATCATCCTAACCATAATCCATTCATGCTGATGCATGACCATATCAGCACGCATCATGATTCCTAGGGCATGAAAATCGCAACTATATCAATGTATCCATGAAAGCACATAAACAATGACATGCATAAATAATGCATAACCAATCAAACAGTCGCGTCTGACACATTCCAAAACTACACCACGTCAAGTTTCACAGGTGACATCATTGCAAGTAACCATGACCACCACCATGCACCGAAGCACATCTTCTAAAGACCACCATGCACATGCAACAAGCACATGGACCATAAATATAAGCGACACATATGTGGTCGGCTTGCCCAAAATCATGATGAACACACCGCACCATCCAATCCACGGGGTGAATCATTCTCTGTTGCGATGCTCGCAACATCCTCCTGCCATCTACCCAACTGACCTAGCCATCCGGCAGGTAAAATCATGTCACTAAGAGTTACTATGATATGAGTCAATCTATGTGTCCAAATAACGAAGTGGAAACGGATGGAACACAATAACACATACCCTCTACACCTACAACATAACGTCCGCGAGGCCATCTAAAGCCTTCCAGGGTGACCAGCCCGTAAACGCGAGTTTTTGCCGCATTAAATCGCGCACACCCTTGCCAAACCCTCCAAGCCGCTTGAGAGCCCTAGTCGCTCCCATGAGCCCGCATGAGTATGTGAGCGTGGCCTTTGTTCTCGTCAAAGTGCTATTCTAGTGACTACGAGATTTTAAGGCTAAATTTCGCGTGGCTAAGAGCCAAGTCATTGCCCAGGCTCCATGACACTTCTACGAATGAAATATAACATCAAAATAATGATACAATTTAAATTAATTAAACAAGGACATCGACTAGACCTCTACTAACCATGACATGCATTTCTTCAAAGCATGTCACATATGTGAGACATATGGGTCTAATACTTATATCCGAGAATGGCTAGAGAAAAATTGATGCCCTCATTAAATTAGTGCATTATTATCTGACCAGGTCATATATTCATTGTTCATTCATTTAAAGAAAATGGTGTACTCGAAAGTGAGATACATATATCATCACTGTCATAAAACATGCTCATAACCGGCATATAACCAACATAAATAATAAGGATACAACAAACCATAGAATCCACATATAAACCAATACATTTCTCACACAAAATGCAAGGATAATAAAGCTCTTATCGATGAATGAAAAATCCAACCCAAGTATGGGACTACCACATTCCACCTGACCATAGATTGACTAATCCAAAACTCTCTTCAACGGGATCACCCCTATGCCACACCATCACAAGCATGAATGTGAGACTTATAACTAGAGAACCAACAAGGGCTTCTCGATGCTAAAACCGCTCATTACCTCCATCCATTTGAACCATGCTTTACCACAATGCCCATCGGACTCACTATGGAGGCATAAATAAGCATGGATTCTCCACGGATCTCTCCACCTAGTGTGAAGAATTTCTCATCTTTCTTAACCTCTCTCATAATGACCTTGTGTCCCTCTATTATTGTTCAAGGTATTACTAGGTCTATGAGGTCTCCACACTCAAGTATTTACCGTCTATCCCAACTTGGGATTCCTAGGCCCAATCAAGGGTACCACCAATGAGCTTTACCGTGTATCTCGCCATTCTGCACGGTCTGAGGGACCCACTAGGATCTCAATCGCAGGTGTTAACATCCAGGAGCTTTACTATGCATCCAATCTAGGGATTCCTAGGCTTTGTGAATAATGCTGAGACCACCCCACTTATCTTGGAGGTCCATCTAGCCAATCCAGGATCTGTCGAAACATGAAAACCACATCACACTCATGGCTATCTAGAAACAAACTGACAGGCAAAGGGTGAAGAACATTGTCACACCTGAAAACCCATGCCAATGAAAACAAGAGAACAGAGAACACACATGCACCAACCATGCATTAAAAATATAGCAAGGAAACCATGCATGCACAGATACTTTCAAGTGAAGTCAGATTTGTAAACTTCTTGATCATGCTCTTCCTTGTCGCTTGGATCTTTGCTTCCTCTTTGTGTTCTTTTCACTGCTCGATCAAAAGAGAAATCTCTCCAAGAAAACCTCGAAGTGTCTAAGAGGGCAAGAGATAGAGAATAGAGAGAGAGAGCTCCAAAACTAAATGGACAAAATGTACCAACTAATCCTTAGAAGCCTTTTTTATCAATTGAGGCCTATATTTTCTTCCTTTCCATCATTCCACTTCAATTTCCTCCTCACATGCAGCACCGTGACCTTTCACCTTCCTTTTCTCCCAATTTCCATTATTTTCATAAATAAAATGCCAAAGTTCCTGCCACTTTTCCTTTCCCAGTTCTTTTCCTACTTCGTGGCCATAATAAAACAAATGAACACCCACACTGGATTTTCCTCAAAAATGTAACTTGGAATAAGTGTCCGTGACCTTGGTCTTATATTATTTTACATGGATTTTTAACTAGGGTTGCTACATTTTTCATGTGATGCTCATAGGTAAAAAGAAAGTTGGTAGCCTGTGTGAAGATGGACAATTCACATACAAAATTGGTAGATACAGATGGGTCATGTGATGGGTACAAGGTGGTCACTTTTGTATAGGTATATATATATATATACAGACAGTCTGCATATATATATATATATATATATATATATATATATATATATATATATATATATATATATATATATATATATATATATATATATATATATATATATATATATATATATTATGCTTGAAAAATATATCTTACAAATACAATCATCTAGTCATAGTAGTTCATATCAATCTCATAGAAATTCAAAGTGAAGTAGGTGAACAAAAGAAGATGGAAGATTATAGAATATGACCATGAAAGTATTATGGAGAGCTTGCATTCTATCACGCGCTGGCACACATGAGTAGATGATGAAAATGGAAAGCCTCATGCGCCCAAGCTCTCACGCACTAAGCGCAATCTAATCTAGAACAAGAGATTCACATATGAGTTTTGTAATTTAAAAATATGAGAATTAAAATAAGAATAAATTTAATCGTTGTTTGTGGCTAGATATATCTTGAAAATCGCTCTCTCTCCATTCATACACATTTAATTTATTTTAGTGTACTCCCATTTTCTCAATATAATTGAAAATAAATTTAAAGAAATATAAATATGTGTTAAGGGATGTAGTAGAAAATTGTAAACAAAATGGAAGATAATGGCAATTTAAAGAAATATAAATATATGTTAAAGGGTGTGGTGCAAATTATAAACATCGGAAGATAATGCTTCGAAGAAACTAATTTGTTTCACTCTTTCTTAGTCCTACAAAAATAATTTAGAAAGAAATAAAGAATAATTAAGGTCATTCAAATGTTGGCTTAATCATTTGGATTTCCAAGGAGAAGAACTTCATACATTTTTTCGTTCAATGGTATGTCATTGATGTCCTTAATTTATATGTTTTCATTATAGTGTTTCATTAAATTTATCTACATGGTGTTTTCATTTTTTTATTTCTGAGTGCCTATCGTTACTTGTCTCCTGGTTAAAATAACTGAAAGTCTAGAATTGTTTATTTTTGAGGTTAGAGAAATGAGAGGACTTAGAGAAATGTACTTCTGTATTACATTTCCATTCCCCATCTAATTACTAAATTACATCCTTTAGTTTGTTGTGCCTTATACCTTGTCGGGCCGTGCGAGGGCATTGAGTGGAGGCTCATGGGCGGGTGTACGTCCCGTGTTAAGCGCCCATTGAAATCAGCGAGACAGACCCATGCTCCCATTTGTCCTAGCCTTGTCAAATTTCTGAAACATATTTGCAAAATTCACTACCACTAAGAAGAGGGAAATATAAGTTATGACGAAAGTGCTTTCCTTCCACCATAGTTCCCTTTTATATTTGTTTTTTTATTTAACTTCCTTTATTACAATATTATGGTCGATGTTAGTCTTGAGCATGGTCCCAATTTGATTATATCCCTTTTATTTTATATTCCTCATCACTTCACCACCTTAAGAGAGTGAATATGTATAAAGAATCTATAAAATGTTGTTAAACACCCAAATGTTTTAATAATCAAATAATTAGAATAGGCGTTCCTCCATTTTCTCAGTGAAATTAAAGTCATATCAATTTGTGTGAACCCTAAACGTATTATTCCCTTGAGTGGTAATCATCGCTTTATATCCTCCTTTGTAATATTATTGAGTATTTCATTGTTTGATGGGCAATATTTTATTTTTTATAATAATATTATTTTATGTTTTTAGTGATTTCTCAAATATATATTATCATACATCAAAACCAAAATTCATTATCACTCAAAAGAATTAATGTGTTATAAATACTTTTATATAAAAAATGCTTTGAAATTAATTTCTTCTAAACATTTAATCAATAAAAATAACCAAATTTTATTTCATTATATTACATTTCTGCTAATAAAATTGAGTAAAACTTATTATAAAATCATGATTTTATTATTATTATCTTAGAGTAGATGAGTGGAAAATTTGTGCTGAGAAGTATTTTTAAGAAAGTGCAGGCTTTTTGAAAGACGAGGATATGGCATGTTCTTTTGATATAACTAGTAAAATTTGTAAGAGTGGGTATGTGTTTGTAGGAGAAAGGAAAAGAAAGACCCTTAAATATCTCTCTGATATTTAATTTCTTAACATGTCACACTCTTAATACACACAGATGATTAATTTTTTAGTATTAAAAATGATAGCGAAATGAAAAAGTGATGCAGAGAAATGTATTGTCTTATTGACTTGAGCTGAGTGGACATATGGCTCAAAGAAATTCCATGTAAATTATTTATTTCAGTCCAGAGAGAATCACAGAAATGCATTCGAATTTGGAAAAGTAATCAAACAAATGTTTTTATTCACTTGATATGCAGTCGGGGAATGAATTGGGTGGAAATTTCTACAATATTTGTATTGACTTGAATTGGGTGCTCTGACTTGAATTGGGTGTATTGACTTGAATTGAGTGTGACCCGATTTGAATGGAGTGGAAATGTTTGTATTGGCTTGAATTGGGTGCTTTCTAGTCTTGATTCATCTACTTACATAATAAATAATTTGAATAATTTAAATAGATTTACTATTTTTATGTTTATTTATTATTATTATTTTAATATCCTCTAAATAAACTTATTTCTTTTTTAGTTCTTTATTATTATTATGTATTTTATTATCACAGTGAAATTTTAAAATAAAATTTGAAATAACAATAAAAATATTAATAGATAAAATATTACGCAAATTTTTATTGAAGATGAGTGAATTGAATGTTTTGTAATATGAGTGAAGATTATCATTTTGAATATTTTAAATATGTTTACTTGTATTTCTTTTTGCATGTGGTCATTTTGTTGTTTTAATGGATTCTTGTTATCAGCTTCCTCGCCCTTAGGGGTGGGTTTTCTCAAAAAACTCATTGAAGAACATAGATTTTTTATTTTCTGTGCTCAAAAAAGTTATTTTGTAGTCATATTCAAGGATCTGGAGGGACTGAAAAATGGTTTGATCTGGAAGAGGATCTGGAAGGACTGAAAAGAAAGAAAAACCCTTACAACACTTTTGATATTTTGATTTCTTAGTATATGTCACACCTGGTCCATATGAGTAGGTTGATTTTTTATATAAAAAATGATAATGGAGATGGAAAATTGATGAGAGAAATGTGTGCATTGACTTGACTTGAGTGGGCATGTGCCTGGCGAGCTGCAAATTATTTATTTCAGTCCAGAGAGAATCACAGAAATGCAGTCGAATTTGGAAAAAGTAATCAAACAAATGTTTGTATTCACTTGATATGCAGTCGGCCAATGAGTCGTGGACATTTCTGCCAATATTTGTATTGACTTCAATTGAGTGGAAATGTTTTGTATTGACTTCAGACCAGGTGGACATTCTACAATATTATCAGATTCTAATGTCAGGTCCTTTAAATCCCAGCGAGGAAGAAATGATCAGATAAATGTCGGTGTTGACTTGACTTGAAACGTGAGTGAGCGAATAAAGTGGGTGAAAATTTAAATGGAGAGAAAATGGCAGTATTCTAAAATTGTAATGAAAAATATGGTGCTCGTGTTGGTAAATTGATGCATGAAAGGAAATGTATGTAGTTTGACCGAATAAATCGGTTGCAAATTTCTACAATTAAAACAAAGCCGCAGTGTGATGAGATTCCTAAGGCCCGGTCCATTAAATCTTGTGAATTGTCAGTATCGACTTGACTTGCATCCATTTAATGTTTATTAAAAATTAATGCATATTAACATTTATCTAGCACTAAACTGGTCCAGTCCAATTAATTAAATATTCGCGCTATAAGATAAAAAAGGCGAAATAGACCAATCGTTTGTCTGATGAATGCCCAGCGTCCTTCAAACACGCTGAGTTGAACCTAACATAGGCAGAAGTCATGAAAAAGACAAATAATAATAATGCAGTTGGAAAGTATAACGTCGATTATGATCAATCGGTCAAAAATAATGATGGGCTCGAAATATCATCACGGAAGATGCCTTGGAAAAACGGTGATCTACATGGGAAAGCGATGAAAGACTTAGAAACTCGACTTGAAACTTGAGTGCAGAGGGAATCACATTATTATCAGAATTTTAATTTTAATGAAAGTCGAATTTGGAAAAGTAATCAAAGAAATGTCTCTATTGACTTGAAATGTCGTCGGCAAAGAAATTGGGTAGAAATTTTTACAAGATCATGGAAATTTTATTTTTTAAATTTCAGAACAGTAAAAAAGATACTATGTGGTGATTAGCCCGATGAGACTGTTGAATACGGGATAGCTACTGGCCATACTAGTATAACAATGGTGATTAGTCTCTTACAAGAGATATAGGCAACCAAAGCACATCTATACTCGTATGTGCATAGCAACCTCTTGGTCCATCCTGCTAACCAGTTCTTGGCAGAAGGGTCAGTTGGAACTCTTCTTATCGTGAGATGTGGGCAGGTGCACGGCTTTAAGTGAATGTGTGGCCAGAAAGGCGGATTGTGAATATAGGGAACGCCTCTATTGACAGATGGTTCATTTTATAAGGTTGCATTATATAAGTTATAATACACCTAGCTGGGTCTTATCAACTTGTCTCAAAAGCAGGTTTCATTGTAAGTAAGCATGGTTCATCGGTCTCCAACACCCTATAGAATAAATCCTCCAATAAGAAATGATATATTGGTTCCAAAACATCCAAGAAGGCATCGACACCCGGCATCAACTCTGGGATCGACTAGCGGCTATCAAAGTGACCTTGAAAGCAATGACTCCTCGAATCAATGACCACTGGCACTTATGGGCTGTTGTATACGACTACCACCTCTTGTGAAATGACCGCCTCCTTATCGTCGACCACTTCCTTCCTGTTTGGTTATCCTACGTGTGTTACCAGTTCGGCGCGTGCGCAGGAGGGAATAACTCCTCAATCAAAGTCTGGAGTGATTTTCCCAAGAAAATATTAAAAAATCATTTTGCCATCAATTTGTGTGTTTTGTTGACTTTTGCCACTTTTTGGTCCTCTGTGCGTAGGAGCCAAAATATCAGAAAAGTAGGTGTAATTGCGGTCCAGTTTTGAACTCCTTCCCGTGTCGGATTTTGTTCCATGATGGCTCGTGGAAATATTTTTGAGTCTACTTTCCAAAATGCTACTGGTGTACTAAATGAAATTCCATTTACCTGCTCAAAAAATCAAATCTCCCAACACTGCCAGGCATGCAACACCCGGCTTAGTGATAGCGCGAAAATGTCAAATTTTGGGCGTGACCTTTTCGTAGGGTAAAAATGCCCGAATTGATCTGAAATTTTGTGGGTAGACAATTGGTGAGATGAGGAAAAAATCCAAAAATGTAAAATTTTAGAGCTGAATATGCAGCAGCTTTTGCGTAGCGCCTAGGGTGTTGCTCTCCTAGGGCCTCAAAAATTTAAAAAACATAAAAACTATCTCCCGTGCGCAACGCCATTTTTTCGAAGGGAATTCTGGAGGCCTTCCCGGTGTGGATTGAGCCCGTGATAGCTTGCTGGAAATCTTGGCTTGTCTAATTTCCCAATATATATATTTTTTTCTTTTTGGAGTTGATTTTCTTAAGTCAAAAGTTTATTTTTCTCCCAAGACCGGTAAAAAAGTCCTCAGCGAGTGGTGCGTACCACTTTTGGATGCCTTCCACAACTGCCAAATGGAGCTCCATGGATAGCTCATTGGAAAGCGAGGTTGAGTTTACTTTCGCAAACGCTCTTTTGGTTTTCAATTTTGTAAAGTCAATTTACTCCGTCCAAAAATCGGATTCTCCTAACACCGGCTCAAAAGTGTTGAATGATGGTGAAAGAAATGCAGAGTCTTGGTGAAAGTCAGAATTTTTGGGGCCTTCCACAACTCAAAATTCTATCTAATGATAGCTAATTGGAAATATGTTCAAGTACGAGTTGTCATTTTTACCCATCTGTTAAAATCATTTGGACACTCCAACTATGAGAAAAAATTAGCCTCCCAAGGTCACTCTAGAAGTGAAAGTTCTCCCGTTGACACATGTAGTTTTGACATTGCTCCCAAACCATGATACCCTATGTAAAACCCGGAGGAGTTTTTTCTTCTTGGCCTTATGATGGACAAAAACCTCTCTCCATTTTCCAAAATTCATCTCATTTGGTCAGAAACACAATTGTGAAGAAAAACTAGCCACAGAGTGTGACACATGGTACTTTGTCTCTTGGAATGAATTCTCGAAAATGATGGATGGCATGATTTTTATGAGATGAGCATAGACTTATTATTTCTGACATGATCTATCAAATTAATCCTTTCTCTTGCGCCTCCTTTTTCATATCAAACCCTAGCTTAGTTGGAAGAGGAAATTAGGGTTTGGGTGTAGGGGATTTAGGACCGCCTTGCAGAGGAGGGAATGAGAGGGGTTAGAGTTGTATAAATTATTGGGGAAATTTTTGGGGGATAGAGATAGATGTTTAGGGAGTAGAGGAAAGTTTAATTTCAATAATCGAAAGTGAGAAGGGGTTCAAAATGTCAAAACACGAAAGCCCGGTGTCAAAAAGTGTCAAATCGATGGCAATAGACTAGGTTTTGGTAGTAAAATTATGATTTTAAAAGGGATAGGAGTGATGGGGAGATGTTTTTGAGATTATGTACTAAGATGATAGGAGGAGTGTGTAATAGAATCAATATACAAGCCTTGCTTTGCAGGATTTAATCACATGGAGGTCGTGAAACCAAGAAAATTGCTAAAAAACCCTAGTAGTTTTACCATCTCCCTTTGTTGCAAGATGCCATCATTGGAGTAGTAGACCTCTATGCTTTACCAATTTCTTCATCTTTTGATTTGGCCTCTTATTACTTCACTGCAAAAGTGTCAAGATAGCCCATTACCTGTATGTGCAGCACTCTTTGAAGCCGAATGTGCGTCTCTTTTGGAGATGAGTGACCTTGAAAAACATGGAAACCCTAATTGGACTCTGGTGGGGATTCTTTTGACCTCTCTTTGACTAAAAATTGGTTTGGAATCTTCAAGTGCTAAAATAGAGTATTGAAAAAGTGGTGTATTGAAGATCCAAAAATACGATGTACTTGATTTATCTAAAGAGTCCACGAAGAGATAGTTTAGCCATCAGTAGCTTCGAGGGTCTTGGGGATCATGTGGGCATGAGTCGCTTGTGGGAAACCCTAGGTGGCAAATGGAGTTATGGGTAAAAGGCAAAAACAGAGAGTGATGAGGTTATAGGTGGGAAAAATAGGATGTAGATGAGTGGAATAAGCCTATGTAGGGTGTAGAAGTGGTAGGTTGAAACCATGGAAGACTAGAAAAAAATAGTAGAATAGTGAAAAATTTGCTATAAGGATAATGAAGGACAGTGAGATTTTCTAGAACTCACTGATATGTCAAGGAATTTTGTTTCTAGAAATCTGAGGATAGACATTTAGTCATCTACGAAAGGCAAAAAATTATCAAGACTAGCATCGTACGGCACATATATTATGTCTCTAGACCTTATCAAAGCTGCTCTGCTGTGAGACGATATTCCACCCTCCGCGAACTCGTACATGTGTCCGTACCACTACATATACATACCCGTACCACTACCTATACTTGTACCTACACTCTACTCGTAATGCGCGCATAAGCTCCATATACCTCACATCTTGCCGACCTTCCGCAATATCCTATCACGTAGATACGGCGTCCCTATAGGAAATCATAGGTCCTATATGATTCACACCGTATCCACCTACTACAGGCATATGCATCGCATATTCTTTTTACCCTCGATGCACTGATCTCAGGGTCAAACTGTGATCATGGCCAACTCCTTCTGGCTTTCTTGGTGTTCAGCATTTGATTGGTCAAATAGATACCGCAGTCCACCGTGTGATATCACTCATCAATACAAATCGTCTAGCGTACGATAGTGCCTACACATAGCTAATGCATGAGCGAGTCATTTCCAACTAAACATCAGGCAACTGATTGTCCTACTCATGCTCATTTAGTTTTCATGACTCCTATTATACTACATGTCCTTCCTACATAAGGACTTCACCAATCCCTCTCTCGTGCAAGCCTATGTACTCTGCACTACAAACTCTTTTCCGAGGTCTGTGATCTTTAGCACTCTAGCATGTGTCAAAAAGCTTCTTTAATTGTTCAGCTCTGGTTGCCACATTCCTCTTTGTCCATTCAAATCTTCTTGCCTTTCCTTTTCAATGATGCACGACAAGATTAATAAATATGCGAGAAGTTCATGATGAACCTCTTGTAATAGCTGCCAACCCCATAAAGGACCTTACCTCATCCACATTTCAGAGGCTTCCCACTCCATGATGGCCCTATCTTTCCTCTAGATCCGCTCGTTATACCTTCGCTGGAAACAACATGTCCCGAGAAGTAGTGTGACCCTCTATCTCAAAGAAACTTCATTCTGCCGAGCTTCAGCATACAATTGCAGTCCTCTCTCAACAATATCAATATTGTTGCTAAGATCTCATGTGATCTCTCTTAATTTTTAGAGAGATACCCAATATATCATACAGGAACACAATAACAAACTTGTCGAGTCACGCTGACAACACGCCTAGTCATCAAGTACACAAAAGTAAGCTGGAGCACTAGTCAAATCAAATAGAACTATCATAATGCCCATGCTCCGGTCCAAAAGGTTGTCTTGTAAATGACCTCTTCCTTGATGTTTACTTGATGATAGCCAAATTTCAAATCAATCTTTTGAGAACACTACTTCTCCCTTCAATTGATAAAACACGTCATCAATTCTCAGACAACGGATACTTTGTTCTTCGGTGGTCACCTTGTTCAGGTAGCTTGTGAATCGATGCAAAACTTGAGAGTACCATCTTTCTTGTTCATAAACAAAGATCGGTGTGCACAGGTGATAAACTTGTGCTGCTGTGTCCCTTTTCCAACATTTCCCTTAAACTACAACTGTCAACTCTACCAACCTTGGTGTGCCTCATCATGTAAGGTGACTTAGATGTTGTGTTGCTACTCCACTGGCACCAACTCGTTAGAAATGTCTACTTCCCCATGAGGTGGAAAGCTTTAGAAATATCTATGAATACATCCCGCTGTCGCTATAGAAGACTATGTACCCGCTAACACGTCCACTATCCTCACCTTACCTTTTTCCTCGGAAATGTGCATTGAAAAATAACACACATCCTTTCCTACTGCTTCAACTTTTTCCTTTCAGACTCGCCACACCTATCCATGCAAGTTGTTTTCTTCTTCCTCGCGAGACTCTCTCTTGTACTCCATTTTCATCAAAGCCTTCAATAGATTTTTCATAAGAACCACTCCTTGGTCCTATGAAGGTGCGCTATTCCATACCCAAAATCACTACTGTGTCAATCGCAATGGAAATACATTCGGATGTGCCGAGGTCGGCATACCATTCATGTCAAATTGCACAAGATCTTACCCAATGATAAACTCTCTTCTTGGTACCGTGTCCATCGCACCAACCAAGATTCTCAGACACTGCCATCGCTGCGACCACCCTTATCCCACCATGTCGGGGTTAACACCAACTATAATTAGATCTGTTAGTCGAAAATAGAAACAAATTGATCGAGCTTAGCCGTCCATCTCAATGATAGATGCTTTGATGATCTTCCCGCCTATTATCTGGTGATGTTCGATACGAGGAGTGTTATTCCCAACATCCGCAGCAGCAGGCTCGCACTACGTGCACTATCGGACCAGTGACTTACCACGATACTGATGGAAAATATCTCATGAGATTCCTTAACACCACATAATCCAAAATTCCAATAATGCTGGTACCATCACCTCTATTCTGCTCTCCTACGAGCTATGACCCATGCCCATGTCTAACTACATTGAAATTATTGTAATTTGTGACATTTTATTTCCCCTTATGGATTATGAGACTCATATGTTTTGACTTCCATTTGCCTTTACCTTTATCTTTATATTTTCCTTTCCATCCACTTTTCTTAGATTCATTCTTACACTTTGAATTTTCATAATAGTGCTTCCGCTTCCCAATAACTTCCACTGATTGATGAGGCTCATCATACTCACCCGAGTCTCTAAATGCCATCTGAAATCCTCTGGAAAACCTATGAAATTTTATTGCTATTTTTCATCCTTAATATATCTTACATACCTCAAAAACTCCAGGAATTTGAGTCGTATGCTCTCTCATATGTTATCGAGTCCCATATTAAGCTCATTATAATTGCATGGCTTTGCTATCATCGTACCTTTTTGACAAGTAATTTCTTTCTGAAGAGTCTGTGAATTCATGTCCCAACTCAACTCTCCTTTTCCCCGATGTCTCTAACCCGTCTTCATCTTCCCCACCATGTATCTTCTACTACTGTCGCCACGAAGATAACTACTTTGGATTTCATGTTATACGCTGTGTAATTATGCAAGTCAAAGAATTTCTTCATGCTAAGTAACCGAAGCTGCGCGCATCTTTGGTATTCTTCAAATCTCCATCGAAGGTAGGTGTATTAGATTTCTTAAACTCATCTTCAAAAACTACCCCATGTCACTCCTCTTGTTAGCATGAATATGATGATGATTATAGTGCATGTCATGACCATAACTAGAGTAGTATATGTGTCACATCGCCTCTTCTATCCGGGGTATCCAAAGGACTCTACCTCCTATGGATTGCTTGACATCTCTATCTTACCTATTCCCACCATGAGACCTACTCACACATGCAGTAGTCCCATCCTCCTATCCATAGTTGATTCGAAAGTGGTCCAATGCTGCGCAATCGTGAGAAAACTCTAAAGAATCACTACATTTACTTCTGTTTGTTTCTCCTGCTTGCGTCATTTTTTCATTATCTCCTTTTGCATAACTCCTTATTTCTTCCTTTCAAAATCCTCAATAGTGTATCACGTCGGGCAAGAGGATTCCCAACACCATTTTTCTCATGCGATTCATAGGGAGAATATTTGTAGTCTACCATCTTGCTAGTCATATGTTATCTCTTCCTATAAAGGCATGACTGGTGGTCGGCTAAACCAAATTATAAAGAAAGCAACATACCTCGATATAATCCGCGGAGGATATCTCATATGCAAGACTCGACTAAATTATCACAATACATACTATATAAACATAATCATAACAACATATATATATCATCCTAACCATAACCCATTCATCCATCAGTGCTTGACCATATCAACCACACATCATGATCTCAGGGCATGAAACCCATATACGACCATATCAATGTAGTCACATAGAAACACATAAAGCATCGACATGCATAAATAAATGCATAAAATCCAAACACTCATGACGACACATTCCAAAACTACCCCATCAACTTTCACCAGGGTGACATCATTGCAACCATGACCACCACCATGCACCAAGCACATCTCTCTAAAGACCACCATGCACATTTGAAACAAGCACATGGACCATAAGTATAGGGGACACATATGTAATTGACAGGGAAATCACCGACGAACACAATCCACCCATCCAATCCACGGGGTGAATCTGTGCTCTAATACACCACCTCCGCGACACCCTCCTCCCACATCTACCCAACTAACCGACCAATTGGGATAAAACATGCAGGCTAAGAGTTACTATGATATGATTCTAACTCCCTATGTGTCAGCACAAGGAAAGTGGACACGTGGAACACAACAACACATACCCTCTACACCTACAGCATAATGTTCATGAGCCACTTCGTAAACCTTCGGGGTGACTCGCGCCCCCTAAAAAAACTAGGGTTTTCTGTCGCGATTAATCCCGGCCACACCCTTGCCAAGCCCTCTACAGTGGCTCGAGAGCCCGTCTCGCTCCCACGCCAGGCTTGCATGAGTGTGACTACAACCTTTTTTTCTACCGGCTCTCTATTCGAGTGACTACGAGATTTAAGGCTAAATTTGCGAGGGCTAAGACGCATGATCCGCGCCCAGAACTCATGACAGCTCTGCGAATGAGAATATAACATCAAAATAATGGTGCACTAAATTAATTAAACAGGGACTTGACTGCACCCTTACTAGCATGACGGAGCATTTCTTGAAACATGTCACAAATGTGTATTCACCCTGGAACTTAGACTTTACATATCTCGAGCATATGGGTCTAATGCTTATCTCGAGAAATGGATAAGAAAAATTGATGCCTCATTACATTAGGCTGCATTATCATCTATTAGGTCATATGTTCATTGCTCATTCATTTAAAAACAAAAACATGATGGTAATGCACACGTCATCACTATCATAAAACATGCTCATAACCTCGGCATATAACCAACATAAATAATAATCATACAACAAAGCTCATAGAATCCACATATAAACCAATACATTTGCACACCAATATACCAAGGATAATAAACTCTTGTCGAGATGGACATGAAAAAATCGACGAGATGGGACTACCATGTTCCACGCGACCATAGATCGGTCGATCCAAATATCTCTTCGACGAATCTTACCAATACGTGCCATACCTAGCATGAATGTGAGACTTATAACCGTGAGAACCAACAAAGCGCTCCCGAAGCTAAACCACCTACCCTCATCGATAGAATAATGCTTTACCACAATCTCATTGGATCCACTGAGCCATAAACAAGCATGGATTCCACACGTGATCTCCTCCACCTAAATCATGAAGAATTTCTCCATCTTAATCTCTCGAGAACTGTCTTGTATCCCTCTGTTATCATTCGGTAGTATACATTAGGCCCATGAGGTCTCCACCCTCAGGTGTACCATGTCATCCCAACTCGAGATTCCTAGGCCCAATCAAGGGTGCCACCATTGAGCTTTACCGTGTGTCCCGCCATTCTGCGCCGAGGAGATTCCTAGGCTCAATCGAGGTGTTAACATCCATGCTTTACTTGTGTGCCATCTATGGATTCCTAGGCTTTGTGAATAATCTCGAGACCACCCCACTTGTCTCTGGAGTCCATCTAGAAATCAAGACATACCGTAAACATGAAAACCACATCACACGTGGCTGTCTAGAAATGGCAAGGTACGGTGCAAAGAACATTGTCACACCCGACAAAACCCGACTCCAATTAAAATAAGAGAACCAAGAACACACATTCATAACCATGCATTACAAACATAGCAAGGAAACCATACATGCAAATAGATACGTGCAAGTGAACCCATTGTAACTTCTTGGTCCTCCTCTTCCTTGCTTGATCTTTGCTTCCTCTTTATATTCTTTTCATTTCTTGATCGAAAAGCGAAATGCTCGAGAAAACTATAAGTGTCTAAGAGGGTGAGAGATAGAGAATGAGAGAGAGGCTCCAAAACTAAATGGACAAAATGCACTGCAACTAATCCTGAGAAGCCTTTTTATCGATTAGGCCTATATTTTCTTCACATTTTCCATCGTTTTCCTTCAATTTCCTCCTCACATGCAACTGTGACCTTTCACCTTTCTTTTCTCCCCACTCCCATTATTTTTCAGTAAATAAAATTCCAACTAATGCCACTTTTCCTTTCCAAAACTTTTTCCATTGTGTTTTCCAATTTCCCTTGTGCCATGATAAAACGAGCGAACACCCACACTAGGATGTTTTTTCCCAAAATGTAACTTGGAATAAGTGTCCCATGACCTTGGTCTTATGTTATTTTACATGGATTTTTAACTAGGGTTGCTACATTTTTCATGTGATGCTCCTTAGGTAAAAAGCAAGTTGGTGCGACCATACGAAGATGGACAATTCTCGTACAAAAGTCGGGTGGACATGGTTGTGATGGGTCATTTTTTTAAAAGAGTAAAAAAACAAGGTGGTCACTTTAGATATATGTATATATATATATATATTATGCTTTGAATATATATATCTTATAAATACTGAAATAATCTAGTCATAGCAGCTCATATCAATCTCATCGAAATCGAAGTGAAGGTAGGTGAACAAAGGAGATGGAAAGATTATAGAATATGAGTAGATGATGAGAGTGGAAAAGCCTAGCTTGATCAGAGCCTGTGCATTCAACTATAATGTAATCTGGAACAAGGGAATTACACATTATGAGTTTTGTAATTTAGAAATATGAAAATTAAAATAAGAATAAATTTAATTGGTTGTTTGTGGCTAGATATATCTCTGCAAATTGCTATCTCTATTTGATACACATTTAGTTTATTTTAGTGTACTTCCATTTTCTCAATATAATTGAAACATAATTTAAAGAAATATGTAAATATATGTTGAGGGTGTAGTGCAAATTATAAACTTACTGTGAAGATATTCTCGAAGAAACTAATTTGTTTCTTTTCTTAATCCTACAAAAATAATTTAGAAAATAAACAATAATTAAGGTCATTCAAATGTTAGCTTGTCATTTGGACTCGAGGAAAGAACTTCATACATTTTTCTCAGTGAATGGTATGTCATTGATGTCCTTAATTTATATGTTTTATTTTATTATACTTTCGTTAAATTTATCTACATAGAGGTTTTAAACATTTTTTTATTCTACGGTCCAACATCATGTGTCTCTTGGTTAAAGTAACTAGAAAGTCTAAATTGTTTATTTAGAGGTTAGAGAAAGTAGGGCTTAGGAAATCGTAATTGTTTCGGATTACATTTCCATTCCCCATATAATTACTAAATTACATCATCCTTTGGTTTATTTTCTTATGCCTTGTCGGCATGTGAGGCATCGTGGAGGTCATGGGCGGTCTTCTGTCGATGTTGTGCCATTGTACGTCATTGCATGGACCCATGCAAAGCTCCCATTTATCCTAGTCTTATTCCATTTCTTGACATATTTGCACAGAGATGCTAATCTTGCCACTAAGAAGAGGAAAATATAAGTTATGTCACTTATGTGGTGCCCCTTTTCCTTCTGCCATAATTCTCTTTTATATTTGTTTTTCATTTAACTGCTGTGTGCAATATTGTGGTCAATGTTAGTGTTCGACGACGTGTCAATTTGAATATATCCCTTTTCTTTTATACTTCTCATCACTTCATAGCTTCGCAGAGTGAATATGCTTATAAGAGAATCTATAAAATTATCTGCCATTAAACTACCCAAATGTTTTAGTCATCAAATTAAGAGTCACTCTTGTTTTCAATTTGTGTGAACCCTAAAAGTATTATTCCCTTCGGTGGTCTCATCATTTATATCCTCTAGAAATGATAATTATAAATAAAATATTATTGCGTATTTCATTGTTTGATCGTTAATGCTTTTATTTTTTTATAATAATATTAATTTTTTTAAGATATTTTTAGTATTTTTCAAATTTTATCATGATAAAATCAAAATCAAAATTCATTATCACTCAAAATAATTTGTTTGATGTTATAAATACTTTTATATAAAAAAATGCTTTAAATTAAATTTTTCTAAACATTTAATCAATAAAAATAACCAAATTCTGTATATTAAAATTTTATTATAAAGATTAAGTAAAACTTATTATTATAAAAATCATGATTTTATTATTATTATCTTAGAGTAGATGAAATTGAGAAATTTATTGCTAAGTATTTTTCTAAAGTACATGCTTTCTTTGAAAGAGCTAGGATATGGCATGTCTCCTCTCATATAATGGTAGAATTTGTAAGATGGGTAGATGTTTGTAAGAGAAAGGAAAAAGAAAGAAAAACCCTTAAACACCTTTTTGATATTTGATTTCTGTAGTATGTCACACCTTGGTTGATTTTTAATATATATATGATGATGAAGATGGGAAAGTGATGAGAGAAATGCATGTATTGACTTGAGTTGAGTGGGCATATGAATCAAGAAATTCCTTGCAAATTATTTATTTCAGTCCAGAGAGAATCACAGAAATGCACTCGAATTTGGAAAAGCTAATCAAACAAATGTCTGTATTCACTTGATATGCAGTCCGCCAATGAATTGGGTGTGCTGCAATATTTGTATTGACTTCAATTGAGTGGAAATGTTTTGTAGTGACTTGAATTGTGGAAATTTCCTAACGTCGAGGTCCTTTTGTTTACATCCCGTGAGAGAAATGATCGGACAAATGTCGGTATTGACTTGACTTGAGTGAGCGAATAAAGTGAGTGAGTGAATGGAGAGAAAATGGCAATATTATTCCAATTAATTAAATATTGTGCTATAAGATAAAAAGGGAAAATAGACCCAATAGTTTGTCTGATGAGCTTGACTTGAGTAAGCGAATAAAGTGGGTGGTGCATTTGAATGGAGAGAAAAATGGCAGTATTCTAAAATTCTAATGAAAAATGGTGCTCGTGTTGGTAAATTGATGCATGAAAGGAAATGTATGTATTGACCGAATAAATCTGGTTGCAAATTTCTACAATTAAAAGCCTAGCACGCAGTAGCGATAAGATTCCAAGGCCCGGTCATTTAAATCTTGTGAATTGTCTGTATCGACTTGACTTGTCCATTTAATGTTTATTAAAAAATTGATGCATATTAACATTTATCCAGCACTCCAAACTAATCTAATCCAATTAATTAAATATTATGCTATAAGATAAAAAGGGGAAAATAGACCAATCGTTTGTCTGATGAATGCCCAACGTCGTCAAACACGCTGAGTTGAACCTAACATAAAAAAATGCACTTGAAATATCTTCGATTATGATCAATCGGTGAAATATCAATCGGTCAAAAATAATGATGGGGTTGGAAATATCATCGCGGAAATATCTTTGATTGCAGAGATTCATATGAAAAACGGTGATGTACATGGGAAAAGCGGATGAAAGACTAGGCTTGACTTGACTTGAAATATTTAAATAGAAATTATATAATATTTAAGAATTATGAATATATAATTAAAAATGATGAGCTTTGGATGGGGAGTTAAAGGTTGGAACTAAAACTCTACATTTTAAAATGCAAATTTTCACCTCCATTCTATTAAATGGGTTGACAATGACACATGAAATTGTGCATTCTAAACCGTGCATATTAGAATGCATAGTTTCATTACCCACTCCATCATAATACATAATTACATAAGATGAATATGAGGTAGGGGTGAAAGGTTGTATTTTAAAATGCATAATTTTAGCTCCCACCCAAGGTGAAACTATAGGTGGAGATAGTGTGGGAAATTGTACATTTGAAACTATGGGTGGTGTGGAGGGTGAAACTATACATTTTATTGTGTATGGGGGTGAGGGGAAAAATTATGTATTTCAAAGTGGTGGGGGTTGGGGATAAAACTGTGCATTTGTTTCACCACTAAAAATCACAACTTTACCCCCACCCATAGTGAAAAAAAATGCACAATTTCCCCTTCCACCCCTACCCATAAAAAATACACATATTTCACCACTCAGAGTACACCCACAATCAAATAAATAGTCTTTCAGCCCTCATCGATGAAAATGCATAGGTTTTAGCCCCCAACCTCACCAATAATAATATGTGAAGTTTCACTCTCAATCCCCAATTATAATTATGATTGGCAATGTGAGTTGAAACTATGCATTTTTTTGAATATGGGTGGAAGTGGAGGTGACACTATGGGTGTACAATTTATAAATGATGGGAATTATGTTCGAAAAATTGCCATTTAATGGTTTAGCTGATTTATTAATTTGAATGTAATAAGTTATTTATTACCACTACATTCAAAGCACGGGAAAATAAAGTTATAGTCTAAATAAAGATATGAAGTTGAAGTCAATGTGTAGATAATAAATTTATATTATTTTTAAGGTGATGTAATTATTTTGAATTAGTTTATGTCAACAAGATGAGACCAACCCTTAAGAATTAACCAAATCAATTGTTCCATTTTTCTAATATGTTTTCATTAATCTAGAATGTTTTGCAAGTCATTAGTTTGATTACCTTGGGGTCAAGTGCACCAAGTCTACATTACCTGCTTTATATTGGATACCATCTTTGAATGGAGTGATCAAAATGAGAATCAATAACAACATTGAAAACACCCTTGAAGGGCCCTCAAGTGTAAAAACAAACATGGAAATCTAGATTAAATTTTAATCCCTAAAATTAATAACTACGTGCTTAGTTTAATTAATTAGAGAGTTCAACAAAGTCCTTCCCTTGAAGGGTACTAATCATATCGTTTTGTGTGTGTATAAATTGTATTGTGTACATTAAATCAATAATTAAGAAGGAAAAATTTAAGAAACCCCCCAAATTTATATGTATAATAAACGGGCGAATCCCCATGGTATATAGAAAAACGTATAGGCTATTTTTTCATTAATATAATATAGATATATATATATATATATATATATATATATATGGCGAATCTGTCACTAAATTATAAAATTTTCTTAAATATTGGCGAATTTTCGCTAGGTTATAAAGTATTGAAAATTATTGGTTAATCTTCTACAAAATTAATATTTAATAGTTGTCTGTGCCTTTCATTATATTGATTTCATGATTACATACATGATATATGTTAGTTAATTAGTGTGATCATATCTATCATGCTAAATTGGATTGGCTTAGACAACTGGATAGGGTTATGACATTCAATTATGAGTAGACTTATCTGTTATATTATGTCATACTAATCTGGGTTGACCGTGCATCTGTGATTGTTATGCACAAATGATGTTTATGAGATTATGATGTAAACATGTTAGCTAGTTATTGTTATGGATATCATGACCTTATTTATGTTGAGTTGAGGTGTTGTGAAGTTATATTGTGCTAATTTAGATTGATTTTTCATACAAGATAGCCTTCCCTAAGACGCTTTAAGGTATGAGTTTGCTTATGTCATCTACTTTGTCCTTGAATGCTTGATTATGTCATTTATTAGGTGTTTTAGTGTTTGGAGTCTATTATGTCATCTATATGTTGTTGAATGTTTGATTAATCACATTCTATGAGTATGTGTCTATAATATTCATGAAGAAATGATTTGGCTTTAAGATGATTGTACTAACGCAATATGTGTTGAGACAGTTGATATGTAATTGAGTGTAAATAGGTGATAGTTGTAGCATCATGTATTATGACTGATGACTATGAGTTGATTATTGATTATGAAATGGTTTTTAAACTTGGTAAATGTTGATTCCAAATTAAAATATATGTTGTCTTGATATTTGGAACACGTGACTGACATGTGTGTGTTCAGTTGCAAGGCAGTGTTATTGGGCACAACAAGGTAAGGTAACTAGCTTGTTTTTATGTTTATTTATGGACTAACACTTATGTGTTTATGGAAGTATGATGTAGGGGATTGCATCGCAAAAGAGACTGCCATGAAATATTTGAAAAGTATCAGGTTGAAATTTCCCTGGGAAGCACTCGGAAGCCATGGGGATTGAGTCTTGGTGTTTTTTGAGATTTTTGTGCTTTTGGTATTTTGCAATTTGTTTGCACTTGATTTGTAGTTTATTTATGTCTGGTGCATAGATATACCACTTTGGTTGTGGTGTCGTATTGTTATTGGTTTTCATGGTTTTCTTGTTGTCAATTGTCCTTGTCCTTGTCTTTTGTGTTTTGAGTCTTCGGAATTGGTTGGGAAAGAGGAAAGTTGATGGAGATCGGGGAGAGGTGTGTATTACCCAATAGGTAATGTAAGGCCTAAATGAATCTCGGTGCATGAGTGAGAGTAGTTGAAGGCAAGAGTATGACAGTTAGTTGGATTGGTTGGGTGTATTATGGTAAATGTACGACGGCAATACAAACATGAGAAAGGCCACAGAAAAGGTAAATTAAATGGATCTAAGGTGTCATATGACTTGACTATGTTAGGAAGTGTTTTTTTCAACGTTGTGCATGTTGTGAACGAATAAATGAAGTTATATTAACCTAGACCTTATGATATCTAGAAATTGTGTTGTGATCATGATTATGTTGATGTTTATATATGTATACATGTATGTATGTATGTATGTAAGTCATGTCTGAAAGGGTCAACATGGATCATGATTGTTTAATGCTAATGTTTATATGTATATGTGTGTGTATGTATGACTTTGTTTGACAAGATCATGATTGTTTGATGATAATGATTATATATATGTATGTATCTATGTATCTATGTCACTGTATGATAGTTTTTTCAAGGATCATTCTTGTGGAGGAATGATTTTCTATGCAGGTGAATGACATGAAGAGGTTCTTGGTATTATGTGGAATCAAGTGGGTAGAGTAACTCTGACAGATCTATGAGGTCAATATAATGTGGACATGAATTGATATTATATGCTTGTACTATGTCTATGTTTATGTTATGGACAAGTAATGCTCAGGGGTACATCAGCGAAGTGAAATTATTGTGATCTGCTAGGATAAGCATGGATAGTGGAAAGACACTATAAGCAAGGTTTCTTGTGGTGCCAATGTGTGGCCCATGGATGTACAATGCTATTGTTATGTATATGTTGTGCATGTTGTATATTCAGTGATTGTACCTATGGTGATGTGCACAAGTAACATATGTAGTGTTGTGTACATATGATGTTGTATGCATGTTGTATATATGGTGTTGTGTGTATATTGCATATGCAGTGCTAGATATAGATGGTTATATGTACATGTTGGACATGCAGTGTTGTGTACATATCATACTGTGCGAATGTTGGATATTCAGTGTGAACATGTTGGATCTGCGGTGATGTGTACGTATCGTGCTATGTACATGTTGTATATGTAGTGACATGTACATATGGCGTTGTGTGCTTGTTGTACATATGGTTTTGTGTGCATGATTGTACATGTGGTGTTGTGTGCATGTGGTGTTGTTTACATGTTATACATGTGGTGTTGTGTGTAGGTGGTGTCGTGTACATGTTGTGCATGTGGCGTTGTGTACAGTGGTGTTGTTTACATGTCATGCATGTGGTGCTAAGTAGATGTGTTATTGTGTACACATTGTACATGTGGTGCAATGTACATTTGGTGTTGTGTACATGTTGTGCAGGTGGTACCATGTACATGTGATTTTGTGCACATGTTGTGCATGTAGTGTTGTGTACATGTGGTATTGTGTACATTTTGTGTATATGGTACTGGTATACATGTGGTATTGTGTGCATGTCATACATGATGTGTTGCGGGCAAATGGTATTATGTATTTGCATGGTGTAGTCATGGTATTGTGACGTGTATTCATTGTATTGTACTATGTATAGGTGTATGTATTTTTTTTTATTGTACATCAGGTGTAGGTGTATGTGCCGCATGCCAGTGTGGGTGCATGTGTTGTGATGTACATTGTGTGTATGTGTACATGATTGAAGAGAATCAAAGGCATTGGGTGCTCTAGGTGTGGCAACCAATCAGGGGTGTGTACAAAAATAACAAAGGCAAAAGTAAGGACCAATGAAGGATAAGTATCTATATTTTATTTCAGTTCTATTATGCATGTGATCTACGATTATGACTTATGATGGTTACATGTGATTTATGATTGATTCATGATTTTGACCTATGATGGTTGTGTTTTAAGCTAACTAGACGTGATATGTTTATACATCATGATTTTATCAAACAACTGGTTTGACTTGTTATGATAGGGAGTGAACAGAATTGGAAGTGTACCTAATTAACGAGGTACCAATGAGGTATGATGTGAATTTATTTCAATCTATTTTAAATCTAATGGAATTTATGTGCTTGGTATAGGAAGCACATAAATGTGTGGTTGGGTGGTATTGTAATATTACAACAACCCCTCATTTTTCTAAATAAATATTATAGAAAGAATAACGAGGACCCTTTTAAATAATTCTTAGGATTAAATTCATTTTAGAAATAAAACTTAGAATTTGAGTCTATTAGATTAAATTTTGTTTTTCATTAAAAATATAAGAAAATCATAAAAAGTTCTATAAGGAACCCATAAAGGACTAAAAGTACAAGAAGCGAGAAATAAATCACTGACGTGTAAATCCCCTATTATCACTAGAAAATCATACAAGCAAATGTGACATTATTTAATGTTAGGCAGAAGGATTTACAGGGCTGAGAGATAATAGGGAATCTGAAAAGTATTTAAAAATATTTAAGGTCTAAGGAAAAATCAAATTGCGTACAAGAAGGACTAGTCAAATGTGATGTTGCGTGCAAAAGTATTCGACAAACGCGCCTTTGCGCGCCTTTTGGTCCAAAAAGTGCGCAATCCTGGGAGTGGCGAAAGTCACTTTCCGGGACCACAAGGCACACTCTAGGACATTTATTACACACTTGAAGTCACCTAAGGACAGCCACCCAAGCCTCCTTAGGACATTAAGGGAGCACACAATGGAATCACCCTCCTCTCTTGGGTCACTATCCACAATGTACCAAGAGAGGGAAGGAGGATTTGAATTCTCCTATAAAAGGCCACCAAGAGATGAAAAACAGGAGAGCACATTTTTATGTTGGCCAGAATTTCTCCAAGAAATACCAGCAGTGTGTGATCCAGAGCAGAGATAGAGGGGACTCAGTTGTTGGCCATCCAACAACTCCACTCCACCACAGTAGAGAGAGGGAGGCTTTGTTCCAAGGCAACTCAGAAGTAAATACATCCTTGCATCGGGACTTAGAACCCTGATTCCGGAGCCGAAGCACTCAATAAGAGGATGTAAGTGTAAAATTTGTATTATTAATTTTGTTTGACTCTATTTAGAGATTTTATGTTATTTGTTTTAGTTTTAGATTAGTTTTTATGTTTGAATATGCATGCTATTTCTCTATCTAGTATGTTCATGTTCTAGCATGTTCCACCAACTTTCTTGACTCCATATTTTTTTCTGCCTGTGACCAATAACTTAAGAGAGAAGACCACACCCCTTAAGTTGGTGTGATGTAATATCCCAAAATGGGGAAGCAATAATATATGAACAAAAAAATAGAAATAGTAGTGTAAATCAACTCATTAACATTGGAGACCAATATTGATCCCGATCTTGGAGAGGCCCCAAGATCTAAAAAGTTGAAATGGATCTGACAAGATCTGCAAAATTAGAATGCCGATAAAAAAGAGAGAACACAAAGAAAATAAAACCACAAAGAAACAAAGAATCACTGTAGAAGCTACATTGTGGTGGACAATCTCCTTTTACAAACTAAGACTTATTATTTATAGCTTTTTTTGAGTTACAATACCATGTTTATATACCATAGGCCAATACCATGGGTAGATACCACTTACAATACCATGGGAAAATCTCATGTGTGGATGAATACCATGGGTGGATACATACCATGGGTCACTTACAATACCATGGGTGAATAAATATCATGGGTGGATGAATACCATGGGTTTATGCCATTTACAATACCATGGGTGGATGGATAGCATGGGTAGATGAATACCATGGGTTGATGCCATTTTCCATTCAAATCATTCCTCCCTCCTTAAGAAGCAATGGTCCCCATTGCATGAAGTTCCCTCCTGAGAAGCCTTTTTTGAATATGAAGAGCCACTGAAGAGAATGGTTTTGTGTAGTTAACTCATAACCATGATGAACGAAGATCAGAGTATAGAGATACCCTGTAATTCTTGTGACCAACTGTGTGACTAATAGTGTGCAGCCTAGCAAATGGACTTCGATGAAAATGATTTTGTGCGGTTGACCCATAATCGTGATGCTGATTGTTGATGAAGTAGCAGGTGCCTACATAGCTTGGGTGGGAGGGAACATCTCCAAATAACCCAAGCTGAATGCTAATATGTTGAAACTAATGAATGTGAAGCAGGTGCCTACTAAAGCGGGGAAGGGCACGACTCCAAAGGGAACCCGCTCCGAATGCTGCTCCATATTTAAAATGAGCATAACTCGGTCAATATAACTCAGAATATTTATTATAACCTATTTTTGGAAATGGAATGATCATTATACATCTTCTCATGTGTTTTAAATCACTATTTGGAGACTCTAGACTCTCATATTCGCGCTAGAACTGTCTCGCCATCACAAAATTTCTGAAAAATTAGTTGATTTTAAATCAACGATAACTCCCACATCCGGACTCCGATTCGACCGATTTTTTTTTTAACTTGGGTGATTTTTCAAGAGGAGCTCAGATATATATCCATTCTACTGAAATTTTGCACTTAAAATTGCAAAAAATGACAGGAGAGCCGCTGTCCATGAATTGTCGTCAGAAAAATTGCTTCAACATTGCTGATTTTGAATCAACAATATCTCCCTCATCCAAACTCCAATTTGTCTAATTTCTTTTTTTTTAATTTGAGTATTTTTTTTGCAAGGAATTTAGATTTGGTCTTTTTTCTTGTAAATTTTACACCAAAATTTTCAGATCTGATCTAAAAACTCGCCACCCAAAAAAAATCATGGATTTTGCTGAAGATTTATGCCAAAAATTGAAACTAAAATATGCTTCAAACTCTCATTCCCATGGATTTGTAACCTGAATATGATACCACAGATCTGGATCTTGAAAGGAGATCCAGATCAGTGGTATCAAATATGGAGACATATCATCATGTATTATATCAACAAATCAATACAAAATAGTGAGGCATTAATCATATGCAATGGGGAAACAAGCTTGCCATAAACAATCACTCCTGAATATGAACTGCTGCTACAATATAAAATGTCGGAAGACTGCTACAACATAGTTATAAACACATTTCTACAATATAATAATGTACAAAACATGTAGGGCTTCAAAAGATATGACAAATATAGATATAGGCTTTATACAAACTCCTACAAAGAACCCGGAAAGGGTTTTCAGAAATACACCCTAAATAAGATGGGCTCTAAAGCCCTAGGGCTAAAGATACACTGCAAACTAAAGAACATGAGTGTATAAGTTTGAAATATAACATATATGATGTAGATCCTTTTAATGGCCTCCTCCAATGAAAGGTTGAACCCTTCAATCACAGGAAAACACTCCAAAGGAGCCACAAGAACCCTCATTGAAGTTGCCCTAAAAAATAATGCAATTCCCAACTGGAACAGCACTGGAAATGATGGGACATAGTTGTTTTAGTGCCAAATATCTGAAATATGTCCAAGAGCTCTCCAAACTGATCTCCCAAGTGAAGGAATCCTTCCTCCAATGAGAAACTAGCTCAGAAAGTGGGTTCCTAAACCCTCCACTGCAACACCCTGCAACACAACATAATAACCTGCAGAAACTACACTGATGAAGAAAGATATAGCTTGGCCTAAAAACCTCAATGTGGAAATGTATGCAATGCTCTTCCAAGAGGCCTCTCAAGGAAAGAGGTGGGATTCCCACTTGGAAACACCCAGTGCTAAACAACATAGCAATCTCAACTAAAGAGCTGAAGAATGAAAGTAGTCTAAATAGACCATATACAAAATAATATTCCAAAACATAACCACATATGGCTTGCATCCTCTTCCTTATATAGATTATGAGCTTCCTTGCCCTTGGGCCCACTCAATTAGGTCATTTCCTTCATGGAATCAATCTCCCTCCAAAACTGCGTTATTCCTCAATTAATCTCCACTCCTCCATAACAACAAGGTATTATGCAAGATACCAAACTCTTCAATGATTTTCTGAAGTGGAGTTGGGTTTACAAATTCCTCCAACATATGCAAAGGGTTTTTTTGTTTTGGTTTGTTTAGCTCCACCAAAGGAGTTTCAGAATTTTTCTTATCAAACCTTTCCACTATTCTCCTAGTGAACTTTGCATAAGAAGAAGTATTTTCATTTCTTAATGAAAAAGACTCAAATATCCACCAAGCATAGGGCTTACCTTCAAAATTCAGTGCTGCAAATTTGATGGCTTCAATCTCTGAAACTTGGTGTTGCTGCAAATAGGTGTCTAGCTCCTCCACCCAAGCTCTTGCTGGACATTCCGGTGAACCTTAAAAAGTAGATAGAAAAAATCTACCCATATCATGATGCTTGCTCCTCTCCACCTTGATCTTTCAAAACTCTTGCAAGGTGATATGATCTCTAAATATCTTAGTTTGAGATTCATATTCTTGCAGATAACCCCTAAGAGTTTCCTTCTTTGGCATTTCTTCTTCTTTCATCTCCCTCATAGTAGATCTGGGCATATGACTACGTTGGGAATCATAGTGTGTGGCTACATGCTCACACTCATCATGTGAAAATCTAGAGTTTTCTTTAGATCCAAACTCCTTTGGAGATTATCTCTCTCTTCTCATCTTCTTGAGATCTCCTTTAATGCTCTGCATAATTTGAAATAGAAGCTTTGAGAGCTCCTCCTCCTCTCTTCCTCCAAATAATGGAGTTATTACTTTTGTTTTTTTACCTTTGTCTCTGTATGGAAAAGCTTCTCCTCATGGTGAGAGCTTCTCCTCATGGTGACATATTGGATGAATGCACAGGATGAGCCAAGATTATGCTCTGATACCACTGTAATATCCCAAAATAGGGAAGCAACAATATACGAACACAAAACTAGAAATAGAAATGTAAATAAACTCATTAAAATTGGATACCAATATGGATACATATCATCATGTATTATATCAACAAATCAGTACAAAATAGTGAGACATCAATCATATACAATGGGGAAACAAGCCTCCCATAAACAATCACTCCTGAATATGAACTACTGCTATAATACGAAATACTGGAAGACTGTTACAATGTAGTTATAAACACACTGCTACAACATAAAAATGTACAAAAGATGTAGTGTTGTTATATGCCTTAAAATATATGACAAATACAGATGTAGGCTTTATACAAACTCCTACAAAGAACCCGGAAAGGGCTTTTAGAAATACACCCTAAATAAGATGGGATCTAAAGCCCTAGGGCTGAAGATTCACTGCAAACTAAAGCACATGAGTGTAGAAGGCTGAAATATAGCAGATCTTATGTAGATCCCCTTAAAGGCCTCCTCCAATGAAAGGTTGAACCCTTCAATCATAGGAAAACAATCCAAAGGAGCCACAAGATCCCTCATTGAAGATGCCCTAAAAAATAACGCAATTCCCAGCTAAGACAATGCTGGAAATGATGGGACATAGTTGGACTGGTGCCAAAGATCTGAAATATGTCCAAGAGCTCTCCAAAATTATCTCCCAAGTGAAGGAATCCTTCCTCCAATGAGAAACTAGCTCAGAAAGTGGGTTCCTAAACACTCCACTGCAACACCCTACAACACAGCACAATAACCTATAGAAACTGCACTGATGAAGAAAGTTGTAGCTTGGCCTAGAAACCTAAATGTGGAAATGTATGAAATTCTCTTCCAAGAGGCCTCTCAAGGAAAGAGGTGGGATTCCTGCTCGGAAACACCTGGTGCTAAACAACACATTAATCTCAACCAAACAGATGAAGAATGCAAGTAGTCTAAAAATACCATATACAAAATAATATTCCAAAAAATAACCCCATATGGCTGCCATCCTCTTGCTTATATATATTATGAGCTTCCTTGCCCTTAGCCCCATTCAATTAGGTCATTTCCTTCATGGAATCAATCTCCCTCCAAAATTGCGTTATTCCTCAATTAATCTCCACTCCTTCATAACAACACTGTTGACTTGATCAAAGTTGACTAAATCAACATGATCCAACCCTTGTTCACACTTGGAGGTGCTTTATTTAGGTGTTGAAAAGGTTTCCCTTCACACTTGAAGTGTTTTTATTTCTTCTTAGCAGGCTTATGTGTCTCCCCACCCACTTATTCACTTATGTAGTGATAAAAAAAAACTATAATATTCCATTTAGCTGAAGGCTAAATTTTTGGAATATTAAAAGTGATTTGGTACATACGTGCACCAAACACACTAACATAGGATTGGTGACTCCACTAACTTTTATTTCTAAGTTTATGTGGTAGTGCTTCTTTTTGGAGACCTCCGTCTTTGCTGTGGAGTTGGGATGGAATTTCCCCCTTTCTCTCCTTCATTGTATGATTCATCCCTAGTGAAAACCTCAAGTAGAAGAGCTCCAAAAAATTACATTGCTTGCGTGCAAAAAATAGAATGGGAATTTTCTCCAATATTTCCATATTTTCCTGCTTGTAAAAGTTTCCTGGTAACCCATAATACATCTACCAACACTGGTTGAGGTTCCCTACAGCTTGCTAAAGCTCACTCTTAGCTTCTTTTGATAGGCTTGGTGTTAGTTTTATTTCAAGTTGATTTTTGCAAAGTTAACACATAGTTTAAGTAGGAGAAAATGAACTTGCATTCCAAAATAATTTATGTTTTTGAAATCTAAGTACCAAAAATCCTAGATAATTAGCCAAAGTAAGTGGTCTGAGTCCACGCGTGCTTAGCTAGTTCATTTTTCTAGTGTAAAAGTCATTAGTTTAGTTCAATTTTTACACTAGGATTTCAGGACCAGGATTAAATTGTCGATAGAAGAGAAAGTAATATCGACTGCCTTTGCACCCTTTGGTGATCCTAGGAAAGCATATGAACACTCTCTATTCACAACTCACCATCTCCCTATAGTTGATCACATATATTAACTAGGAAAAATTGAAAGCGGCCCATATCCGCACATGTTTTTCTTTTGTGCATGGAACAATAGAACATAGTTTAAATAGGGGATTTTGAAAAGGATAATCGCATATCCACACGTTCAAACTATGTGCTTGTTCACTTTTTACTCACACACACCCACACACTAAGCAAAGAAAAGACACCTAAAACTAACTGAACAAGACTCACTAAATTCTCCCCATACGGGCCAAAAAGGAACTTATAGTCTAAGGTAGGATCAAGGGGGTAGGCATCCTATAAGCCGCCTTGATCATTATTCATCTTGAAAAATAGAAGTTGACTATTTAGGGAGCTTTCAAATCCACCAATCAGACCACGGAAAAGAAAACTTGAGCATGGTAGAGACCTGATTCAGAGGGGGTTAGGCTTAGGCGCAGTGCGTGCAGTATCAATTGGGGCTACCTGACCCGGCTGATACTCGATACTGTGAGCTGAACTACCAAGAAGCCCAAGACTCGAATGATCAAGTGGGATGGTGGTGCTTATTGGAAAAAATTAGGACATCCTTTCCCTATAAGTGATGATGTAGGAAAGCACTAGATCCTCTACCCTTACCTTGGTGGATTTTCTTCGGCTGACTGGGGGTGTCGCCAGTTCCTTTGGGATGTTGTGCGAGTAGTTGCAAGATATCTTCTGAAGGCCTAGTTACATTTGAGCATGTAAGGACAATTAGGTCTTATAGGATTTAAGTATCATACGCAAACAACAAAAACCCATATTTTTTGATTGACTGATCACATAGGATTAATCTAAAGGAAAATTTATTTTATTTTCACTTTGTTTTATGTATGCGATAAAAATTTTGCTTTGATTATAATCTCTATCTTCTCAAATATTTCTAAAGCCATACCTAATCGACTCCAGGGCCCAGAACAGACCTAACGGGACCTCGTCAATCTAGACTCTTTTGGACCTCCCTCCATTACCGAGAGGGGTTCTAGGTATTTCTCCATTTAGGCATTAAAGATAGAACACTACCACCATTATTGGTTCATCCTTTACTGGGGCATATTTAGTTGGGAACCTTGGTTGGTCTCCCAACGCCACATGACACACCACTCCTCCCACAACTCGTAGAGGGCAGAGGAGTGTTGCCCATTAATGAATCCAAGTGAACACATAGCAAGGTACGTCACAAACTAACCCTATTCCTAACCAGAACATACCGTTTTCACAAGTCGCAATGGATACAAATTCGCAGTCACCTTTTATGGCTTCATTAAATCTACCAGATTTAACCAAGTTGACAACAACCCCATTTCACACAACCCTATATGGCCTCCCATGCCCACAAAGCTCCCTTCGGACATTCCAAAGTTCAAAGGAAAGAAAACAGAAGACCGAGGAAATCATGTTATGAATTTCCACTTGTGGTGTTCATCGAACATCATCGTTGATGATACTATTTGACTGAGATTGTTTCAACTCACTCTAACTAGAGTAGCAGTGAAATGGTATGTGGAGTAACCCTCTGCTATATATGGAACCTTTAGTGCCCTCACCACTGTGTTCCTGACCTATTTTCATTTACCCATCCACCATGATTCCAAAATGGAATTACTGACACACTTTAGGCAAACCCCCGTCATCCATATCTCAGACCATCTCCATGAATGGCAGTGGCGTTTTAGTTTGTGCAAAGCCAAACTCGATAATTTATTTATGTTAGACATGTTCTTGAAAACTCTTACCGCAGAGATTCGAAATATGTGGCATAAAAAAATCCCATATCCGAAGAGGATGCCATCAATGAGGCCCAACAACTCGAGCTGATCTATACACAGTCAGGCTATATTTACAATATCTTTCCGAATGCCCCATGCCAGTAAACTTACAAAGAATTACCAGGCATGTCGAACTCTGTAGACGTTTTAATTGGGTCATTGACCCAAAGTCACCCAAGAAACAATGTTCATACCCTGGTTAAATGTATGATTCTACCCAGAATGTACCATAACCCGGCTACCAAAGTCATCACATGCCTCCACAAAATTTGACCAGTAGGGCATCATCGTATCACCATCAGCATGGAGGATCCTATCCTCTAGGTCAGGGGACCTAGTACACAGATAGAAATACTGACGAAAGAGCTCCCCCCAATAGCCAGTTGAAAACCAGGGACCACATTATGTTCAGTCCCTAACATAAGACCCACCTATGTAGAATAATGCACAGGTGAACTTTGTGCAACTTTCCCAAAACCAATCTTGCCAAGCATATAACCAGGAGAAATACCTTCCTAACACGGTTAAGAAAAAAGGAAAAAACAATCCTAAAGGAAATCTTGGAAAGGGGGGGAAAATTCAACAATTCCCTCCATGATCTTAGGTTGGAGGCAACTCTAACCGAAATCAAAACCAGGAGCTAAGAAACGCCCAAAGGGAGAACAAAAGGCCACCTCTCCAAAGAAACCACTCTTGTTCAGTCTGTGGAGAGTACGGCCATTACACTCACCACTATCCTAACCTCCCTAAGCTGAAGAAGCTACAGAGTAACCATGGACAAGGGGGATTTTCCCAGTAGATAGTAGTCATGTAGGAACCTTTCGCTCATCAAGGGACAATTAGCACATAGCAACAAACTCCCGACGACTGCGGAAAGAACAGCCATGAAATCTACGTGACTAGAATATAAATGCTTTCACAAACACGGAATTGAAACTACAACACCCCACCATTCACCAACGCGTGAGGGGCTAGTACCAGTGCACCAACATCACCTTTTCCATATCAAAGATGGGTAAGGGACCAACTAGGTGAACAAGAAACTATTCCAAAACAACCCATAACTATAGCATTATGTATGATCTAGCTCAATCTCCCACCACTATATCAGCTTTGGAGGTATTATAGTCATGCCCAAAGCAGTGGAAAGCCTTACTTTCCGCATTAGGTTCCATTGACCCTACTGATTCACATCTAATGGCTTTCGATTTAGATAAAGCTGCCCCTAGGCTTCCTTCAATGGTCGCCCTCCAGATACTAGTATTGGTCCAAAACATTAACATTCAGCGATGTATCATTGACGAAGGTTCATCCACATGCATCATGTCAAAGAACGTTTGGAAGAAGTTAGGGTCTCCTGAACTAAAACCATCAGTCATCACGCTTAGAGCATAGGATGGTCTCCCTTCAACCCTTGTTGGCCTCTACCAAAATGTCCATGTCTTCTTAGCTATAAAAACAGTCATTATAGATATTGAAGTCTTGGACGCCCAATTGGATTACAATATAATCCTTGGTTAGAGTTATATGTATGCCCTATCTACCATTGCCTCCTCTGTCTTCCAAACTATGATGTTCCCCCATGAGGACTGCATCATTACTGTATACTAATTGACGCATAGCGAAAAGCGGCCCCTAAAAAATACCGATGTCATTCTACCCTATCTAGATACATCCATGAATGCTCTTTCACGGTACCAAGCATATCGCCCTGACCAGTTCAAACAGTCATCCATCCTAGGGTCATTCCTAGGAGTTCCCCCCATTATACCTGAGTCATCATCTGATGTCACAGGGGCTTCGGTGTGCATGATGTCCACATCAAGAGCCAAAGCTAGTCAGGACATAGACATGAGTAGTAATGACATTGATTCCTCAGCCACGACAACCTCTCTAGCCTACGCCACTTCCCAAACCCCTTTCCTCCACCCCCCAGCTAGTTTCGTATCCAATTAGGTCCTGGAAATGGTGGTATTACCAAACATATGTTTTTCAATACCAGTTTGGTACCTCGTCGCCCCTACTAGGACAGGAGCCACACACTTCACTACCACACAATTAAAGCCCCTCAGTCCCGAGGAGGACCTACCCATACACAAAACTGTCGAAAACATCCCTACAAAGGAAATTCCCATTGCAAAACCGATGATTACGGCTAGGAAAACCAAGAGATGAAATAGGGTGGAGACTCCCGCCATACAATGAGAATCACTTGGTTATGCCATATGTGATGTAGTGGGTCACCCTACCCATATCTGCCTAGATCTGGACAAACTAAAACCACTCCTTGAATCTGAGGCAAACATCACGACACCACGTTCTTGAGAAAAGGAACTTGCCACCAAAGGCAAAGGCAAAGCATTGCAGACCAATCACGCATGCGCTATCTACAAAAATTATTGGCACTATACCCATCATTTACTAGAAATCGCATGATACGAGGATGTCGTACATGCCATCAAGCAATCCTATCAAGAGTATCCCTCCACCCAGTCATCTAGAGATGAACCTCGTACCATCTTGTACCTGTAGGAGGAATCACAGTCACCAAAAAGAATCCCAGTCATGCCCCCCTCCTTGCATCGAGAGTTGTGTACTCTACGATGAGCTTGATCATTTCATCATTGATTTCCCAGCTCTAGAAATGTTCCAGTGATGGTATCCAATTCATCCAGTATCCATGTCAGATATGTGGTGACAATCAGCCAGTGCACTATTGTCACTACATACCTATATTTCACGCAGCACTAGCTTGTATGAGATCAACTATAGTTTTCCTCTCCCAAGAATATGGCATAGACTCAGAATCCATGAACAGCTCAACAACCCAAGAAGATGTGATGAGCAGATCCATCCTTTTCCTGTCAACTGAAAAGCGACCAATTAGGGAACCCTTAGTTTCCCCAACCACTCTCTAAAGAGAATACAAACATATGCATTATGTAAAATGCCCAATCATGTGGTCACCACTTGCCCTGATTTAGCAGCGTTACGATGCTGGTACCCCGCCAGACCAAAAAATGAACATGAAAAGACCCTCATATCTAGGGTATTTTTCCTAGTATGTTGTGGCAATCACCATGAAAAACATTGTACTTATATCCCACAAGCTCGTCCTCTAATTGATATGATTCACACATTAGAGAAGAAATAAGACGATCTCCTCAAACGGTATGGAAAGTACATCACCCCGAGGCCAACAGCCCCACACCCATATCGACATGATGGGAAAACTAGGATGGCACACCAACCAAGCATGAACCAGGCCCAACCTAGGATAACATGCAGAATATGCGACCTGAACGACCACTGAGTCAATCAGTGCAAATAATTGAAGCCCTTCACAAACATTTTTCACACAATCTCTTCTCTACCATAAAAAATTCTCTCTAACCAAGAGAATATCACAAGTAATTATTGCTAGATTTGTTCATACTTTCATCATAAAATTAAATGTGAGCATCTCCCCAAGCTAAGTGCGGCAAGAGAAACTTTAATTCTACACTCCCTAAAAGAGATAGACACACCGAAGCCAACAACATGGAAATGGAAGCAGAAGACCTAATCTTCTACATCAAATCCTTTCCAAGCGTCCACATCTGGGATAAAGAGTAGTGTGGATTCTCATACAATCTACTCAGTTGGCACAGTGGTACCATGCACCATTTTCATTGGCCAGAACCACGAATCAGAGGCATTCCAGTTAATGGAAACATTTAGGCACCTTTGCACCAGGCACAATTTTCACCAACATAAAATTGACCATCTTAACGAGGAACCCAACCTTGCGCTTTCTCCCATCACAGAGATTATTCCCCCACTAAAAGCCGATGACATGATACACCACATATGATTTATATCATCATATGTTGGAAATAGGATTGTAGTTTCCCACACGTCCCATGATTCCCACCTTATTCCTATCATAAAAATTCAAGGCTCCTTGTGCTTTTGCTTTTATTTCCGTAAGATCCCAAATTTACATGCTGCCATCAAACTCCTCGATGACACCCAGCCTCTAGAACAACACCTAGTAAAACTATAGCTCTTCGAAGAAAGTCGATGATAGTCACTTCAACACAACAAGGCCCACAAAAAATGGGTAAAGGAATTGTTCGACCGCCACATCAACCCTCACTCATTCACCGAGGGAGAGCTATTCCTCCACTATGTTGTCACAAAAGAGGCCCTAGGGCCAGGAAAGTTTGAAACCTTATGGAAAGGACCCTACATCGTAAAACATTTCCTTCTCAAGGGGGCATACATCTTGAAGGAACCAGATGGTACATGCCTCAACAACGCCTTCAACGGCCTTTACCTCAAGAAATTCTACCCATAAGGGCCATTCTGGCCCTACCCTAGAGTCAACATACACAAACCTAACCACTTTAAAAAATTTTACCAAAATAATTATTACAAAACGTGCTCGAGTGTCACAACGGATTGCCAAACCGAAACTTATTCAGATTTTCCGATGGATCATCATGATGGTCTCAAAGTTTAGTAGCAACCACCTAGGTCGTCTATCACCTTGATTGATCACCACTCTGCACCAATGGTCTATGCATTGGTTTAGCAAAAAATAATCAGGAAGAATATGACATCGTTATTGGACTTATGTGCGAAGCCCTCCATCAGGACATACACCATATGCATATCTACCTTGATTCCCAGTTAGTAGTATCACATTTAAACCAAACATTTGAGATACGAGATTCAAATCTATTTATAAAATATTTGTGTGCCAAAAATTTAAGCAGAAAATTTGACTACATTACATTCACACATGTACCAAGGAGTCAGAACCAAACAACTGATTGCATAGCTAACAACATTGTAAACTGGAATGCATCTCAAATAAAGCATTATACATAAAAAAAAAGACATAGAAAACATAGATATCCATCAGCATAACATAATCCATAAGCAGAAACAGGGGGCACACCATGTAGAGCCACAAAAAATATCTCTCATATATATATCAAATGTATGTGTTTGAGTACAAAAAATAGTATCCCTGACCCATCGGTCAGCCTAAAAATATACCCATATAAGTTGTCAAAAATAGGGGAAGCATCCTCATAATGGGTGCTTTCCCCATGTACAAAATGACTCTAGGGCAATGCTCCCCAGGTGGAGCACCTGGACCCACTGCCACTGTGGGTACCACTACTAGAGCCACCGTCAACACTGAGACTACCACCCAACGTAAAATTGGTCGATAGTCCCTCTCCTAGGCCATCAAGGTCTCCAGCCATACCTCCTCGAGGTCATCTAAAAAGCCTCGAGATGGCATCCCCTAAGTCAAGAAGTCCACTCGATCCCAAGAATCCTCCAAAACTGACACCTGCGTGGTCAGCTCAGTAATACGAGCCTCCACTGCATTAGCATGAGCTCGCTCAGCTGCATCGGCTTCTACCCTTCTGTGAAGGGTTGGCCTCACCATCGAGTCCCCAAACCTAAGGCTGTGTAGGAACCCCTCCCATCCCCCCATGAGCTCCCCAAGGTCTCCTAAGAGGATCATGGCCAAAAAATCTAGCCACAGGGCGAAAAACCTCGCCAACATCTGCAAGATTAACCAAAAATATGTTAGTGTAATCATAGAAACACATAAACATAAATACTCAAATAAATGCAGAGAACATAAAGACATACATGATGGCCCCTAAGCATATCTAGGAGGGAGACCCATCTTTGTATCACCCCAAAAGTCCATCCCTGCATATGGGAAGGGCAGGAACATCTGGGGGTTGGCTTCAAACCAGGCCTCCATCGTGGCATTCCAGTAACGCCCCAGCATACCACCACCTCCTTAAGGCATCATAGCGGCCCACCTCATCATGCGAGGCTCCCGTGGCCCCCCAATAGGCACCGCCACCACCGGTCTCAACAACACCACTCGCTCATACATGATACTACATAAAATGATAGCATATGCAAACAACTTCAATCCATCTTGGATCTTATAAAGATGTGCCAGCATCTCGTCATAGCAGAAACAAGAAAATTTGAAAAAATACCTGGCCTTCAGCCGATGTAAGACTCCAACCTGTCGACTCGACGCTCGATGCGGAGTAGACAACCCTGCTAGTTGAACATAAGCTGCCATAGGACATCACTCAGCCAAATATGTCACCGATGAAATGGATATGCACCCCTTCGTAAGGGGCACCTCGCTACAGTGATGCATCCGGAACCACTCAAAATCCACCCTCCCAGAAGGGAGTGGAAACCACAGCACCTCACTATGAGGAAGCAACCCGATCACAGAGCCAATATCCATCTCAAGATGGATAGCAAGGTCACACCCATGTAGCACAAACACCTTGCACCGCTTGTTCCAATGCTCGATCAGGTAACACAGGCGTCGGTCCTATGACCAAAGAAGGTCATTCTCCACAAATTCTAGGAGACCCCATTGTGCCAACTATTGGCACGCCTAACTGTCGGTGGCTAAAGTAGTATGGAGCTCAAGCCAATCCTGCTCCCTCCACAACATCCTGTCATCCAAACAAGAGCACATCAGAAACATAAGAACATAAAAAAACATGAAAAATGTTCAAAAATTTGGACAAAAAATGCCTTGGCCTTTTGCACACCTATCCCTAAGACATGCGTGCAGAAGGCATGCCTATATTTCTCACAGGCGTGCAGAAGGCATGCCCAAGGCTAAAAAAAGCGTGCATAAGGCACGCAAAGCCCTATTTTTTCACACAAAAGGCATGATCTTACCCTGATCGCCCACGCAATCTAGGGTAAAACTAGCTAATAATTTGTACAAACCAGTATTGTATGGACCCCGACACCCTCAGACTAAAAAATTAAAATGCAAGACGTCCTGGAGTTTAATTGGGCATAATATCACTAATCCCTAGTACTCAGGCTAACCGCAACAGCAAGAACTACTCCGCAGAAGCCTCTAACCTTTCAATACTCAACAGACACAAATGAATTGAATTAGGGCCATATTCGCCTATATATTGCCCTTTTCAAGAACTTTGGAGGACCATAACAATAGCTCAGAAGTCCCAATCACCAGAACGAAAGCAGCACTGAGGTCAACACTCCATAATGCCCAAAGGTGATGCCACACATTCACACCCCCCAAAAAATAAATTTTCAGCACCGGCAGGTATGCCCTCTCCCATATTCTCTTTTAAAGCACATGTCTTTCAATAATATTTGATAAAGAAGGTGCTTTCACTTGGGACAGTTTTTTTTGCAGGTAGAACGCAAACCATCCACAACTCCATCTACTGAAAGCTCTAGAGCAGGTATCATTCAACCCCCAGCATGATAGAGTCCTAGAAAAACTCTACATATCTTGAAATCATTAGAAATCATCCATAGGTTCCACACACCCGACCATGTTTATCATCACCTCACCTTGCACATGATAATCATCCTCGTTGGTTGGTAGAGACTCCCCTCCATGGCACTTGTCACCCAAAGTAGACCATATATCACAACAAAAGTGATGTCATGGCCATACCACTATAGTCCACGAAGCACCTCATGCCCATTCACTCACCATGCGTCAGGTCAAGTTTTACCATATCAAAATAAAACCCCTTTCCCAGATGACTAGATTGTGCATGCATATTAAAAGTGCACTATTGCGCCTTGCATTTGGCCTACCATACCTCCATCAACATAACCTATGTACGAAAATTTTTCATCCGCTTCATCAACCTCACACATGAGACCAACCAATGGGGCCCCCACCCTTAGCAAAACACATTCCTCACATTATCATTGACCAAACACTTTCATGTTTTGGGGCAACCGTCTCTATGTTTTGTACAAACCAAACCCCATTATTTTATTCTTTTGGTAAGTGTACAAAGATTGCAAACGATGCACTATGTCCCCCACCCACTCATTCATTTTTTCTCCCATGGCAGCAGTCCTAGGTCACCCTTGGTCAGAGTATCACACCCTCATGCAAAATCCACCATGACATTCATAACCAATTTATACCCACCTTGGAAGTCTTACTGATTCCAGGGATTTCCCAATCAGAAACAGTTATGACTACCGCCAAGCTACTTTTTATACTGCGACCTTGGGCCACTGAATCCCCATCATCAGTTTTCAGTCACCCCTCACCATCATGCCTATGTTAAACCCATCACATCCAGGATCCTAATCCTCCTTATCAGTGACCCCATCGTTTGGTTGAGGCTTCCTTTTTGTCGACATCAACACCTCTTTTCCAAATAGGAAGCGGTACCTTGGATCACCCCTCTCCACAAAAAGGGAATCCTCGGGTGGCACTGTGGGAGACGTCATTGCCCAAAGATCTCATCGATCCTCCTGAAATTTGACTATAACACAAGCTTTCATGTCAAGATGGTATTGTACCTTACAACCATTGCACTTTGATCAAATTCGTCGAAGACCCGTGCCTTTATAAGCATCTCTTTCAGCAATGCTTACACAGGAAGGTCCCAACCAATGCCTATGCGTAAAATGCACATCTATATGCTATACCAAGTTTACGCATATGGGTACCACATTCCACCTATTTTCAAAGAAAAAAACACCCTTGAGGGAGTCAACAGTGGTCGTCATCAACCAAAAAATCACTAACACATTAGTGGCACAAACATAACATGTATCTATCAAATACATTTGTTTAACTAGCCAAACCATCACGAGCATGGGACATGCCCTCCTCGTAGAAAATTTGTATACATTGTATTATACCATTTCTTACAGGGGTCCCACAGGACATGGTCATTCTTTGATCCATTGTAGGGTGTCTCGAATTCCGAGCTACACACTGGTCTCTCTCTCTCTACACACAGAAGACAAAAAAGAAACTATAATGTATTTTGGCTATACAGTTCTTCGTAGACCTCACACATTAGGGGGCAACTTTTATCACCTGAAAATCATACAAACAAAGGTGACATTATTTAATGTCAGGCGTAAGGATTTACAAGCTGAGAGACATTAGGGAATCTGAAAGTATTTAAAAATATAAAAGGTCTAAGGAAAAATCAAATTGTGTACAAGAAGGATTAGTCAAATGTGCCCTTACACGTAAAAGTCTTCGACAAACATGCCTTTAAGAACCTTTTTCTCCAAAAAGCACGCAATCCTAGGAGTGGCGGAAGTCACTTTCTGGGATCACAAGGCACACTCCAGGACATTGATTTTACACTTGAATCCACCTAAGGACAGCCACCCAATCCTCCTTAGGGCATAAAGGGAGCACATAATGGAATCACCTTCCTCTCTTGGGTCACTATCCACAATTTACCAAGAGAGGGAAGGAGGATTTGAATTCTCCTATAAAAGGCCACTAAGAGATGAACAACAGGAGATCACATTGCCATGTTGGCTAGAATTTCCCCAAGAAATACCAACAATGTGTGATCCAGAGCAGAGATAGAGGGGACTTAGTTGTTGGCCATCCAAAAATTCTAGTCCACCACAGTAGAGAGAGGGAGACTTTGTGCCAAGGTAGCTCGCAAGTAAAGACATCCTTGCACCAAGACTTAGAACCCATAGTTCTAAGGGCCCCTTGGAAAGTGGGTTAAAATTTCATCCTTATTCCTACCAGCACTCAGTAAAAGGGGACATAAAAGCCACCGTTTGGATTATTGAAGTTTTTTGACTCTATTTAGAGCTTTTATGTTATTTTTTTTAGTTCTAGTTTAGTTTTTATGTTTTAATATGCATGCTATTTCTCTATATAGTATGTTTATGTTCTATCATGTTCCACCAAATTGCTTGACTCCATCTATTTTTCTGCCTATGACCAATAACTTAAGAGGGAAAACCAAACCCCTTAAGTTGGTGTTATTTCGTACATATGTGCACCAAACACACTAACACATCACCAAAAAAAAAGAAGCCGATATGTGAAATACTAAAACGCCAATATGCTAAATACCGAAATGTCAATGTGAGAAGTAAGTTATGTAACGTATACCAATATCGCAATCTATCATATGAAATATGTGTAGAAATTATACAATATGCATGTATATCTTGGATTCACCCTATATAACAATGTACTAAACTTAAATACTGAATCTATTCTACAAATATTTTGCGGAATTAAAAACACAATCGCTAATCATGTGAACATGGAGAAAGATCATTCACATACAACACAGATAATTTCCTAGGGAAAGCTTATAGCTAAAAACCCCACTATCTTCTATTGTATATTAAGCATGGATCATGAAACAATTACATAAAAAAATATTCTCACAAGAGCCCTCCAGTACTCAACTAATTGTCTCACACTGTCATATGCAAAACTGACCAACACATAGCCAATTCTGAGCCTCTAGAAAGTATGCCTTGCTTGCACAATCCCTGATGGCAAAGGTCCCTAAAATTATTTCCTGCCTTGACTGCACAAGTATCATGGGCACTCCAATGGGTGTTTTACTACATGTGTGCAAGCAGATAATCCTACAACTACTATTCAACTTCCCTTTCACCTAGAACTCAACTGGGTCTCCACTGGATTTGACATGCATGCAGTTAATAATAGTAAATCCTCAGTTATATGAGATCACTGATTGTGAATTAATTAATATTTAATTCATTTAATCTCTTACTAGTTTATCTTTAGTTACAACTAAAACAACTAAGTTTAACTCACTTAACTAAGTTAAACTGATTTACAACTTGCACCAACTCATGCACCACTACACTTCGACCTCTATTACAACTAGAATTACTCTGCATGCCTCACCAAAAACCTCTAACTTGAAATCCACTAGCTAATTGAATTTATCACTTTCAGTTAACTCATTCAAGTCCATATTGAGAATAGATTACAGTTTAATGTCCATCTTAATTAAGGGAAAATAAAAATAGACATGCACCCAAAAATAGCACCGTGGGCCCCACGCTAGTCTTGGTGCTTAATGCAACCAGGTGCTGAATGAAACTAGGTGCTTAATGCATTAGGTGTGGGTGCTGAATCTTCTTGTTGAATCTCAACACTCCCTCTCAATAAGAAAGGTATTATCCTTCACCCCGATCATATCTCTATGGTATTCAAATTTTCTCTCGGTGAGCGGCTTCGTCAGAATATATGCATCTTGATCTTCTGTGGGAATGTATTGAAGAAACATGATCCTTATCTGCACACAATATCTGAGATGATGGTATCAGATATCTATATGCTTGGACCTATCATGAAACATAGGATTAATCGAGAGTTTAATGCAACTATGATTATCACAATGAATCATTGATGGATCTATCTGAGAACCAAACGAACCAACCAAGATCTTTCTCATCCAAATAGCCTCACATGTAGCTTGAATTGCTGCCATGTATTCCACTTTTTCTAAAATAAGTGCCATGGATCATTTTTTCCTGCTATACCAGGAAATTTTTGTTGATCCAATGCTAAAGATCCCCCCTGATGTGCTCTTTCTGTCCGATGGACTGCCAGCCCAATCTGCATCCATGAAGCCATGCAACTTCACTCCATCTATCTGTCTATACCATAGACCATACTTTGATGTGCCCCTAAGGTATCTCAGGACATGCTTCCTCGCCTTCTAAAAGAGCTTGGTAGGCTTAACCATAGCTTGACTTAGCTGGTTAATTACATAGCAAATGTATGGTCTCGTGTTCACTAGATACATTATCAAACCTACTAAATGTCGGTAGACAATAGCATCCACTACCTCTCCAGAAGTAGCATCCTCTTTCCTCCAATTTCCTTGAAGAGGTGTGTCCATCGGTTTGAAGCTCTCCATGTTAAACTTACCCAGTATATCCTTTGCATACTTTCCTTGAGACACAAAAAGTTCACCATCCCGTTGCTATATTTTCAATCTAAGGAGATAATGAGGAGGCCCATATATTTCATTTTAAACTCCCTTGCATGAGTGTATCAGCTGCTCATCGCTAGTCAAAATTAGATCATCAACATAAATAACAATGATCAATAGCTTACCCTCAACCACAATCTGATACAAGTTTGCATCTTCTTCACTTTTGGTGAATCCCAGTCTGGTGAAATAGTTGTCTATCCAAGTGTACCAAGCACAGGGTGCTTGCTTCAGCCCATACAGTTATCTATTGAGTCTGTAGACATGCGACTCGCTATTGAATATTTTGAAACATTCAGGATGCTCTATGTACACCTCTTCCTCAATGATCCCATTGAGAAACACAATTTTCACATCCATATGAGTGAATGCGCCAGGCCATCTATGTTGAGAGTGCAAGAATGGATCTTATGGAAGAGTACCTTGCGACAGGCATAAAAGTCTCATAATAATCTATCCCCTCGATTTGTCAGAATCCTAGGGCCACAAATCTGGCCTTGTATTTCTCCACACTCCCATCAACAACTTGTTTTACCTTGTAGATCCATCTCAATCCAACCATTGATTTGTCGATCGGTCTTGGGACTATCTCCCATGCACTATTCTTGAAAATGAAGTCATACTCTTCCACCATTTAATTAACCCAAGTAGTCTACTATACTGCTTCCTAAATGGAATATGGTTTAGTCATAGTAAATTTTCTCATAAGAACCATGTATCCAATAAATTGGCTAGGAGACTGTCTCTATCTGTGCTATGAAGTAGGGGCTCCTACATTCTGTGCAACATCAAGTCTCAACTTATCAGCTTCCATGGTGCAACTTCTGCCATTTTTTATGGATGGCTCTGGCATGAGTGATTTCCTCCACTCCATGAACCTCCTCATGTGGTTGATCCACTTCTTGAGACTCATCCTTGGGAGCCAACATTTCCTCCTCTGCATGCAAGTCCAGCTTCCTCTCAAGGGACAACTACATGGCTTTATCCTCGTCAAATTTGATATCCCATCAGACAATAATAATTCTGTTGTTTGGAAAATACACATGATAATTATGGGGTATTTCAGTGTACCCCACAAAAATCTGAACCTCAGTTGTTGGTTCCATATTTTTCCTGGCATCCTTGGTCACATGCACATAAAAAAATGAGCCAAAAATCTTAAAGTGTGAAACATCACGTTTCTTACCAGTGAAAGCCTCTTCAGGTGTACTCATGCAAAGTACTCTATAAGGATAATGATTTCTCACATGTACCACTGTATTGCATGCTTCCACCCATAGATGCTTTGATAGGCCTTGGTCATGCAACATTGCTCGTGTTGCATCCACAATAGTTTTGTTATTCCTCTCTGTGACCCCATTCTGCTGTGGGTTATGAGGTGCTATGAGTTCTCTTCGAATTCCTTCTTTGCTGCATAAGTTCTTGAATTTGTTAGATGTGTATTCTCCACCATTATCGCTGCTAAGGTCTTTCACTTGCTTCCCCGACTCTTTCTCCACCAGTGCCTTAAACTCACAGAACTTAAAGAAATTTTTATCTTTATTCTACATGAAGAAGATCCAACACTTACGAGAAAATTCATCAACAAATATTAAATAGTACTTATGTTTTGCTGTTGAAGCAACCAAGAAAGGAACACACACGTCTGTGTGAACTCTCTCAAGGATCCTCGAAGCTCAGTTTTCCTTGTCATGCAAGGTGGCCTTTCACATTTTCCCATAGTAAATCCCTTGCATGTGTCTGACTGTGCAAGTGTACCCCTTGGAAGACTAGTAAAAATCTGCTGCATGACTTTCAAGGCTCCATTGTGAAGATGGCCCAATCACCTGTGCCATAATTCATCCTCATCTTGGCTCACCACTTGATCTTCCTTGCCCATCATTTCTACACATCCATCTACCTCTATATTTTTGATATTATTAACTTGAATCCTTATCCTCTTGGCTTGACCCATTTTTTTATGTCGCAGGCAAGATTTTCCATCAATAAAAACAACGTCATAGCCTCTATCCTCCAACATTGTGACTGAGACCAAATTTTTCTTCAGACCTGGTACATGAATCCCATCTTTTAATTGAAATGTTTTACCTAACTCCCTATGAAAGGTAATGGTACCAATCCTATTAGCACTATACTGTCTGTCATCACCCATTTCAATATGCATCTGGACATCTTTCTCCTCCAAGTCACTGAAAAGTTCCTTATCTTGCATCATGTGAAAGGAAGCACCACTATCCAAATACCACACAGATCCTAGTGCACTAGACATCATGCATGAGATCAATGAGAAGTCAAGCTCAAATTTTGAGGCAAGGGCCTCACCAGCTGCAAATCCTCCAACCTTCTTGTTCTTCTTTTTTTGTGGACAGTTAGTAGAAAAATGCCCATGCTCGTGATAGTGAAAACACTTCACCTTGGACATGTCCTGCTTCTTGCCATTCTTGGACTTGGATTTAGAATGGAATTTATTCCCATTCCCCTTCCTCACCTTGGAAGCCAAAGCACAATCCTCTTCATCCTCATTCTTAGATGAAGATCCATCTTTGGTGTTTTGTCTGAACTCCTCCTACACCAAATCAGACCACAATCATTCCCAATCTAGCAAATTTTCCCTTCCATTGATAGAGTCTTGATAACTGAACCAACTCTTCAGAATTCCTGGGAGAGCCAAGCTCACCAAATCATCATCAACAACTATTATTCCAATGCTCCCCAGTTCATCCCAACATTGGACAAACTTTGTTAGCTATTTTGGAATGGTTTTGCCCTTTTCCATCTTGATCTTCCTGAGTTTATCTTTGAGTGCTAATATTCTATGGTTAGTGTTGCTTTGGACTAGATCCATCAAAGCTTTCCACATTGCATATGATGTGTCTTTCCCATGGAGGCTTGAGACAATGTGCTCTCGTACTCCCTCCAACAGGATCCTCCTCACCTTTTCCACTTTATTTTTCCATGCATCAAGACTTGCAGCACTTGTAGCATCAGGTTTAGGAACATCTTTGTTAATGAATTCATTCAATCCATTGTCTTCGAGTATTACCTCCATCCTGTCCTTACAAGAAATGTATTTCGAGCTACCCTCAAGTGCATACTCTAACCTCAAGCCATTGAAATCCATTTCGATCTTGAATCAGCTGTAGCACCAAGAAATTCTTTCTACAAATTCGAATTCTATCCAGTCACAAACTTAGCTCCTGCTTCACTTCTGTAATTTCCTATGCTCTTTTACCATGTATAAATTATAAAATATGCATGTATATCTTGGGTTCACCTGATTTAACAATGTACTAAAGTTAAATACTTAATCGATTCTACAAATATTTTTCAAAATTAAAAACACAATCACTAATCTCATGAACATGAAGAAAGATCAATCACACACAAAAAAAATAATTTCCTGGGGAAAGCTTACAGCTAAAAACCCCACTATCTTCTATTTTATATTAAGCATGGATCATGAAAAAATTACATGCAAATATATTCTCACAAGAGCTGTCCAGTACTCAACTAATGGTCTCACATTGTCATATGCAAAACTGACCAACGCATAGCCAATTCTCAGCCTCTAGACAACCTGCCTTGCCTACATAATCCTTTATGGTAAAGGTCCCTAAAAGATAGGAATTATTGGCTTCCTTGACTGTGCAAGTATCATGGGAACGCCAATGGGTGTTTTCCTGCATGTGTGCATGTAGATAATCCTACAACTGATAGTCAACTTCCCTTTCACCTAGAACTCAACTGGGTCTCCACTGGATCTGACATGCATGTAGCTAATAATAGTAAATCCTCAGTTGCATGTGAGATCACTGATTGTGAATTAATTAATATTTAAGTCACTGAATCTATCAGTAGTGTATCTTTAGTTATGATAGCACAACTGAGTTTAACTCACTTAACCAGGTTAAACTGATTTACAACTTTCACCAAATCATGCACCAATGGACTTCAAACTCTGTTACAACTAGAATTACTCTACATGCCTCACCAACAATCTCTAACTCAAAATCCACTAGCTAACTGAATTTATCACTTTTAGTTAGCTCATTCAAGTTCACATTGAGAATAGATTATAGTTTAATTTCCATCTTAATTAAGGGATAATAAAAATAGACATGCAACCAAAAATAGCATTGTGGGCCCCACTCTAGTCTGGGTGCTTAATGCAACTAGGTGTTGAATGCAAGCAGGTACTTAATGCATTGGGAATGGATGTTGAATCTTCTTGTTGAATCTCAACAATATGCCGATATTGCATTCCATCATTCGATAGGAAAGCCATCACAATATCACATTATTTCATATCATGCATTGTTGCAAAATGTCAAAACTCGCTAATCATGAAAAAGACAATTTACGAATCCCGATAAGAAAACAACTGTCAAATTCACACGAAGCCCATGTTATCAATTTAATTATAATTTAGGTGTTTTATGATCTCGAGGTTCGTAAACGATTTTATAATTATTTCATATTTAATACTGAGGATTTCCATTATGCATGAGTTAAGATGATAAGCCAGTTAATAGCAATTGACGTGATCTCAGTTTACGCTCTTCAGTTTTTCTTTCAATAGGGTAATTCTGGAAACTTAGGCATAAAAGGATGTCGAGGCAGATTAAAGCACGAAGGAAGTCTGCCACCCTGCCTCAGTTAGTTGTTCAGGAGGAAGAATATCATGAGATGGCTCCTCTAGTCTCAGACACAACATGCAACCCAAAAATTGGTTCCTCAAGCCGGGAAGGAATTTATAAGTTTTTTGAGAACGAGAATGCAAAAGTAATTTTGAACAGAAAAACTGTAGCTGATGATTTTGCATCTTTGGATTCAGACTCATGGTCCAACACAGCTAACTCTTTTCTGCACGTTCTAAAATGCTGCCATACACTGACTTAGCAAGATGGGTGTTAGATCATGTGGACATCCAAGATAGATAGTTTGTTACCAAAAGTAGAACAATCATTGGTTCTCTTAGGCCTGCATATTTGAAGGAAATGTATAAATTTCCCGAGCCCTAGAAAATATACGACAACTATTTTGACTAAGAATTTATGTGAGAGAATGAACACCTTGAAAATGTGATGAAGGATTGGAGAAATGATCCTAATTGACATATACATGACAATAAGGGTATGTACTCAGTAGTTTCTCTTAAAGTCCCTTTCTCTCAAATTTCTGCAATGATGTGTCATCTTTTTGGGTCTTAAAATACAACCAAGTTCAAGGAAGATTGAACACCCATAACAGAAGCAGCCTCTGGCGACTATATTCTTGATTGGGATAATATCATGTTTGATAATTTTATGAGATGTATCACTTTATATAGATAAAATCATAATCTTCTGTCTAATACAGTCACTCCTTTTTATATGAGTTCATTTATCTTAGATGTTGTTTGCTTTTCTACTGAATTTCCATCATTAGGATGGAAATGGACCAGAGAAGTTAAAACCCCCATATTTGTACAATTAGAATTCCTATGGGAATCAAAATACCACTCTCATATGTTTAGAATATGTAATTCTATAATGCTCCCAGTTTTTCAAGTCATTTTTGAAAGGAAAATCTTTAGAGTCACCCATGAAGCCAATAGAAGTCTCAGGTCTATAGGAAGATGGTTTGGTGAAGAATTTTTCACATACATCGAAGTTTTCAGAAGTCATTATTTCCCTCATGTCCTACTATTATATACACCAGATAAATTATTGGCCAAGAATATTTTTTATCAGACCGTAGGTAATGGGTTGAGTAAATTTCTAAAAGAGGTCAAAAAGACAATTTGGCAAAGTTTTCCTATCACATGTGGGTCATATGCTTTTGAAAATTTCAAGCATGCCTGTCTTGAAATTGATCAATTAAAACCCTTCAATTTACTAATTCTACCCAATAGGAGTTATGATTCATATGGTGTTGCCAGCGAAATAACGAATCTAGTTAAGCTGCGGGAATTTGCAGGCGAGCATGATAAATTTGACGATCTGTTTGAATCAATTCCAAAATTCTCAAGGGTTCTACAAATATAAACTATGAAGTTCATTCCAGAAGAATTGATACAATTCAAACAATATCGTGAACATAGGAATTCTCATTTTCCAGACTACATGTTCCACAAGCCAATGCAAGAAAAAATTCCAATTCCTCCAGTTCAAGTTCAAGTGCTAAAAGTAGAACGAATTCAAATTCTGATTCCTCCACTTCAGGTACTAGTACCAATGGAAAAACCATATATCGTGGATGTCCATAAGAAGAGATATTTAATCAAGACTGGGAAATTTTTGAAAAATAATTATCTGATACTAATACTCCTGCTGATCATAATGCTATTTTGATAGAAACTCTTCCCAATGAAGATTATCTAAGAAGAATTTCATGTAGGTGAATGAAGCGTTCAACAAGTTACCTCTAATATAAATGATTCTGTAGATCAAAGAGAAATTCAAGAAATCTCATCCACTACAGAGGTTACTGAAATTTCCCTTTAGCAAAATCAGACACCAAAGATCAATGGTACAAAGGAGAGACAAGAAGAAGCATCGGCCCAAGACATGGAGATTATACCTGATTTTCCAACAACAAAAATAATTCTGAATATTGAGGAAATACCTCCTTTTGATGTATTTTACAGTCCAAAGCATAAATTTGTTGTATCCAAGTCAAATAACAAATGAAAGATCAAAGATTCTCTAGAAATGCCTATGGACACAACATCAATGCAAGTTCTCTGGAAAGGAACTCAGTCAACTCCAGAAAAATAAATTGGCTGATTATCTCAGTTTTTAAGTGTTTATACAGATGTGACTATTCATAAGGCAGTAGATATTGAGTCATTAATCATGGAGAAATATCAGAAAATGGCTCAAATGGAGCAAAGTTTCTTTAATGAAAAACAAAGAATAGAGCAGGATTTGCAATCAAGTATTAATTATCTGCAACTAGAGTTTGAAGGTCTCAAACTCAAACTCAAAAATGAAATTAAAGAAAAGGATTTAATAGTCCATTAATTACAGCAGAACATTCAAAAGCTCCAGGAGAATCCAGAACTTAATGAGGTAAAGAAAGAAGAAACAAAAATGGAAACATTGTTGGTAAACCAACAGATAATTTTCTATCCGAAGTACAAATAGATTCAAGAGAAGATTAAAAGGAGTGATCAGTTATTCACTCAAATTTATGATTTGAGGATTTATTATGAAGAAACTGATGATAAAGTGTCGAAGTATATAGATTAACAAGACACGGTGCAAGGGAGAGCGATTGATCTTCCTCGCCTTGTAGAATCAATAAAGGATATAACATTTGGAGACTGGGACATGGAAATGAAAAGTGCAGAATCATTTATTATCAAAGCTAAAAATATGCCATTTAACATCTCCGAGTATATAAAATATTCTCTTCTACAATCCAATATTATCCAGGAAATTCCAAAATACACTATTTCAGAAGTCATCCTTTTGAAACAATATTGGTAAGAAACATCAAGCATGAAAGCTCTTGACATAGAAAACTTGACAAAGGTAAATATGGAAGTTTACTGGTATTTGTTGATCAAGCCTCACAGTCAATTGGGAGTGTTGAGGTGTCTTTCCAACACAACATTTCAACTTCTTTCAGCACTCAATGATGGAATATTGATGGGCGAGATGAGAATGCATCCAATGCATCCCCCCTAGCTTGAATATATGATCAAATCTCGCCAGCTCAAGGAACAATTAGAGAGTGGATCCAAGAAATAGTCTTGAGACTGTTATAACTTTTGCATTTTAATTTCCTAGCTTTTAGTTTATAGTTTAGATTAGATTAAGAAGACTTCTTTCACAAGTCTTCTATTTTTCTAATATTAATTAGTATTTAAACCCCTTTCATGCATTTAGAAAGGGGTCTAGATTTTTGAGAAGGAGGTTTTTGGAACTTACACTATTGTTTGAACAAAAGTATCTAATTGGAAGTCTGAGCCCAGAAGCTATCTTTTCAGAACTAGGATATGATGCAACATGTACTATTATCTGTGTATTAATCATTTTAAGTTTCTGAGATTTTAGAAAATTTGTTTCTATCTATTTATCTCTTTCTGATAAGCATTGAAATGATATATATTCTTATTACTATTGATAAAATATATTGAATGATATGTTGTTAGACAAGTTACTTTGAAAGCTTCTATATGATTAATGTTCTTCATCAACTAAATCAATTACATTGATTTAGTTTCTTTAATGTGCTTACATTCATTTAGTATGCAAATGATCTATATTGTTTCATGCTTATGAAATCTTACTCTGTAATCATATAAATCATTCCATCCTAGGAAGTAGTTAGAATTAGTTTTATTTATGTTATCATTAGAATAGATCACCCCATTTGTGTTGATTTTATTCCATTGTTTTATAAACTCATTTCTTATATGGGAAATTGCTCCCTATAGCCCATTCAGATCTGCCATTTCGATGGAAAAGGAGTTACAAGGAGTTGCTTTAACCTCCCGACCGGGTGGAATCCCTAATGTTGAGGAAGTCACTCTCTAGCCTTCAACATTTTTGGCACTAGAAGGAGGGCATCCGACTATGTATGGAATATAAATCTGAATCTCAATTGAAAAGCCAACATAAGAGTCAAACTCCCTCCAAATTTTCTACAACTTCTAGATCTCGTTCACTATCTCCTAGTCATAAGCCTAAAGCTATAGAACCATTTCTTACATCTCCTGAAGCATTACCTCATAGACCTTCTTCAGAACACATTCCTGAATCTCTTGAAGTTTAGTATTTGATTGAAATATTAGAGAAAATATCTATATCTCCAGATAATACAACCAATCCAGAAGTTTCTGAAAAAATTATTACATCTAAGTTTTGAAGTACTTGTGTATTAACCTAATCACAAAGCGAAAAAATTGGAATAAATCCTTTCGAGTTTCCTATTTTATCCCATCGTAAGAAATCAACTGCATCAACATCTCAATCAGGTGTCAGTGAGATCACATGATCTTCATTTCCATTTATTTCCTCCATCTCCTCTAATCAACCCATTTCTTTTCATCAACCCAATTATACTCAAACAATTAGTGCTATTGTAACTAGTACTAGTCTAGTAGTAAGTTCGTCTCCATCCATATCTGTTTCTGGACCCACTAGCTCATCTTCACAAGCAACAACTCAAACAATGGAAAACCTACCATGGGTTAATCTATGAGCTGTTCAAATGAAAAATTTACATCCTCTCCTGGGTCTTCCAGAAAAATTATTACCAAAATATAATCCTGACGATGGCCTTCCTGCTGAAGAACATCTCAATAATTTTATGTTGGCTATGAGTCTCCACGGTATGCAACATGAAGATGTTTTAGTAAGATTGTTTCCATATAATTCAAGTATCTGCAAGATCCTAATATTTTTCTCTCCCTTCCAGTTCAATAGGATATTGTAATACATTTCAAGACTTATTTCCTGCGAAATACGGTGAGGATAGGACAATTGCATCATTAATAAATGATATTTCTAATTTAAAAGAAAATTCAAATGAAAATATCAAAGATTTCAACTCTATATTTAACAAGTTGTTGAATAAAATTCCAGCTTCCTCTCGACCAAGATTAGATGTAAAAATAGAGTGGTACATATCTTCTCTTCCTTCCAGTATAGCAATTTTTGTAGATAGAGCCAATAAGCCTACCCTTGTTGAAAATATGAAAGCAACCTTTTCTGTTGAGAGAAGAATTGTAGCTTTAGAAAAGAAGACCGAGTTAGAAGATAAAAAATCTAAAAAAGTAACATTTAAATATGAGCAAAAGAAGAAAACTCCCAAAGGTCCTTTCGATCTTGAAGGATTGCAAAAGGTACTGAAGACCATGTCCAATGAAATGGTTGAAATCAAAAAACATGTTGTTGAGACTTATACTAAAAAACCCTTTAGATCTTTTAGAAAAAACCAGTCGTATGTATCACAGCCTCCCAATATCATTTCTAATGCTAAATCTGAAGAAGAAGAAGAAGAAGAAACTATAGCTTTTGCTGATGAATCTCAGGATGAAGAAGTAGTTGAATTACATGGATTATGGGACTTTTTCTTACATTCCTCTAATGAAGAGATAGAATCTGAAGCAATTCCTGTTAGCACTAGAAGTAAGGCTTCTGCAAAACCAAATCAATCAATACAGAAACAGAAGGTCCCAACTTATATTTCTAAATACAAAACCGTTAATAAAAAATCACTAGTCAAACCATCTTAGCAAGTTATTACTGAATCCAAACCAATTAAAGTTGCACCCAATCCTCAATCTAAAACTTTTGTAGTATTTGACACTATTTAATACAACATTGTCGAGGATATGAAGAAGATTAAAGATAATATTTCTCTTCATGAAGTTAGCAAATTAAAGCAACAACATAATATCTTATTGAAATATTTGAATGCAGTGATTACATCTCCTCTTCCTTCAACTGTTATTGCTAAAGCTGCTAATGGGATAGGGAAACCTCCAATTGACAATTCAAACAAAGTTAATGTTTCAGATTCTATTTTGATTAGTGATAGATCCAATTCTCACATCCCTCCTTTCCTCTTAAACTCGTGGAAATATAAAAAATAGAAATGTTCACAATTGTTTGATTGATTCCTGAGCATCATCTAATATAATGCCATATTCAATTTGTGAGAAGTTAAATATCGCACTCCAAAATCATTAGTTGGCATAGTTCAATTGGATAGAACAAAGGTTAAGGTATTAGGAGAAACAATTTATATTCAATTGCTATCAAATCCAAAGTCGCCAAATTATCGACATAATTGATTGTTTCCATATCCCTAAATTCCCATCGCTTAGTTCTTAGCGTAGGCTGATCCAAGAAATTACATGGATATTTTTCAACTGATCGGGTCTCATATGTGGCTTCCATACAATGGAAAACCCAACCAAATCAGAGTTGATCATGAAAATCATATGAAATACTCGCTACAAATCTTGGAGAAGAAAATGAACCCATAAAATTCAATAATAATGTTTTGGTAATTATTGCACATATTCGTTCTTGTGGGAATTTTAATGCTAAAAGTTTGCTTTTTCTTGATCGATTATGTTAATTCAAAATATAATTTTTTTCCCAAAAAATTTGACTAGATACTTGAATTTTGAAGAATAAAAAATAATCCATTCTCCATTTTGGAAACTTTCTCTTTGATGTATCAAGATCCAATGATGGTGCAGGAGAAGGATGCATGCTTGTTAGTCCAAAAGTCAAAAAAATATGCTAGCTTGTAGAATTGAGATTGAATGCACTAACAATATTATTTAATATGAAGCTTTAGTTCAAGGTCTTCGTAAAGCAATAAGTCTTGATATACAATATATTCTAGTATTTGGAGATTCGTAAATTGTCGCAAGACAAGCACGAACACTATTCACTGCCTCTCAATTCACTTGTAACATTATCAATCTCTCGGTTCAAGACCACATCTCATTTTTTAGCATTCAATATCTCTCCTATTCCTAGATCACAAAATGCCAATTCTCGATCTTTGGCTAACGTTGCATCCAAGCTAATTCCACCAAAATTTTTTAGTCCTCATAGATTCTCTATCGAATTGAATTTGCGTCCATCTCGTATTGGATAATGTTACTAGTTTTATGAAGTTTTCAATGATGATAGTGGATATTTTGGTTTTCTTACTTCTGAAAAAATCATATGATGATCAAATTCTAAGATGAATATGAAGATGCTAATCAAATCAAGCAACGAAATAACATAAGAATATGTTACCACAATCTATGGTAAAACTTGAAGATTTATACAATTTTAAAGACAAGATCTTCAAAAATCAACAATTGAAATTGAAAAGTTCTACTTTGAAGTCTAAACTAGTTAATTTAGGATCTCATAAAAAATATCAAGATATAAATCTAGGGCTTACCCTTTCATCTTGTTGGTGTTCCCATGTTTTGGCCAAAGGATGAGACCAAAAGATGAGACAACATAGAACCACTTTCGACCTTAGGATCTAGTTCTCCTAGGTCCGAGAGGGATCTCTCTATGATTATCAAAGGATATATGTCTTTTGAAGTTCTTAATTGTGATTTTGTGGGCTAGTTATAGGCCTGGTTGTTTGCTTGATTGTTTGAGTTTGGTTGTTGAGAATCGTGGAGGGAAGGTTTCACCATAAGACAAGGATGAGTAAAGAAGGAAGCTAGGCAAGAATAAATATAACTCAAAAGGAACATCAAGGCCATTGGGCAATGGAGTCAAGAAAGGATTTACTTATGTTCAATGTAAGCTTCTTAGCTTGGGCTAGTCATCTAGAGCATTTGGATCTCAAAGACTGGACAGGGATGGAACACTAAGGAATGAGAATGAAGGATGCAGAAACCATCTCGATTCGCTTCATGCATCAAAGCCGTAGGTCATTTAACTCAGCTCGCTTGGAAAAACCATAGGCAACACAAGGTCTTGAAAAGGTTTGTATTGAAGGGCAGTGTTATGGAAGAGGCGCCGATGAAGCTTTACACCTCCCAATGTTCCTAACCTCTTCAATTAAATCTTAACAAAGACATCCGAACACCGATTCTATCAACTTGCACATCGCAGAGCAAAGTAATAATCATCCACTACAATCGGTTTAGTCAATTAAAAACAATATTCGCATACACACATATAAGCGGTAAAAACATTAAAATACCGAGAGAGCCGGGATATAAGGTACCTAACAAGGGTAAATCTTATATCATGCATTCGTATGCCACGAAGAACGTGAAATGAAATGGAAATAAACACAGACAAGAAAAACATCACCAACTCACTGTAGATCGCATCCAATGAAAACTTATCATGTTAAACACAACACCAATCGTGCACATCATCGCCAAAGCTCTTAAGTATTCAAATTTCAATACATCATATTTCTCACCTATCATACAACCGTTATATAGGAAACTTGGGCCTGGACAAAATGCTTGCAATTCACTGATAATCCAACAACAACCATTACAATGATATCCCTCTGTGCTTTATAGCAGAAGAGACACAGAGGACCGATCGAGGAAGGTAGGTGAATTTTAAATGTTACATTTAAACACCATAATGAACGTTAGGGCCGAGACCCATGCTCGCTGATGCGCTCGTATATTTAATTTTAGTCACCTTCCTCATGAAAGAAAGATCTGCTCCGGATACGATTTGACTCTTGGCTGCGCAGGACCTGCAGTGATTTGATCCAAATAAAAGAACTCGCCGAGAGGTCCGCTCATGGATGTTAGACTCGTTTTTAACTATAGCCGGGACGAGAAATTCTTCAAGGACACGCGCGATAATAAATACCGCATGGGAGACCTCGTCCTTATGGAAGAACATTCATTGATAAGAAAACCTTGATATTACCTCTTATTGATGTTCGTGGATCTCCAATCGATCCTCGTGGTCTTAAATGATGCTTTGCCTCTTTAAACCTCTGCTTCGCAGCTCTAAGTCTTCGTTGTCGCGCATTAATCCCTCTGTCAGATTGAAAATTCGCCGTTTCATTACCGCTCTTTGTCGATTTAGCTCGAGCTTTTAATGGCGCCTAAGGATTTTCGGCGTTCGAACTCTGTTTTCCATTAATGTGAGTCCCGACGGCCCCATTCCTTGACTTTCCGATGGTAATCGCTCATAAGATTTGGTCCCGATCGCGCTCGCCATTGAGGTAGTACATTGAACAAATGACGGTCCCATCCTCTAGAAACTCGCAACACAACGAACCTATGAAGAAAATAGTGGACGGAGCGATGAACGTGTCGAATCAAACAAGAGCAAGTGGCGAAACAACGCCAATATGATGAAAATGCAAGGAGTGGTGGAATATTCGAACAATAGGGTTTGGTAGAAATATGCAGCGCAGCGACCGCTGGATTCAGGCCCCGAGATGGAGATCGACTTCAAGGAGATTGACCGGCGTAACATCGTATGAAATGAACAAAAAACAAACAAAATGAATGAAATGCGACGGAGACAAATGAAAGAGTGGACCCGGGGCCGAGGCGAGGGCGCATTAGATCCCGACTGCTAGATCTAGGAAGGATGAACGGCCCCGTATGTAATCGGGGGAGGCGAAGAAGTTGCGATTAATGTCGGACCGTTGATTTGGCAGAGAAAGTGACTCGGCCCGTAGATTGAATCGAAGACGAGAGAGGACTCGCGATCATTTAAAAGGGAAGAGCGATGGCCGTTGGATCATGTAACAGACGACGCCGATTTAATCGGGAGGCAAGAGGGAAGGGTTTGGCATCTGATCTAAGGAAGCTGATTGAGCGCTGATCATCAGATCCGGCGGGAGAGATCAACGGGTTGGGATGTGAAATCGAGGGCGGAGAGATGGGGACTCGGATCGCGATCTAGCGTAAAGGTGCGATTGAGCGTTGCATCAGATCCGCGAACGACGGTGGAGATTTAATCAAGGCGTGAGATCGGGAGAGGACTGGATCGAAGCCGCGATGATCGCCGATCCGTAAGAGAATGGGCGTCGATTGTCGTAGCATCGCACTGGAGGTGCACAATGAGGTTATGATTATGATCGGGGAGTAATGCCATCAGCTACCGCCGCCTATCCGCTGGGAGATCAACGGTGGGGAAGACCATCGGAGGGGCAGCGGTGATCGCCGCTGACCGTTGGATCGCGGAAACATATGGATGGCCGCGATCAAATCAAGGTTTCAATCGGGGCGTACTTAACATGTCTGAGCCATGGCGGCTGGGCCTCAGATTAGCCACCGCTTGATCGAAACAGATCAACGATGCGAATGATCGCGATTTAACGTATTAAAACAATCGATCGGTTTTTTCTAGTTGTAACAAAGGATTTTCGTGACCCGCCCAGCCTTCTCCGATTGCGATTGGCCCCGGACTTAAGCGTTTGGTCTTGGGTGACGGGGTATATGGGGAAGTGGTTAAGGGGCTTCATGGAAAGGGCTAAGCCCTATTACATGGTCGTAGTGGGTTTTTAACTCCATTCAAATGGATTTAAGGGGTTTAAGGGAAACGATAGAGGAAGAAAAGGGGAAAAAGGTTAAACAAAGGGTAAGGGTAGAATTTCTAAGGGGATTTTGAGGGGATTTGGGAGGGGCAATGGGGAAATAAGGGGGAATAAAGGGGGAGAGAAAATAAAGGCTTTGGGAATGAAATAAGAGGGAAAAGGGGGCCTTTGGGCATTTCTTCATATGCAGAGGCTTTTAAAAGGGGAACTGCCATAAGGGATATAATCAAAGGCTAAAGGCACATGGAGGCTTCATGAGATCAGAGCTAGCCGAAATGCATTCCTTGAAGACTCAACAACAATTTAGCCCCCTATTTGCTTGTCAAAATTTCATAGGGGGCTAACAAGGGTCTACACATGGGGATGGCTTCTTTCTTGAAGGAGTCAAGAATTCGGGTCGATCTTCTTGGTGTAGGCCAGATGCCTGCTGCTATAAGCCATCTTTCTTATTTCTTTAGATTAGCTGCCACAATATATTAGATACACAAATCAGCAGAAACATTTTCCCAACCAATCTACCTACCCAAACTAGAGCTCTAACAATTTTCCCTTGGGTGCATTTGAACTAGCAGACCCTTTACATTTTATTTTGCAAAACAAAAATAAACCTATTCTAATTCTACCCTTAATGCTCCATGAGGCCAGATTAGACTGTTGGCCTCATCTATTTCTCTACCTAATCTACTACTTGTTGGGATTAAACTGTCCAACAGGTTTCTTCACCTACATTCTAAGACAGGAAATTTAAACACAGCCAAGCCAGGATTAGACAGTCTGACTTGCTGGGCAGAGACTTGAAGAAAACAAAACTGTGAAGGCATGGAATTTTGCAACTGTGAAACATCCTTCTTTCTTTCTTGTGACTCAGGTTTTGAGCATATTTGAGTCACTTCTTTCCTTTGCTCCAACTCTGATTTTGGGCATATTAGAGCTGGATCTTTGCCTCAGAGGTTCATGTTTTGAGCATGTCTGAACCTCTCTTTTCATTCTGCTCTTTTCTTTTTTTTGGAACAATTTCTTCACTTTTTGCTGAAAATGAAAATTTGCAATGGTATATACAATGGGAATGAAACTGGAAATGGAGAATTAGCAGAAATAGTGTTTGAGCATCCTGCCATTGACAGGACCCCCAAACAGCTCTGTACCATCGAGTTCTTGTAATAAAAATGCATTAGGACCCACAGTGGCCTGAATGATGAATGGACCTTGCCACAAGCTGTCGAATTTGCCATGTTTGCCTTTATCTTCTCTTCTTGAATCCCACTTCAGGACCTTGTCCCCAACTTTGAAATTTGTTGCTTTGGTTCTTTTGTCAAACTGTCTCTTCATGTTTTCCTGCACTCTGACAGCTCTGTCATAAACTTGCTCCCTTGTTTGCTGAAGATGGATTGTTTCATTAATTCTCCTTATCATGTTGTCTTCTTCTGATTGGATTTCTTGAATAAGCTTTACCACTGGTATCCCAAGGCTAGTAGGAAAAACTGCTTCTGTCCCATAAACCAGCTGGAAAGGGGATATGCCAATAGATTTCTTTGTAGTGAGCCTGTCTGCCCACAAGGCATGTATCAAATTTTTATGCCAAGACCTTTTATTCTCTTCCAGCAGCTTCTTAATGATTGTAACCAGGCTTTTATTTGATGATTCAGCTAGGCCATTACCCTGGGGGTAATAGGCAGTTGAATGTCCAAGTGCAATTCCGTACCTGTGACAAAAATCAATCATTCTTTTGGATCCGAAAGCGGCAGCATTGTCAGTGATTATTTTCCTTGGGCAGCCAAACCGAGATAAGATGAAGTCTTCTAGGAACCTAATGATGACAGAGTCAGTGGCATTCCTAGTGGGTATGGCTTTGATCCACTTAGTGAAGTAATCAGTAGCAGTCAAGATCCATTTGTGTTGCCCGGAAGAAGAGGGGTGGATTTCTCCAATGAAGTCTAAGCCCCATTGCATGAAGGGACCTTCTATGGTGATAGGTTGCAGAGGGAGGGGAAGGAGCTTTCTTTTTCCCTCAAAGATTTGGCATTTGTGGCAGGCAAGAATCATTTTATGGACATCACTAAAGAGTGTAGGCCAATAGTACCCGGCCCTGAGTATCTTATTTGCAGTGGCCTTCCAACTCAGGTGGCCTCCACACTCCCCAGCATGGAATTCTTGTTTGATTCTTTCGGCTTCAATTTCAGACAAGCATTTCAGTAAAAGGCCATTTGGATTTTTCCAATATAGACTCTCATTCATAATGCAGTAATTTCTAGCTTTGAGTTTTACGAATCTGGCCTTTGTTTTGGACAGTTCTGGAGGGGCATTGAGGTGTGTGAGCACGTAAAGGATATCAGTGTACCAAGGAGAGTTCTGAAACTGCTCCTCAACGGTTTGATGGGGCAATCCTTCATGCTCATCCAGGGCATTCATCATGTTAATATCAAGGGCCTGTAGATTAGATTCAACCATCAATTGGGCCAGGCCTTGACCTTTGATCAGCTTGGTGGGTTTGATTTCAATGTCATATTCTAAAATTGTAGCAATCCATTTGCCCCTTTTCCCATCTGGGTCTTGGGACAAGATATCTTTGACCACTATGTTTGGCACATAGGCAATGGTGTGAGAATGCAGAATGTACACCCTAAAATCTTTCAAGGCCTTAATCAGGGCATAGGCCTGCTTTTCCATGATGTTGTACTTTAAGGGTGCATCTCTCAAGGCTTTACTGAAGAAGGCTATAGGCTGTTCCTTACCTTCCGAATTTTTCTGCAGCAAAACTGCAGCTATTGTGTGTGGGGAGGCAAATGAAAAGATGAGAAAATATTTTGAGAAGTCAGGGCTGATAAGGACAGGGGCTTGGGTGAGTGCAAGTTTTACTGACTCAAAAGATTTTTTGGCTTCAAAAGTCCACTTGATTCCTGCATCTTTCTTTAGCATTTCAGTCATTTTCCTAAGATGCTCAGCAAGATTGGGGATAAATCTTCTAAGGAAATTGATCTTCCCAATGAAGGACTGTAGCTCCTTGATGTTTCTTGGATGTGTAATTTGAAGTATTCCCTCAACTCTCTGGGGGTCTATCCTAATCCCTTTCTCAAATATAATGTGGCCAAGAAGCTTACCTTCTTGCAGCCCGAAAACAGTCTTCTTAGGATTTAGGGACAGACCATACCTTCTACATTTTTCAAAAACTTTCCTCAGATGTTTTAAGTGTTCTTCTTCCGTTTTAGAAAAGACAGTTAAGTCATCCAAGTAGATAACTATAAAGTGTCCAATCTCATCTGAGAAAGCAATATCCATTGCTCTCTGGAAGGTAGCTCCAGCATTCATCAATCCAAAAGGCATTTTCACATACATGAAGGTGCCCCATGGAGTGGTAAAGGTTGTTTTGAGTTGATCTTCTGGGAGTACCAGAACTTGGTTGTATCCTGAAAAACCATCAAGCAGGGAGATTCTTTTAGAGCCCACTACCTTCTGTAAGATATGTTCCATTCTAGGCAAGGGGTAGTTATCTTTCAGGGAGGCTCTATTGAGGTTTCTGAAGTCTATGCACAATCTAATCTCCCCTGTTTTCTTCCTTACAGCCACTAAGTTCGACACCCAATCAGAAAACCTTACAGGGACTATAATGCCTGCATCATACATCTTCTTAATTTCCTTTTCTACTGCAGGCAATTGTTTTGGATTAATTCTACGGATTTTTTGTCTGAAAGGTTTCTGATTTTCCTTCAGTGGTATCTTATGTTGTATAATGTTGGTGTCATAGGCCTTTAAGTCTTCGTAGCTCCATGCAAACACATCTATGAATTCCTTAAACAAGTCAATGTATCTTTTCTTCATGTCTGCAGGTATAGACTTAGCCAGTTTTATCATTTTGGGTTTGTCTTCAGTGCCTATGTTGCATTCTTCTACATCTGATTCTGCATGTTCTATTGTAGGCTTCTTTGCAACATCATCGAAATCAAATAGGTCCTCTAAGGGTGCTAAGCCTCTTGGTATGTATTTGTCTTTGGCTTGCAGCACCTCCATTTCTTCTCTATCTGCGTTTTCACGTTTTATGGCTGAATCTCCAGTTTCTTCAGAAAAAGAATTTATTTCTATACTACAAGGTGTTTCTAGTTCATCTGGGGAATCCTCACTTGCGTAGTTGTCATCAGATTTTGAGTCTGAATCGGAAAATTCAAACTCATTTCTTCCCGCCAGGAAATCTTCAATCTGTTTGTCTCCTTCAAAGACCTGCCAGTATTTTTCATTGTCTGGCACTGCAGGCCTGAATTTAGTCTGAATGATGATTTGTTGGTCAACTAGGGCCTTAGGATAAGAGCTAGCTAGGCAGGCTAGTCCATTTGCAATAGCGTTTTGACCCCTAGGAATGGATACTAAATCATATTCAATGAACGTTTTCAGCAAATCTAGAGTATCATTTCTATATGCCCTAAGCCTGGGGTGTTTTGCCGAATACTCACCATTCATCTGTTTGATTACTAACTCAGAGTCTCCTCTCACGACTATCCTACGGGCTCCTAATTTTTTCAACAGATTTAAGCCCAAGATTAGAGCCTCATATTCTGCAATGTTATTCGTGCATTTGAAATGCAGATTGACAGCGTGGCTCTCTGCGTGATCATTTTCGGTGTTACGCAGCCACACTCCTGCTCCAGCGCTTTGTCTAGTACAGGACCCATCAAAGTTCATTTCCCATAGGGGTTCTTTGTTTACTTCCACTTCACTTTCTCCCTTACAGCTGGGTTCGCCATTAGGTTGAGTTGGGAGGTCTGTACTAGGTTGTAAACTATCTTGTTGTTCATAGAGGCCATGGATGTCAGGGAGGTGGTTAGCTTGCTGTTCTTGTTCTATTTCTGTTTCACTTGGAGTGAGAGGTCCACCACAGATCCTACAGGCTTCATTGCTGATTTCCTCTTCGTTTTCAGTGTGCTGCCCATGGTTTTCCTGATCATATTCTTCCAGAGTGGCCATTATGTGGAGGTCTATAGGCTCGGTGTTCTCATTTGTATGCCTATTCTGGGACTCTGGCTCTTCTAAGGATTCATCATTACAAAAGATGAAGGAGTCAAGGTCGGTATGCACAGAATATAATGGTGAATTTTCAGGTTTCTCGGGGCTACTGACTAGGAATTTCATTTGGGACTCTCTATACAGTCTTCTTAATTGGCCAAATATAGGGATAGTGGCATATGAGCCATCCATCTGCATGGTGCCTTGCAGCTTGGCTCCCCATGATCTAGATAATAACATGCCATACTTGGGTGGCACGTCTGCCACCACCACATCCATGACCATACATTTCGCAGGAATTTGAGTTAAGCTCACACATAAGTCTTTGATGAGGCCTAGGAATTTTACTCTACTAGAGTCAAAAGAGTATAAGTCTTTGTAAGGTCTGGTAATTTCTAGGCCTAGCCTTTCCATCACTACCTTAGGCATTAGATTGTGTGATGCACTGGAGTCGTGCATGGCATTATGAAGGATCTTGTCATGAATGTTAAGACTGATATAAAAAGGTGGAACTACCCCTTCCTGAAATTTCCCCTCAATCTTGGGACCGAATAAGAGGGCAGGCTGATCATCACTCAAATTTACGGTGTCATTATTTATACTCAGATTTAATGCTTTCAAAATCTGGCCTTTATATACATCCTGAGAGGCCATCTCAGATAATGGTACAGAGATTTTGATTTTTGCAATCTCACTTTCTAAGTTGAAAATGGATTGGCTTTTGGGAATGTTCGAATTTGTTTTATTTGCAACTACCTTAGTAGCTGAATCAGTTTGTGTTTTCTCATTATGTACATGTGTAGACACAGTTTTATCAGGAGCACTAACTGAGGTGCTAGTGCTACTGGTTGGTTGACTTTTTTTTTCATTGTTTTGGTTGCCTTTCTGTTGGTTTTTCTCAGAACTCTCAGCTGTTGATTTATCGTTTACAGCGGTTGCTTTAGAAGATTTTTCAGGCCTCTTTTTGATGGTCACCTCAGGAGTTTTGGTTTTGGAAGTGTCTTGGTTCTTTTTGCTCCTGAGCCCATATGGTTCTCTGACCTGTAACATGGCATCTTGGAACCCAAGTCTGTACTCTTTAGTTTCTAATCTTTCCTCATCCCGATATGAAGATGAGGGCTGATCATCCTCTGAGTCACAGTTCAGAATTGAGTCCTCTGTTTCGAACATGTTTATCACATTCCCTTCAGACTCTTCTATGATTCCCTCATCCTCATCAAGAAAGTTTTGGAAAGGGGGAATGACTTGCTGATCTGACTCTTTCTGTCTGTTGGGGGTGTTGTTGTTTCTTCTAAAGTTTTGGTTTTGATTCTGATTTTTTCTTAGGTGACTAACCGAGAGAGCCATTTGTTTCATCTCTTCCATTTCTCTGCGCACGCGTTCATTATTGGGGTTAGACGTGGAGGCTACATTATCATCCTTGTATGTTACCCTCTTCTCAGATCTCAGTTTTGCTCTTTTCTCAATCAGATTTGCTTCTATGTTTACTGCCCCTTTCTGCATATCCTCCAACGTGGTGTACTCTTTATCTCTAAGCTCATAGGCCATGTCAGCATCAAATCCATCAGGATATTTTTCTAAGGCCATACCTTGTGGAGGTTTCATTTGCGGAGGGAGAGCATTATAAATGCTGTTGAATCTAGTGGTGTAATCGTGGACACTCTCTCCTGCGTTCCTCTTAAGGGACATGTATTCTGCTAGGAGCTGACGAGGGTTCGCCCTAGTTTCCCATTTATTAATGAAAGTCTGGTATAAAGCAGGGAGATCATTAATACTACCAGCAGGCAGGTTTTTAAACCATTTCTTTACTTCACCTCCCAAGCTTTGCGCAAAAATTCTCATTTTGATTGTTTCATCATCAATTTCCATATAGTCAAAAGAGTCCTCCATTTTATCTACATGTTGTTGTGCTGTTGTAGGCTCTTTAGGAGGGAAGTGTGGGATTTTTGATTGATAATAATCTGGTAAGGGCAGTAAAGGCTGAGGTAAAACTAGAGGTGCATACCAGGCTGCCATGATGATGTTCTGATGAGGTATAGGGTTGGCTTGAGCAGTTGGTAGTTGGATGACAGGGATGGTAGGGCTAGCAGAAGTCTGTTGAGCAGATCTAGGGTGAGAAAGCCCCAAGTTTTGGAGAAAGTGGAGATCAGGTGGTGTGGAAGGAGGGGTTTCGCTGTCCCTAGTGTCTGGCTGGTCTGAAACACTGAATGACCTAGTTCTAGGTAATCTGTTTTGGAGGTCTAGGTCGAAGAAAGGGTCTAATAGAGCTGCAAGATCTTCTGGTGCAGAATTGGCTCTATGAATGTTGCTGGAAATAGTTGATCTCCTACTCACATGTGTTCTTTTAAGGATTTTCTCAGGATTATCAACTGTTTCAGGTGGGTTTGGATCGGGGAAAGCTCTTGTATGAATGGTTCTGTGAGCCAGAGTGCTGTTTATAAGCCAAGCAGCTTAGCCCTACTTGTTATTTCTACTGTGGTTAATGTTGTCTTGGGAACTGGCCTCCCTGTGGAGTCTTCATTATGCTTTGGGACTGGTCTCCCAGTGGAGTCTGATGTGAAACCGAGATAATCAGCAGGCCTACTGATCACCAGTGGAGTCTTTAACGTTTAGGAACAATGGAGTCACCAGGTGGAGGGTTTAGGATGATTCTAGGGTACACTGTCCACCACAGTGCTCAGGCACTATCACCTTTCATGAATCTCCTCTAAAGCAACAAGCTCCAACCAGAGATTGACTGGGAGGGCATTTACCAGATATGTCACCCCTGAAGAGAGGATGAGATCTGGAGGCTACCTGGCCCTATCCAGGCTTTGTCTAAGAGTATGGTGGATATTCAATAATGGAGGCTGATTCAAGAAAGGTGTGACTTACCGTCAACCTAGCCAGAGTTCTAAGTTTCTGAGGTTTAAAGGGTGTTTAAGACGAAATGTACTCAGAATTCCCCAGTGGAGTCGCCATTATGTTGGGGTTCCCATGTTTTAGCCAGGTTGACAGAGACCAAAAGATGAGACAACATAGAACCACTTTCAGACCTTAGGATCTAGCCCTCCTAGGTCCAGAGAGGGATCTCTCTATGATTATCAAAGGATATATGTCTTTGAAGTTCTCAATTGTGATTTTAGGCTAGTTATAGGCTCAAGGTTGTTTGTTTGATTGTATGAGTTTGTTTGTTGAGAATCGGGAAGGAAGGTTTCACCATGAGACAAGGATGGGTAAAGAAGGAAGCTGGGCAAGGATAGATAACTCAGGGAACATCAAGGCCATTGGGCAATGGAGTCAAGAAAGGATTTACTTATGTTCAATGTGTAAGCTTCAGTTGGGCTAGTCATCTAGAGCATTTGGATCTCAAAGACTGATTGGTGGGATGGATCACTAAGGAATGAGAATGAAGGATGGAAAACCATCTGATTCCGTCTATAGATCAGGCCAGAGGTCATTTAACTCCAGGCCTGCTTGGACAAAACCATAGGCAACACAAGGGGTCTCGAAAAGGTTTGTATGGAAGGGCAGGTTATGAAGAGGCAGCGACAGGCTTTACACCTCCCAATGTTCCTAACCTCTTTCAATTAAATCTTAACAAAGACATCTGAACACTGATTCTATCAACTTGCACATCAGAGAGTAGGCAATAATCATCCACTACACTGGTTTAGTCAATTAAAAACAATATTCAGACACACATATGAGCAGAAAACATTCAAGACTGAGAGAGCTGGGATATAAGGTACCTAACAAGGGTAAATCTTATATCATGCATTCAGATGTCAGTCAGAAGAACATGAAATGAAATGGGAATAAACACAGAGATAAGAAAAACATCACCAACTGCTGTAGATCAGGATCCAATGAAAACTGCTTATCATGTTAAACACAACACCAATCAGGTACATCACTGCCCAAAGCTTTTACATTCAGCCTGAATACATCATATTTCTCAGCCTGTCATACAACTATTACACAGGAAACTTGGCTCGGGACAAAAATGCTTGCAATTCACTGATAATCCAACAACAACCATTACAATGATATCCATATGTGCTTTATAGCAGAAGAGACACAGAGGACCGACTGAGGAGGTAGGTGAATCTTAAATGTTACATTTAAACACAACAATGAATGCAGGGCCGAGGCCCATTCTGCTTGATACACTGTATATTTAATCATTGTCACCTTCCTCGTGAAAGAAAGATCTGCTCTGGATACGATTTGACCTTTGGGCTGTAGTACTCCAGGTGATTTGAACAAAATGAAAGAACTTGCTGGGAGGTCTGCCTCATGGATGTTAGATTGCTTTGAACTATAGCTGGGATGGAAAACTCCTTCAGGGACACGGCGCATAATAAATACTGCATGGGAGACCTTTCCTTTACGGAAAAACATTCCGCTGATAAGAAAACCTTGATATTACCTCTTATTGATGTTCAGGATCTCCAGAATCGATCCTCGGGGTCTTCAAAATGATGCTTTGCCTCTTTAAACCTCTGTTTCAGGGCTTAAGATCTTCTTTGACACGCATTAATCCCTCTACTCTGTACTAAAAATCCTTGCAGCTTCATTACTGCCTCTGTCAAGTTAGCTCGATCTTTAAATGGCGCCAGAAGGATTTCGGCGTTTGAACTCTGCTCTCCATTAATGTGAGTCCTGACGGCCCCATTTCTTGACCTTTCTGATGGTACTGGCTCATTGGATTTGATCTTGACTGCGCCGCTTGCCATTGAGGCAGTACGTTGAACAGCGGCGGCCCCATCCTCTAGAAACTCTGCAACACAGCGAACTTATGAAGAAAACGGTGGACGGAGCGATGAATGCAGAGTGAACAAAACGGTGGTGCGGCGGTAGCGGAAACAACGGTATTATGTAAATGAACGATGAAAATGCAGTGAAGTGGGGGAGTGCACGGACAATAGGGTTTGGTAGAATATGCAGCGCAGTAGTGTCTATCTGGCTGAAGACGAAGATAAATGGTGGAGTGAGTGGGCGTAACGATATGCGAAACTATGAAAACAAAGAAAAATACGAAATGCGATGGTGATGAATGAAATAGTGGGACCTAGTGGAGCGGAGGGTGATTAGATCTAGCAGATTAGATCGAGGGAAAGGATGAACGGCCCGGATGTAATCGGAGGAGCGGAAAGGATTGCGATCAATCTTGGACCATTGATCTAACGGAGAAAAGGACGGTCCGGATGAATCGGAAGGCAGAGAGGACTCGCGATCGGCGGAAAAGGGAGAACGATAGGCGTTGGATCAACGGGAAAATGGACGGCGGGGATTAAATCGGAGGACCGCAATCGGAGCTGTTCCAACGTGACTTGCGATTGCGATCGGAAGGGGGGTTGCGATTGAGCGACAACCGTTGGATCGCGGGGACAGATCAACGGTTGGGATGAAATCGGGAGGCGGAGAGATGGGGACGCGATCGCGATCGGGCGAAAGGTGCGATTGAGCGCAGACCGTAGATCTGGGCGAAAACGAATGGTGGAGATTTAATCGGAAGGGCAGTGCGATCGGGAGAGGAGGAGGACACTGTGATGTCGAAGCTTGGATGGCCGGCGGATGCAATAGAAAATGGGCGATCGGGATTAAAACAGAACATCGCAATCGGGAGCGCACGATGAGTGTTGCGTTGCGATTGGGGGAGTGTGCGATTAAGCAGCGCGTTGATCTCGGGTCAGTGATAGTGGGGAGGACCATCGGAGGATCGGGAGTATGGACGCGATTGAGCAACGGCGGATTAGATCGTGCATCGAACGAACGGATGGGATTAAATCGGAGGATGAAGCGATCGGGGAGCGATGCGATCAATCGGGGGTGACAGCTTGGGTGTTGCGATTGCGATTGACGGGGGGCTTGCGATTAGCGCTCCGCCGTCGATCTGGGGATCGGATCAACGATGCAGAACAGAGCAGAGGGTTTACGTTATAATTAAATCGCATCGAGGTTTTAGAGTATTACAAAGGAATTTCTCACCCGCCTGGCTTCCGATTGCGATAAGCGCCTGGGACTTAAGCACTTGGTCCCAGCGCGGGGGCATGTGGGGAAGTGGTTTGAAAGGGGCCTATGGTAAAGGGGCTAGGCCTTTTAATAAGGTCGGAACATGGGTTTTTTTTGCCCATTTTAATGGGTTTTAAGGGGTTTAAAGGGGAACGATAGAGGAATAAAGGGGAGAAAAGGGAAAACAAAGGGCAGGGGAAGAATTTAAAGGGGATATTGGGGGGATTCGAGGTGTAAATGGGGAAATAGAAGGGGAGAAAAAAGGGGAAGAAAAAGAGGCTAAATGAGGAAAAAATAAAGGGAATTAGAGCGAAAAGAAAGAAGAGGCGGTGTATTTTGCGGGGGTTAAAAGGAGAAAGATAGGCCCTAGCTAACGAGTTTGCGGCTAGGAGAGGTGGATTTGTATTAGGCACGGCAATTGAGAGACTTCAAGGAGGGATGGATTTTCAGGGGAAAGGAATTCCTTGAAGACTCAACAATGATTTAGCCCCCTATTTGTTTGTCAAAAATTTCATAGGGGGGGCTAACAGCATAAACCAATGAAACAAACCAAATGAAACCAAGATAAATTCGTGAAGATCTATACTCCTTGCTTCCAGGTTGGCCATGGGACAGGGTGAGCTAACAATGAAAGAGAGGGTATGTGCAGTGGTTAGCTTTGGGTTGGGGCAACAAACCAAATAGCATAAGACACTTCTATGAAATTCAACACCATCGAGATGCTCGAAAAACCATAAATTGGTTTCTACCATGTAAACCAAGTCAAGCTGAATAATTTTCTAGGACTAAACATAAGAGGAATTACCCTTGTCCTAGAATTCCATCAAGTGCTGGAGTGTTGCAAAAAACTCACTCCACTCCTATGTATGTTGTGAACTCTAGAGCTAACAATTTCTATGATCACTCCCCATCTCTAAGCTCGAAACTCTATCACATGAGATGTGTAGTGAGGCTCCAAGAAAAGGTGGCCAAGAACTCCATAAACTATCACATATGAAAAGCGAGTGTCGTGGTGTAAATATCGCACCTATGACTTGGAAATACCATAGTAACAACAAAAAAACATGAAGAAACGATTAAAGATATGAGAGCACTCGATGGAATTGAAAGCTACCATCATGCGAGGAAATTTGAAGTCAGATAGCATGTGAAAGTGAATGGGGTTTGATAGCCATGCCATTCCCCCCTCTTTAATGCGAGAATAAGCAGCAGGGTGGTGGGCTTCCCTCCCATCTACCAGTTGGCTCCATATTCCACACCTCGCTCGGGGATGATTTAATTAACATTTTAAAAACAATTCCGTTTCATATTTAACTTTTCCAAACTATATATATCTATGTATGTTCTTTAAAAATTTCTCCCTCAAAGGGGTGACAGGTGCAAATGGTTCTTTTTGGCCCTAAAGGATAAATTAAACTGGATTACTCATGGAGCCTAAGCATAGCCTCTAATAACCAGACTGGAATATATGTTCTTTTCCATAATTTCACCCCAACATAATCTTTACCAATTACATATCTAATAAGTGACTAATAACACAATTCATCACCTTGCTTTTGGAACCTTTACTTTGAATTGCACCCTTTTCCATATATACACAATAATTTTGAGATCACTCACCTAGATTCCTCACATTCAATCTAATCATGTCTTAAGAAACTCATATAAGAAACCTACAAATAAATTGAAGCATTTGATCATATAAATCCTAGAAAAATAAAGAATGATATTGAAATGCTGATATTTATTGATATAAAACCCTTGTAACACCATACAATTACTCGTTAAGGCCAACACTCCACAAGCCATTTTCTTATCAATACAAAACAATACTTCACATCTCTTCCCTTACTATCTTTAACTATATATAACATTTTAAGACTAGAAACCCTAAAAAAACCTACCTACTTTTGGTCCTTATCATAATGTGGGTTAACCACTTTATTTATTAACTATGTCTTGCTTATTCATCATCTTTAACTAAAATAACTAATTGTGGTCCTTTTTTATAATGTGGGTCGACCACTTACAATCATCATTAATGCGAGTAACCACTTACAAGCTTTATTTACTATACTAGTTAATTATGGGCCCCCTTCTTACATCACATTATGCCCTTGGATACACCCCTAAGTACCCCATATTATCCACCCATAGGTCTACTACACTTAAATAGAGCAACACACAAATTGGAAAATCAAGCTCTATTACTTCCTCCTGGAACTCTGAGGGTCAAAAAAACCCTATAAGAAGCAATGATACCATAGAAATATGATGTTGAATATTAATTTAAAATTTTTCGTTACAAGGGTTTTCATGATGTGAACATGACACTTAAATGGCATAATGGGTTTGCAAAGGCCCATAGGGTCATAAGATTCACCAAAGTCAATTGGGGTGGTTTTATTTTAAATTCAACCAAATGTTGTTGTGTTAATGACATTTTCTATAAACTATATTCATATGGATTCTTTTGGAATCTAGTATAATTTTAAAAATACAATCTACTCTATTATTGTTAAAAAAAATTCATACATTTCATTTTTTCTTAAAAAATAATACTTATGTAAAACAAAACATATAAATTTAATTCACATAATTTTCTAAATTTAAGTAACAAAAGAATAACACCAATTGATAAAACTATATTTATTTACATAAAATGAAAATAAAATATTATTTGTTTTAAATACTATACATTACAAATTATTTCTAAGTTTGTGCTTTTTTCCATCAACATTAGTATATTATACTGCTGTTATCACCATCCTTTTCTTTTTCTTTTGCATTAGATATATGCACCATTTTCTCTATATTAACAAAGAGAAGAATTATATAAAATAAACTTCAATCAATGATTCATTGTCCTTGCCTAAGCAACATCTATAAAATCAAATGAATATGGAAATTTCTTACTTCATAATTGCATGGAATTTCTACATCATAATTCAGGAATTACATTGCAATTAGGGTCAATCCTCTCTTTGTAGATTTAAGATGCTTATTTTTCAACGATACCTTCTAACCAAACCTAATATTATAGCACACAGAACATTAGGATGCACCATATTATGTTTTACACTCCTCGAACTACTTTCTGGAGCCATCCAATTTATGGTACATAATAGTAATTTAACAAAGGCAAGGATTTTGAGAAAAGCCATATGTTTGCCTTCACTTTGTCCCTGGCTCAAGCAAAAGTATCCACTCTGAGAATTATTTTCCCTCTAACACATCATATCATATCATAATTAGTGTTTGGAAAAGAATTTAAAAAAGAAGTGAATATATATACTAAGCAACTTTAAGTCTACTTAATTCAGGAAAGAGGAGCACGGAAGTGAACCAGCAATGTCTAATACTTCGACTGAAAGTGCAATAATATAAATTAAATCTCAACACTAATAAAAAATATAAGACAAAAAATAAAAAATACAAATTTAATCCTTTTCAATATACAAAATTTCATAATTCATTTTTATTCTTATTTGATACTTTTTTTATATTTAATGAAATTGAGATTAAAATAGCTTAAATTTATTAAAAAACTTTATAAAGAATATTCAACAAACAATAGAATATTCAACGAACAAACAAACAATTAGGGTTATCTATCATAAAACTGAGCATGAAGTCTCGTATGCTGCTATAAAAATATGTAAGTCTAGTACACATTTACTGTTATAGACTTGTACAATATATTCAAGACGTTTAGCAAGTTGAACACAAGAGTGAGTTGGGTTTGATGAAAAGCTAAAAGAAATAAATAAAACAATTGAAAATTTTAGTTATGGATTTAAACAAGTAAAAAGCCCCATTCTCAACTTTCCAACAAACTCGTTGGATAAAATATACTAAATGCCAAGCACTTGACTATGGTTTGCAATTAATTCAATTCAAAGCATTGTTTTCCGCTTTCCTGTAACGATGAAACTCAGTAAAGTTAAATAACAGATAAATCTCCCACTAGAGATTATGCATAATTGATATATACTTGTGCTAACTTTAAGAGGGGTCCCAGGCTAAGGATTAAGCATTGCACACCCAAAAAAAAAAGCAAAGCTAGTAATATGGAGTTGTCTACGGACGCAATAGAATTGTGTGAAAGTCAAAAAAATAAAAATAAAAAATCAAGTGGTTGGTGTGTTTGAATTGTATTTTTGATGGTGAAAATGGATTTAGAACAATCAAAAACTCTTACGCACCCAAAAGAATGAAGTTTAAATATTGTTATCCAGATTTTCAAAAATCTTTGCTGCAATTTTTCATAATCTTACCGGAGTTTCTAGATTATTCTTTAGGTTTTTAAAACTACAGCTAGTAATGTCTATGGGGTCTTGGTTAAACGGTGATGAGGCGAGCTGTTATAGCACTCATCACAGGTTCAATTCCCTTCCCCGATGGGGTTGATGTATCTGGACATGTTATGAAAATGGAGTAAAAAAAAAAAAAGTGAAAAAGGTGAAATGTTGAAATGTACTATGAAACTTACAAAAAAAAAAACCACAGCTAGTAATAGTGCGTTTATTATATAATGTCTCCACATCTAGATTTCACACTATAGGGAACTGGGCATGTGTTGAAATTGAGAAAACGTGATATTACTGTATAATTATAATTATTATGAGATTTTATAAATGTCACATTATATTGGATTTTTTTATAGAAATAATAGATGAGAAAAAACATTTGAAAAACAAAATTAAACGACAATTTACTAGCAAATTAATCAATATATTATTTCTTCTAGAAAATTACTTTATATAAGCAACAATATCTTAAAACAACCTTTATAAATGAGGCTACATGAATCAAACATTCCAATAAAACATGGGCTAAGCTGCTAAAGCTTAATAGTCACCATCCTCATCTTAATAATATTCATCACAAAAATATAGAAGACGTCGATCGTGAAGTCGAAAAAATATTTCCAATTCCACTTCTAGGTTTCTCAAGATTTAGTGCATCAAGAGACATTTTCAAGTTAGGGGATTCTAGATCCATATTTGAATCTCTATTAGGCCCACTGTTATACTCTAGATATCTACGAGATACAAGGAAAAATTTCAAATCCACATAGACAATATTCTCAACAATTTGTAAATCCAACTTATGTTTTTAGAATAAATAAAGTTGTAGATACTCCAATTTCTTTCTGCTAATGAAGAGCTTGTCACTAGTGAAAGATAAGATGATTTTATTAAAAGCCCATTAGATGACCACAAAAGTAGGTCAATGGCACCATTGAGTGTATATGCATTAATAAAAAATGGAAGCACAAAAGTAGCTCCTAAATAAAGCAAGAAGTAAATGTAAAAGAAACAAAATGAGGAGCAATCCTTATCTAAGATCCAAACAATGCTTTCAAAGCTAAGAACAAATATGGAAGAGATGGACCTAGATATTCGAATACAAAGTGTGAGAGTCAATTAGGCTTTGATAGTGATCACTACCATAACATTTCCAAATAAAACATTATCTAGAAGGGGAACAAAAAGTAACTCTCGATTATCTATATGTTGTTTGGATAATGTTTCCTGCCTTTGGAGACTAGGAGGCCTTTATTGATCATTGATGTAAGGTCTGGATTTACTGTCATTTATAAGTGATGATAGTCTCATGAGCTTGCACTCATCTCATGTTGGGGACCACACTACTATTGGTCTGCCTTTTGGTATTGTTACTACAAAATCTAGAAGCCTAGTGCAAAGCCTCCCTAGGCACTCTAGGTCTTAGGGCAAGAATGAATAGTGTAAATTTTGAAACGGGAACTATAAACTGAAAACAAGAAATCTAGCCAAAAAACTCCAAAAAAATGTGAAAAACAACCTAAAAACAAAAAATGTTGATGCTAGAATACTGGAATGTTGGAAAACCTTAAAATTTTGCATTTTTTCAACCATGACATTATGGAAAAAGTTTTAACTAAAAAAACTTTAAAAATTAACACCTAAATGAAAGATTCAATATTTCAAGAGTATTTTTTTTTTTTAAATGACTTTCAAATCTTGTCCTAAGACAACTTGACACATTGCAACAAAAATTTAAAAGGCAACCATAAAATTGACACAGAGTGTAGCCAAACTCGACCCATTGAAATGAAAACTTTAATATGAACCATGAAATTGACACATTGTGCGAGCGAACTCGATCTTTTACAACGAAAACTTAAAAATCAACAATCAAATTGACACATATTGGGATTAGGTTGCTAGTCGAGGATCGACATAGACCCTATAGGAAGAAATAACATAAAACAATATCATAAACAAATATATATAAATGAAAAATATAAAAGAAAACAAAAATTAAAACATTGAATATATTTATTAAAAAAAACACAAAACGTTTAAAAAATAATAATAAATAAATAAAAATATATATTAAAACATAAAATAAAAAAATAAAAAAACATGACAAAATAAAAACAAATAAAAAATATTGAGCAAAATAAAAAGAAAAACACAAAAAATTTTAAAAAATAATATGAAGTAGATAATAATATAGATTAGAACATACAAAGAAATAAAAAAACATGGCTATATATATATATATATAGACACACACGGGAAAAAAATATATAATTGTAAATCCATATATGAAAATAAAAAAACAAATCTAACATTAAAAAAAAAAAAAAAAACCAAAAAAGCACAATAAATATATATATATATATATATATATATATATATATATATATATAAAAGATTAAATAAAAAAATTACAAAAAAATACAACCAATTTTAAATAATTAAAAAAAGCCAGCACATAGTTAAAATAGTAGAAAAAACAAAACATACTAAAAACAAAAATAAATTTTTTTGAGAAAACATAAATTAAAATTAAAAACCTTATAATATAAACTAAAAACATAAAAAAAAAACATATTTAAGAAATAAATAAAAAATAGTAAAAAAAATATAATTAAAAACAAAACATAATAAAAAAATAGAAAAATGAATTAAAAAAAGCATTAATAAAAGTAAAATAAAATAATAATAATAAATTAAATTAAGCCAGCCTAGCCAAGCAACTGAGCGGCCCTGGGCTAGTAGGCTGATTGTGAGCAGCTCCCACGGCTGCCCAGCTCAGTGGTCGACTTGTCACCCATGGTCGCTCGGCCGCTAGTCTTGGCAGTTGTGGGATTTCTTTTAATTGTTTTTTTCTTATGTTTTTAATTTTTAATATAATCCTTTTAATTTTAATTATGTTTTCTATTTATTTATTTATTTTTTTTCATCAAAATGTTTTTATTTTTATTTTTTTAATTTTTTAAAATTTAATTTTAATGTTATTTAATTTTTATTTTTTTGTTTTTTGTTTTTTATTTTTAATTATCTAAAATAGGTTCTAATTTTATTTTTGTTTTTTTTTTTAATTTTTTATTAGGTTTGTTTTTAAATATTTTTATGTATTTTTATTTGTTTTATAGTCTTTTTAATTTTTAATTTTTTTAATTTAATTTTTATTTTTTGGTATTTTTTTTTTTAATGCTAGATTTGTTTTTTTGTGGTTTTCAAATATGTTTTTATATTTGTGTTTTTTTTTTCCATATATATATATATATATATATATATATATATTTTGCTATGTTTTTTAATTTTTTTAATGTTCTAATATATATTATTATTGACTTCTTATTATTTTTTAATTTTTTGTGTTTTTATTTTATTTTGCTCAATATTTTTTATTTGTTTTTTTTGTCATGTTTTATTTTATTTTATGTTTTAATATATATTTTTATTTACTTATAATTATTTTTTAAACTTTTTGTGTTTTCTTGTATATTTTTTTTTAATGTTTTAATTTTGTTTTCTTTTATATTTTTCTTTTTTTTATATATTATTTATTATTTTGTTTAATTTTATTTTTTCTCATAGGGTCTATGTCGATCCTTGACTGGAACCCCGATCCCATTATGTGTTAATTTGATTGTTGATTTTTAAGTTTTCGTTGTAAAAGATCGAGTCTACCTGCACAATGTGTTAATTTCATGGTTGATATTGAAGTTTTCATTTCAATGTGTTGAGTTTCCCTACACTGTGTGTCAATTTGATGGTTGTCTTTTAAATTTTTGTTTCAATGTGTTAAGTTGTCTTAGGCTAAGATTTTAAAGTCGTCGTATTTTTAGCATCTGCAAAGAAAAACAAAAAAACACTAGTTTGGAAAACCCTTAAAAAACTAATATCCTAGGAAGAAAAACACTAAGAGACAATACACTTGAAAATTTGTTAAATAATAACCATTTAAAAAAAATTGTGTATACTTAAGACATAAGTACATTTAAAGTGTCAAAAATGTCTTTAAAATAATAAATGTTGATGATTTTCAAAATCTGCATGAAAATAATCAACATTAAAAAAAAATGTCGACACTTAATACATTAGAAAACTTAAAGTGTCAAAAATAAGCCTTCTAATAATAGGGGTTGATGTTGCATCAACACTCTTCAAAATTAGCATAAAAATCACTAACATTTAAAAACAAAAAATTATACTTGATACATAAGATAATTTAAAGTATCAAAAATATGCTCCAAAAAAAAAGTGTATTCTCGATGAACACTTTTCGAAATTGGATTACTTTCTTGCAACCTCAAAAAAATGGGTACTCGTTTCAATTCCCGTTCCAAAGTTTACATTATTAATGGCATCCACCCCCATTATCACTGTAGTGGCTTCTCCCCTATTGTTTTGTCACTGGATATTATCTTCACAAGGAAAGTTTCCCTCGTAAGACTTAAAGATGAGAAGACCTATGGATCTAAGTCAAATTTCTCTCCAAGGAACTTGCTATTAAAACACATAATGTAAAGAGGCACATAGTGTAACAAAGTTGATGGAATGGAGGAAAGGTCCGTTGAAGCATAGGAGGCCAAGGCTAGGTCTATAGATGTTCAAGTAAATTTTTTAGCTAGCCGCCAACTCATAAAATGTTGTTATAAGCTAGGATTTCAAGAGTATGCAGGTTTATAGCATGAAAAACAATATAACAATGATGTAAATAACATATTTATGGTATGCTCAATAATGGGTTAAAGCTATTAATGAGAGTAAACAAAGGAAAGGTAAAAAATGTGTATTTGGTGGATGAAAATGCATATAACATCAATCAAGACTTGGACATCAGCCCTAAAATTGGTGGTAAAACATGTAATAAATGAGAGGTTTTACATTTCATACAAATAATAGATGCAATTCTTACTTAAAGGGCAATAACACATAGGTATAATTTAGCTATAAAATGTAGATTTAACCAAACCCTAGCCCTAGTTTACCATGAAAGATATAAAATTAAAAGATTAAAGTTGATCAACACACTTATACTAGTGCCATTTATCAATGGGGAAATGGAGTTAATAGGATGAGGTCTATGCAAGAGGACCTTAAATAGAGAGTGGAAGGAAAGTTCTTCAATTCCAAAACACTAGCGACTTTCTTTATGAGGAAATTTAAGGTCAAAGGGTGCATATTTAGTCCCCTTGATGGATACTTGATGACAAATTTTACATAAATAGATAAGAAATAAGAGTTCATTAAAGATATTGAGATTTTTAAATATGACATGTGACAAACCCTAATTTTAGCAAATTCATGAAAAATGGAAGAAATTAGCATTGCTTACACCATTCAAGCAAGTATCACTTCATCAATATTTAGATAGCCTTCTCCATGCAAAACATGTTGTTGTTGTTCTTGGATGATTATTGTTGTATGTTGCATTTGAATTTTGAACAACAGGAAGAAATAGATGCTCCTTAATGGGTTGATTTGGCTTTGCAAGGAAATTTTGAAGGAGAGAGGTGTCAAAATGCTTTAGGAATGAAGATTTAGTTTTGATTTTTTAAAATTAGAATGGGAATTGCTGAAGGAAGATATATGTGATGTTTTTTATTTTTCTCCTATAAATATCCCTAACTAATGAATAGCTTGATACTCAATTGTTCAGGGATGATAGCTGGTTTGACACTCTGCATCCATAAGACTCTACGCCCTTCAGTCCTTGACTTATGTACTTTAAATAATTTCATTAATTATTTATTACATATTTTGGAAGGAAGTTGTTTCTAGAAACATACCTTGAGGTAAGGGTCTGCACAACATAATATATATTCATTTAGGCTTAGTGCCGAGGGGTAGGCATTCTATCAAATTGTTTCTAAAAACATGCCTTGAGGTTGGGTTTTGCATGGCATAACATGGATTTCTCTTGGGTTAGTGCCAAGGGTTATCCGTTATGTAAAATTTCCCTAGAATCACGCCCTTAATCTGGGGTCTACAGGGATGACATGGATTTTTGTAGGCTCGGGGCCAAGGAATATCCGTTCTGTCAAATTTTCCCAAAAATTGCATTTGGATTCATCTTTTTTTTGCCCTTTTTTTGACATATCATTGTGGTGGATCAGACCACAGGAAGAATGGAACCTCCACCTGGATTATTTTCTTTGCATACCATGTACATTAGGTAGGCCACAACAAGAATTGAACCCTAATGGCTACTTGATACTCCGTCAACCTTACTATTGAACCAAGGGACTTCTAGCTAATTATTTAATTCAGTATATTTTACTTGTAATACGTGTAATGATGATGTTTATTCTCATCAGGTTCCATCAACATTCATTCCAAGATCTAGTCTCCCCTGGTGTGAAAGTGAAGGGTAGAGCGTCATAGTTAGGGTATGTTTCTCCAATCCATGTTAGTTCAATTACAAAATCGAGGGGAAATATGCATAAAAACTAGGTTTTTCTAAGGAACAAAGTGGGGCAGATTCAATTGAATTTATCATAATTGAATAGCCTATGTGATTTCCAAATCAAGTGTGTTTATAATACTGTTTAGGTGTGGGAATTTTGTTTTGGCTATGCATTTTGTTTCTTTCACATTTTTTGTGGGTTCAAACCATAGGTCCTCAGTAGGGAAAGTATCATTAGTTAAATCACACATTAATGATAGCTCAGGAGATAATTCTAGCTTCTATAAACCTAGTAACTCCACTGAGGTAGAATCTTCTACTACAGTTTCCACTAGCAGTGACAATGAATATAGAAATCCAATGGTAAGAAAAAGTGAGTCATCAAGATCTTGTGACTCGCGAAACATACCGATAGTTCCTCAGCATACAACTATAATGCCTAGATCAAATGGGTTGTTAGCACCACTCAAATCGATCAACTTGAGAAGAAGCAATGGAACTCTTATAAAATTAAGGGTGGAAGTGAAGGGCCAACAACAATCAATAAATGGGAGGTCTTCTGCCAACAAGTTCAACATTGTTGATGAGAAATCCAGGAAAGATTGTGAATAAAAAAATGCCGAAAATAAAACAACACTAGAAAAAATGAAAACAAAGACACTTTTAACTACAAAATTAGCACCACGACAGTCAATCAAGGATAGGAAATGTCGAGACCTTTCTATGCAAATTGAAAGTGAGAGTAATTCAAACTCAAAAATTTCTTCTTCCTTTGCAAGAAAAAATAGAAGCATATGTTAGACCATATGTTACTTTCTTTTACATTATTAATTCCAAATGCTAGTCCAATGACATAATGGCAGTAAATAGGAGGCAACTTGATATTTCCATTAATTTTGTGCAGTATTTTTCTTAGGCATATTGAAAATTGTTTCTTGTACTTTAATGGTAGGATTCTATACCACCTTTGCGAGACGTAATGAATAGTTTTTGTAACCCTCTATATAAAAGTGTCACTGGCCAATATCATGGATCTGTTGTAGTTGGAAAGAAAATGATACTTTATGCACTACTCTACAACAGAGAGGCCATATGCGGGAAAGGATGAAACCTTTAAGAAGTATCAAGCATGGAACTTACAATCATGTATTCAAGTAATCTTTGTAATTTTCAATATATTTGATTTTAAAAATTAATTTGTGCAATGATTTTTGTTTTCAATAATTTTGTACTCATTTATTTTATTCTTAGAACGGGTGTTGTGAGTTTGATGTTAAGGGATTGTTTAGAAAGTATGGCCCTGGTATAGCAATTTTATTTCTTCTAAAGAGATTTCTTCAAGAGAAAGGACAAAGATGCATAGTAAACATAATTTCATATATTGTTGATAATAATTTTTAAAAGTGTACATTTTACAAATCCTTCTAAAGAACATTCTAAATATATAAATGCACCAAGGTGCGTATAGTAAAATACTTGAGCCCTAAGGTTAAATTCCTTCCAAAGACAAACCACCAACAATGTATTGAGAAGATTTGGTCTAATTACACGACACACTCACATTAGAGAGGAAAACCATGCAGGAAAATTAAATGATTGAAACTATCGAGCCTTCCTTTAACAAACAACTACTTAAAAAAATGCATCACAAATGATGCAGGGGTGAGATACACTAATGATATAAAGCACCCATAATACTTTGGAAGAAAAAGGTGCTACCATATCAATCCCCCTGCACGATTGGTTGTTCATTACCTTTAGTCTATCCTTTGCTAAAAAAAATTCAAATAGGCATTAGAGACTAGGTTCGTAGAGGTGTTACTGAGGCCCTAGAAGGCATTGAATCTTGCTAGGGTTTAATTTAAATACTAAATCCAAGGAACCCACAATTAATAAGAAACAAGGGACCATCCAGGTTTGTTTTGACTACCATGATATCAGTCAAGCATGTCCTAAAGATAATTACCCCACTCCCTTTATAGATAAAATGATTGAAGAATGTGTTGGGGGTGAGATATTGTCTTTCATGGACGATTTTTCTCATTATAACTAGATCAACATCACTCCAGCTGATCAACATAAAACTGCTTTTATCTGTCCACGGGGAACCTTTTCCTATAAGAAGCTCCCTTTTGGTTTGAAAATGTCGGGGCTACCTTCCAACGAGCTATGTCGTATTCCTTTCATGATATTAAACACATAGTTCAACCATATCTTGACGACCTTCCAGCTCATTCCAGGAAACGTCTAGATCACCCCGAACATCTCAGAGCAATCTTTCTTCAATGTTAACACTATAACATCTGGTTAAATCCTCATAAATGTGTCTTTTTCATAAAATCAGGTTGCCTCTTAGGTTTCATGGTGTTCAAAGAAGGCATTCGGATATATCCTCTTAAATTTGAGGGAGTCATCAATTTGCCTTCTCACTCTTCTGTACATCAACTGCAAAACTTGCAGGGGAAGGCCAATTTTCTCCGTTGGTTCATCCCAAATTACGCCGAGCTTACCAAAGGATTCACTTGCTTGTTGAAAAATGGAATCCCATTAATCTGGGATGAAATTTCCAAAAACTCTTTCGATGCTTTAAAGAAATCCGTTATCAGTGCTCCTTTATTACATCCTCCCAACTATCATTGCGATTACTTCCTATATTTGGCCATCACAGATAGCACTATTGGTATGGTTCTGGTTCAGGACGACACTGATGGGAAAGAACACGTAGTTTACTACTTGAGCTGCAATATCTTCGATGCCGATACCCACTATGCTCATGTAGAGAAACTCACATTGCCCGATGTTCATGTTATTCAGTGTTTTCGTCATTACATTCTCCTACGTAAAAATATGGTGATTATTGACTGCAACCCCATGACTTAGATTCTTAAACGTCAGTTGCTTGGGGGAAAATACTTGAAATGGATTTTTATTCTCCAAGAGTTTGACTTAGAGTTTGCTACAGCCAAATTGAAGAAATCACTTGCCTTTACTGAGTTGATCTGTGATCTTTCGGCTACAGTTGATCACACTCCCTTTAAAGAATCAATTCCAGATGAATCACTCTTTCTCATCAGTACCCTTGACCCTTGGTATGGAGATCTCATTGTTTATATCCAAACCCAACTTCTGACTAGAGCTATCTTACTTTGAGATATGGAAAATTCGTTACCAATTCCAACCCTACCGCATTACTGGAGATACTTTGTATCACACTGGTGTTGATTTTGTCCTTCGTTGATGCTTGACTATAGAGGAAGCTAAGAAAGTTCTTAACGATTGCCACTCTGGGGCCTGTGGTGGTCATATGTCTAGTTATTCTACCACTCAGAAAATCCTTTGAGAATGATACTTTTGGCTGTCTATTTTTAAAGATTGCATTCTTTCCATTCAAAAATGTCATGATTGCCAAATCTACTCTCAAAAAGAGCGTGCCCCACCCTCACCCTTGCACCTAGTTGTGACCATCGGGCCATTTGAAAAATGGGGCATCGATTTCATAACTTGTAACCCTCGCTCGATCGGGGGGGGGGGGATGGTCATATTATCATCGTCATCGACTATTTTATAAAGTGCGCCGAGGCAATGCCTACATATGATAATGAAGGTCAAACTACAGTGTAATTCCTGTTTAATCACGTCATATCCTGGTTCGGTGTCCCGAAAACCATTATCATTGATCATGGGTATCATTTTTGAAATCATATGATGACAAATATTAATGCTTAGTTGGGTCTACGTCATGATAGCTCCACTCCTTACTATCCATGGGCCAATGGCCAAGTCGAAGTTGTTAACAAGGTTTTGGTAACAATGCTTTAGTGAACCATTGGGAGACACAAACAGGATTGGCATCTCATGCTTTTCTCAGCTTTGTGGGCTTACTGAACTTCCATTAAGAATTCTACTAGATTTACACTATTTCAACTGGTGTATGGTGAAACCACACTCCCGATTGAGTGCGAAATCCCTTCTCTGAAGCTATCCATCGAGCTACTTCCTGGTACTTCACCAGAAGAGGAATGTTTTCTTTACCTCGAGCGTCTCAATGAAACTTGAAGTATAGTCATTGTAGCACAAAAGAAATGAGTTAAGGCTCAGTATGAAAAATCTGTCAATCCTCGCGTTTTCTTCAAACGTGACTTGGTCCTACTTTATGATCAAGTCCACGATAAATTGATATTCAGGAAGCTTTTGCCAATGTAACATGGGCCCTATATTGTTCAACGCATATTGGAAAGAGGTGCCTATGATCTAGTAGATTATGAAGGAAATCGATTGGATGAACCCCGAAATGGGCTCTATCTGAAGAAGTATTACGCTTGATCATAAGTATGTTAGTTTGTACATTAGTGTGTTATTCATTAGTGTGATTTTTAGATTTTTTGGTGTGATTGTTTTCTTTGTAGACATGTTTCCTCTACTTGCCTAGTGTTCCACTTGGTTTGCATATGTCGTCGAACCATTATATCAGTTTCGATGATGGTGCTTGTCGTAGCACATGAAGCTTATCTTCCAAGGCATGGGAAATTTTACCCCTAATGGAGAGTTGATTAATATACAAGGTATTTTTTTAGGTCAAAATAATAATAATATTGTTGAATATAGTGTGGTTATCGAGCTATTATCGGATTCAATCGATCTCAGTATTAGATATTTGGTTTTCAAATTAGACTCACAAATCGATGTGTTGCTATTAAATGGTCATTATTCGGTAAGAAACCCTCAAATTTTGCATATGTATTTATGTGTTTGATTATTGGAAAGGAATTTTGATTACATTACATATCAAAACATTCCAAGAAATTTGAATACATTAACAAGTACATTAGCAAATTATGTATTAGATATATATCTATGTAACATGTAAAAAACCAATAGATCATCATGATACATGAACACTTAGTAGTTGTAGAAACATGAATATATATATATATATATATATATATATATATATATATATATATACATCAAGTCTGTCAAGTGTGTTACATCACAATCTCAAAAAATATGTGTTTTGTGACACATATGTCTATGTGAGCCTACATTAGTACAAACATATAAACTAAAGGCTTCTATCCACCCGCATGGTGCTCATGATAGCATGTGACTTCTTAGAGGACTTTCCAAATTAACTGATGTAGTCTACTTGGGACCCCAACTATATGCCTCTGGTAGCGTAGCGGAATCTCGTCAAATGTAGCATACTCTAGGATGCCTCTCGTGAGGCATGTCAGGTTGTGCTCCACCTCCGCTAGTGGGTCTGCTCCCTCCTCATAAGGAGCATCCTCGATTTGGCGGGCTATCCTCCTCACAATCGGAGACATACCGATTGGTATCTCAGGTCCAACCTCTATAAACACATCATAAGTTTAGTCTATCTCATAATACATAACAAAAACATTAAAATGTAAAAAAATCTAAAAACAATTCTTTACCTGCATCGGACCTCTGTGCGCCTAACGGAAGAGGTAGAACTGGATCTCCTCTGAAATTGGTGCCTGCATATTCATAGTCCTCAACCACAATCAGTTGACAACACAACCAACTGAAAAATGCTTTTGGAAAATTCATATGTTTCCCCCCTCCCTGGTAGGGCATGATATCACACCACCTCAACAACCTCGGATCCCTCAGATCCCTCGACTCTAGATCATATATCTCTAACTACTGGTACATAAATAGAGACACTTTCTCCAAGAATAAGGTAACTAACATGGATCCATATATGAACTATTTCAGTCATTCAGTCTAGCACTTGGTTAGTTGGCTCTTCATATTGGCCAACAACCCCTCGCACCAGTTAAAAATTGTGGGAGCTAGCCAATCCACTGTGTACTGGAACTAGGACTTCGTTGCCTCATGCAATGCCTGGACCCTGGCTAGTCAGGCCACACAATGCAAAATTTTCCTCAAAGGCATAACAATGATGGTTTTGATGTCTACCTTCTCGCTGCTAGTCTTTTGGGCACCTGAGCAATGTCTCTAGATGAGCATGCTAGTGCTCTCTCCTCCAGTATAAGCTTCATAGAGTTGAATCCTCTCCCCTCTCCTGAACAACCTTGTGATGAAGTAGATGTCCATGACCTCCAACTCAGGTTCTTGATCCCCAATTATGAAAACTTGGTGATCTACGTCACATATCCTAATTAGATACTCGAGAAGCTCTAGCTGAGCTCTTAGCCCTGAAGTTTGGAAGAAATTAAGAAATATACAATTCCTGAGTGCGTTTATGAAATTTGGGTCTTGGATAGTTTGGTGTTCTTCCACCTCTTGGCCCCTCACTTTCCATTTTATCACCATATTCACTGAAAACACTTGCAAAACATGTTCAAATGAAATTTTAGGAGCTTTCATTGGAGTATTTTTTGAAATGAATCATTTAAAATGGGTGATTTTATTGTTTTAAATTCTTCCCCGCAGTCAGTGTGCCTGTCAAAATTAAATAGTCGATGACGGTGCGCTGCCATGATGGGCTAAGAGAAATCGACGTGGGTCCAATAATTCGAACCTGCGTTGATCGCCAACAAAAATAAAATTAAAAATTCTCCCCCCAAAAACCAAAATTTTTAAGTTGAACCACTTAAGAATGGAATTAAATCAAAGGAGAAAAGTTTGAAACCTTATCTGCAGTTGACGAATCGTAGAACGATGTCCTAGATCGGCCGCACCACTTATCTGAAGTTCGAAGGAAAAAAGGGGTAAAATTCAATTTCACAATTTACTCCAAATAGAATGGTTAAACTGATTTAATTTTTGTTTATTTATAGATTTTTGAAGATATTTTGACCATTATTTTATTATTTTTCCTCGATATGAGTGATATTTGTCGTTTTTGTAAAGAAACAAAATCTTTTTACTGAAGGTGATTATTTTTGATGCGATGAGTTTTATTTTATCTCTTTTTCGGACTCGGTAAAAATAAATGAAAAAGGAACCCCCCTGGAGTCATATTTAAGCTCTTTTCTGGCTCTTGAAAATGAAAATATTTGAGTACTTTTCTTTTCAAACTCGTTAAAGTAAATAAATTGACGTGGTGACAATATACATTTACCCCTTTGTCGGGCTGAGATTAACTATTTACGAAAAATGAATACCTTGATCGAACATGGTCAAGAGGTTCTCTCGGATATTGTTTTCTACCTTTTCAAATTCGAGAGACGACTTACAAAAAGGGACATGATGGAGCTTTATTTTCTGTTTCTTTTTCCAACTCCCTAAACATGAAAAAGACATTGAGTTCCACTTCATTTGGACTCGTTAAAAATTAAACGACGAAAGACTTGTCACCATGACGAGACCGATTTCATCCTTCCTATGGCTCATTAAAATTAACGGGATGGATTCATTCGAAGAATTAGCTTACGCACTCAGCATATGCTATCCTATTCATGCTGGCTATCAAAAATAAAGAGGTACTTGTTAGAAATAACAGAGGAAAATTGAAAGTTGAACATGTTATGTGTTTTGGGCAGCTTTTCGCTCTTGAACATGACACTCATCTGCATTTTGTGTCGGGTTGGGATATCCTTCATTCGTCATTTTTGCCTCTTGGGTTTGGGAAATCCATTTACCTCTCATTTTATCACCATTACTTTCATCATGACCTTTGATCCTATTTGAGTCAAATGTTGCCATACTCCATAGTTGTGTCGTCAATATGTTCAAGAGAAGTTCTTTTTGTCAAATTCAAACATCCTATGCTTATTTGACCCTCTCTCTAATGGTCCTGAATCACTCCTTTTATCTTGAGATATCCATTTTTTCATGTCGATGATGTGGGAATAATTATGGCCCTCCTTCGACGAATCGCTTCCTGTCGACTTCAGCTTATTATCCAGGAAGATGATTTAGGAACTCTTTTTTAGTACCTTGGAGCTTGCATGCCTCAATGGAAAGTTCTTTGTGTTTGACGACAAGTTCACATCATTTTCCTTCAATGAAATGGTTCTACAAGTGTTTAGATTCAACTCATTTATTCACACTTTTATATTGTGTTTTTGTACCTTGAGGGCCATCCTCATTATTGGTGGTTTCTCTCTTGGCTGTTAATGGTTCTCATCATTGGCCACTAATAAGCTAGCTTCTACCATGTTCGACATCAAAACTTCTATTCACACGGCTAGATTCATACGTTGGGTAGATTGAGATCGAGACGAAGACCCTGGATCACATATGTCATTACCTAGGCTGTGGGGAGTTATTGAGTATTCATGATTGTACACATGATCATTTCTATACAGATGGTTGTGTCCATGCCATGGATCTATTTCCATGATCTCCTTCATGTGGATGGTTACAACCATGCCGTGGGTTCAATTTTTATTTGATGCCTAGTCCATACACATGTTGTTAGGCATATTCATATCATAGATTTCATATATTGTATTACGTTTTATTTGGCAGTTTTCCTGGTGGTATTCTGAATTCTTTGCCTTGGTTCGTAAATCATTTCACCCATCCGTCCCTGTTATGCCTTCTTGCTTTAGGGGGCATCTATTACACAGTAATTTTTCACTCTACTCACATCCTGTCCATGATCCTGAAGTTATGTGTGACGAATCTTGTTCAATATATCCATCTAGGAAAAATGCGTAAAGACATCCTCTAAAGACTAAAATAAAACTGCCTTGAAATATTATTGAAGAAACTTAGCTAAAAACCTAAATTTATGCGTCAATGGGCTTCTCTAGTTACCTTCTCGTGCTGATGGCAGGTTGGAAGTTCTATCCTAGCACTGTCAACTCCTTTTTAGTTGAAAAAATCATGTTGAACCATTTTTGGCAGCGTTTCCTCAAATGGAGGAGAAGCTTCGACCTCTAGAAGTTTCTAGAACGACAAGTTGGATGTTATTTGGTGGAGATAGGATTGAGCTCTTGCATTTAGAGCTTCTTATCTTATAAATGGGGGATTATACCTTGAAAAGTGGACCTTACTCATTATTTCATGGACTCTTAACTCCCTCTCCCTTCCTATAAATTGATCCCCATCCTTCCACTACTGGTTGTTCATTGTTGGGTTGGTCTGATCATTCATTTTCCTTTACACTCCTGTATTTTGATAACACCTAAGATATCTGAGAGAAGGAGTGCTTTGAGAAATTAGGTGAAGGACTCAGACATCACCAAATGGATGCCTCTAACATCAAGGCTACGATTGTACGCTCTCTCTTTCATATTTATTAATAAAACATCCGGTGTTTGATTTATATATTTGTCTAATATTTTACAAGAATAGTATAATGTTCTTTGACCTATTGGATAGTTCATATTCAATGTATGTTTTGTATTGGACTACATTTGTTGTTGTCTCTTGATCTCCTGCAGGTAATTGTATGCCACTAGTAGCGAGGAGAAAGGCTGAGGGACTGTGGATCAAGGCCATCATCAAAGGATTCAGGCATAGAATCAGGAGAGGTAGGCCTATTTTCTTTCTCATCTCGTTTTGAGTATTAACTAAGAAAGCTTGCATTAGATAGTCTCATAAGTTGCTAGAACCACTCTAGGGCTAGAGAGATCACCTTTTTCTGCAGAGGGGATTTATCTTCAGAGTAGCCCTGTCTTGTACAATTCCTCATTTATCCATGAATAATATGCACTCATTTGAATTATCTTTCTTTTTTCTCTAGGAAAAATATATGATGGTAATTTCCTTGTAGCCAAATAGTTAGAAATATCTGAAAACCATGAATATTTAATGGATATCGCAAAAAGATATTCATTAGGAAAATTATCCTCTACATGTTTATCATTGTTATCATTTTGAATTCTAGATAAAAAGTCAGCAATTGTGTTTTGTTTTCCAGGTCGATTCAAAATAGTGATATTAAATTCCTGTAACAACAATAACCATCTTGTGACTATGCCATTATTAATTGATTTATTCATTAGATATCTAACTGTAGAATGGTTTGTATGAATGAAATTTTCACAAAAAGTGATGTAATATATGAACTTTTTGATGGAATGGACAACAACTAAAAACTCCTTTTCAGTAACAATATAATTTAACTCCGCAGGAGTCAAATTTTTAGTTGTATAGTAAATGGAATAAGGAATCAAGTATTTTTTTCCTAATACAACTCCTAAAGCTGTGTCTAAAGCATTAGTTGAAATATGAAAAGGTAATTTCCAATTTGGTCCTCTCAAAATGGGTGCTTCAGAAATCTTCTCTTTCAAAGTTTGAAAGGCTTTTTGGAAATCAGGATTCCAACTAAATTCAATTTATTTTGTGAGAAATTTGAAGAGTGGAGATGCAATTTTTGTAAATTTTTCTACAAATCTTCTATAGTATCCAGTGAAACCAAGAAAAATCATAACATCACGTTGATAAATTGGAACTGATAGTTTAGAAACAACTTCTACTTTATACGAGTCCACCTTAATTCCATTCCTAAAATGTGACATCCTAAAAAAATTCCCTCATTAAACATCATAAAAGAAATTTCATGACTAAGTGAGAGATTTGATTCCTTTCATCTTATAAGAAATTTTTCCAAATTTTTAAGAGCTTCTTCAAAATAATTTCCATAAACTGTAAAATCATCCATATACGCTTCCACACAATCATAAATTAGATCATAGAAAATACCTAATGCTGCTCTTTGTAATGTAGCTGGTGCATTAAATAATCCAAAAGGAAGTACTCAGTAAGCAGAAGTTCCCCATGGATAGGTAAATGTGGTTTTGCCTTGATCTTCTGGTGCTACTTGAATTTGGTTATTCCCACTAAAACAATCCAAGAATGAGAACTATTTCTTCCCTGCTAGTGTATCTAAAACCTGAACTATGAAAGGAAGTGGAAAATGATATTTCAAAGTGGCCTTATTAAGTTCCCTATAATCAATTCAAACTCTCGATTTTCCATTATTTTTAGGAATAATTACTAAAGTTGAAACCCTTTGACTGTCTGATATTGGATAAACGAAATTTACATTCAACAATTTTTGTAGTTCCTCTTTAACAATTTCCCTTAAGTTTGGATTCATTCTTCTTTGAAGTTGTTAGATTGGTCTGTCATTATCTTCAATATATATGTGATGCATGCATGTTTTAGGATTTATTCCTTTCATGTTAGTGTATTCCCGTGCATATGCAGAAGAGTGTATTTGTAATATTTCTATTAATTTCCTCCTTTGAAATTCTTCCACATTTGTATTCACATTTAAAGTTTTTCCTGAAAAATTTATATTGAAGAATTTCCAAACTCCTCCATAGAATGTAAATACATCTGTTAGGATGATAAATATTCAATATTTCATTGTTCTTGAAAATATTGACTAATCTCACAGTATGAAGATGATTCATTATTTTATATTGAATTTAAGATTTGATCCTCTTCACTTACTTGTGAGATAGTAAAAATAGGTTGTATATCATTATCATCATCCATCCATTTTTCAATTTCTACCTCTATCATTGTTTTTGCAGGTGGATACCATGTGAATTTCTTTGTTGAATTTCCATCAGAGATAAACATATCAGTAGATCTACAACTGATAAAAGCATCAGCTATAGCTAACCAAGGTCTTCCTAAGACTAATGGATGTCCTCCTAAGTTATTATTGGGTGTCAAGATCATGAAATCAACTAGATATTCCCAAGAATATAAGGATACATAAATGTCTTCTAACACACCATCAGGTTTAATTCTAGATCTATCTGTTAATTGTAACAATGTTGGTGTATAATGGAGATTGGAAAGTTTTAGTTGACCCATATTTTGTTTACTCATGACGTTTATAGCTTCTCCTAGATAAGTGAGTGTGTTTGGTATTTCAATACCATTTATGTGTGTTTTCACAATGGGACTTTCTGGATCCAAATATTTATGAATTGTTGTTTTTCCCATCATGATATATGCAATTTTTCCAACTAACTTAATTCTTTTGACTTCTTTTCTTTTTCTTCCTCATCTTTTAACACTCAACTCCCTAATTTTCTTTGCAAAAATTGGAATTTATTTAATAGCTTGTAACAAAGGAATTTTTATGAAAACATTCTTTAGCTCATATAACATCTGATAACTAGGCAGCATAATATTTTTTTGTACCCCTTTATCAATCTTTAATATTTTAGGGAAAGGTGATCTTGAGACAAATACTGAAGTTTGTTCTATAATATGAGTTGAGTTTATTGGAGTATCGTCAACATTTTTAGGAATGCTTTATGTTTGAATATTTTCTTTCTGACGGAGAGGGATTTCTTCCTCAGAGTGATTATTTTTCTTTGGAGTATTGTCATTCTGATGAAGAGATGTATCCTCCTCGGGGTTATCATCCTTTTTATTTTCCTGAATAACAAAATATGGTGACTTCTTTTCCAATACTCTACCAGATCTAAGTTGAATGTTGTTAAGATATAATGGAGTTATCATATAGGGCTGGAAATCTTGTCCCTCCATGTTGTAAATAGGTTGTCAATTTTATTATTTTGGTTCGGAAGTTGTTGAGCATGCAATTAATTTGGTCGTTGCAGAAATGGTAATGAAAGTTGTGGATTTGGATTTTGAATTTGAGCTTGGGGTGGTAGTTTACTATATTGAGGAAAATATTGTGGTGAGAAAGTATGATAATGTTGAGGGCTTTGAGAATACTGAGGATATCTTCCATAAGGATTTTTCCATCCTTGTGCCAAAGGTTGAGGTTGAGGCCAATATTTCCAAGGCATAGGTGCATGCCAATTGTTTTCTGGTGGTTGTGCATATGTTTGAGTGTTTAATCCTTGAATTTTCCATTGCATTTTGGAAACAAAACAAAGAGGGTCTATCTGATTTGGAACTACTTCCTCTTGGTAAAAAACTTTAAGACCTGGTATTGAAGGACATTTTTTTGTATCATGATTTTCTGCACATATAACACAAATTTCTACACTCTTCAAGACAAGAGGACATTATCTCAAGGCATGTTTCATTCTACACTTAGGACAAAAAATAAATGAGGGATCACTTTCAACTTTTTGATTGTGTTGTAATTTTAAGTTGTCTATTTGTTCACTAAGACTCCCTAAAATGTTTGTTTTAAATTCATTAAGAAAATTTCCTATTTCAGCCCCACTTACTGTTCCTGTTGCACATTTATTAATTATAGAGATAATAGGGTCTCTTGAAATATTTCCAACTCTTGACTTACCTCTTGAAATATGTATGCATAATTCAGAAATTTCTAGTCATGATAACTAAGAAATATCTCCTTTCCCATCATGTTGAGGATATATATATCCATTCATCTATAATGGATTTTAATAGGTGATATTTCAAAGTATATTCATCCAAATTTTCCATTTTATCTCTCTTAATATTATAACTAAATATTTCAATTAAATCCTCAAGATTTTCATCTTCTCTTTGCATCATCTTAAAAACTTCATACTTACGATTATGGGGCATGAAATAATCCTTATATTTTGATAAGAATGTAGTTTTCATTTCTTCCCATGTTCTAATAGAGTTTTTCATTAAACCCATCAACCATTTTAATGTTGCATCCTTAAGAGTTGTTGGAAACAATTTCAATTTTTGAGAATCGAGCAAATAGTCATAAGAACTACATAAAGCTTCGAACTCAAAAATAAATGTTTTAGGATCCTCACTTCTTAATCCATGGAAATTAGGAAGGATATAGGGTGATATATTTTTCATTTTTGTTGTAGTATCTTCATCATAGATAGGAAACCCAACAGGATCTGTTTCTCCTCTGTCTCCTTCTCCTTCTCTTCCCCTTCCTCTTCCTCCACCTCCACCTCTTCCTCTTCCTCAACCTCCAATCCTTGGTCCTCTTCCTCCAATTCTTAGAAGTTCATCATTTGCATTGTGTACTTCTCCTTCTCCTTCCCTAGCCATTGTAGATTCTTCAGAACAAATGTAAGGTTCCAAAATTGGGCTTATTTTTTCTCCTTCTAGTTCCTTGGGTTCCTCTATTAATGGTATATTAAAATAGATTTCTTCTTATTCTTATTCACTAGGGAGTTCTAGTTATTGGGATAGAATTTATTATCCTGTTGAAGTTAGTAAAATTACTTCTTCTGGTGGGGATGTATGATTTCAGATATCAGTACCTCAGGAAGTCTATGTCTGCTTGCAATGGATGGTATGCGAGTTTGGGTGGATGGTGTGGCACTATGAGGTCGTGATGGGGTGAGTGGTGTTGTTGGAGTTAAACTTCTACCTCTAGCTACAAATCTTTCTCTAGAATCTCTTTCCATATGCATATCATTTTTATGTTTTTCTTTAGAAAGAAAAAGGGTCCTATTTACACTTCCATGGCAATGGCGCTAAATTTTTTGCCAATTTAATCGTCTTAAATTGATTACATAAATTATCGACCGAATTTGGTAATATTGTGAAGTGAAAGTGCACTATATATGCTAGAAGCCTCTTTTAATTCAATTTATTGATGTCATGATTGAGTTTGTAGAAATTACTTTTAAGGATGATTTTTATTCTTATGTTCCTAATGGAATTGATGCTTTCAAATCAAAATTTAAGTTCCTAAAATCAATATTCTTTTTACTCTGCAAAATATAACTAAAGAAAAATTAACCAATCTATTGTTAGTATTTAAAACCATAGTTACTTAATCTATTGTTCTAACATATTTGTGCATAAAGATAAAATCAAATTCTAGGAATGGAAACCATACATCTTCTCATCTACTAGAAATGAAAACTTATTAAGAAAATTCTATTGCTCTTGAAAAGAAATCACTTATAAACTTCTGAAGAAATCACTATTCCTTTGAAAATAACTCACTCATATGCTGAAAGGAAATCACTCATGAACTTGTAAAACTATTATGAGATAAATCACAACTTCTTTTGAAATGAAACTATGAAGAAATCTCTAAAAACAAATTACTCTGCAATTTGACTATTCGAAAGGGACTAATGAAACTACATCAAATGAAAAAATGAAATTATGAAAGTAACTACATCAAATGATAAAATTATGAAATCAACTATCTACATCAAATAACAAAAGGAAAATAATGAAAAATAACTACATCAAATGATAAAATGGAATTTTGGAAACAACTATGACAAATAACAAAATGAAAACATAAAAATAACTATATCAAAAACATAAAATGTAGAAACTTCACTATTTGTAGGGGCCCTCCACAAACAGGTAGTCTCCAATCTTTACTCCAACAACCAGCTATGCATCAAATATTCAAAACAGCTCTTCATTAAAAAGGATGAAAAACAGAGTTTTAAAATATCACAGTCGCATAAAAAATTACACATCATTTAGGTTTTGTTTTCATGGTATTTATAAAAGCCTATGCTCATAACTGTTCAAGGCTTAAGCTAAAAAAAATCTAATTTGAATTCTAAAAAAAATCAGAATATCACCTATTCACGATTTTCTATTTGGCAAAGAAAACCATGAATCATGAAGATCTCGGACTCTCGCTCATCGGTTCAGCAACGTATTGACCCGCTCCTTTGACCACACAATCGAACGATTTCTTTCATGATCTGGCTCAGATGAATAGGAGGAAATTCTTGAGGAGATCAATTTCCACCTTTCCATGTACCTCTTCACTTAGCTGGCACCTCAGTTCGGAAAACCATGGAGTTGGCTACATAAATGAAAATTAGCTGCAAAATCATGTCAATTCCATAGATAATACAAATATTAACTCAATAATAAGGAACATTATTAAATATGAAAGAAAAGACATTTAAATACCTTACCATGTCAAAAACCTGCAGTTTGATGCTTATTTGAGTTGATGATGATGGTTAAAAAGAGGAAAAATTGGTAAAAGAGAATATCAAAATGAAGCAATCATGAGGCTCTACATCAACTGCGCAACAATGCATGTTATATATATCGCGTGGTATCATGGGGGATTCAGGGTGGGTCGAAGCCCCTCTTTTTATAACGGTTTTTTGGTTAGATTTTCTTGTTTTATGGAGTCCATGGTATTTTTTCAATGTAATACTATATAAAGAGATGTAATTCTATGATTGTAATCAATTTTATGGTTGAGGGAAAGTCTTTGTAATATGTTTGTAGCAAAGGGAAGGCTCTGCAATTAAGTGCGTAGAGACCTTGGAAGAGTCTGCAGCTTAGTGTGCAGCTCCCTTGCAGCTGTGTGTGCAGTTCAGAGAGATGATTGTAATCAAAGATCCATCTTAATAAGGAAGCAGGTTTTGGGATGATATTATGTGTTCTTATGTGTTTTTTGTACATATTTTCTTAATATCTTTTGTTGCAAAGTAGTTTCATGTTATGACAATGCAATATCATTTCATGATGTTATATGATATGTTTATGTGTTTAAATGAATGTAACAAAGTAGTGCATGAGTTGTAAGCATAAGATAAGCATAAAAATACCACATCACGCAATCCCTCAAGGATGAAGAAACCTGGTTGTATAACCACCCATAGTCACCTTAGGTGAGATTGCGATCTGCTTGTAGGTCATTGTTGAAAGGGCTAGTGATCAAGGTTTTTGCTAGTGCGCAGCATAGATCGAACTTGGTTCAAGCCTAATCAAGTCAACAAGGGGTCCATGTCATTTCCCAATCAAGCCTTGCCATGTCATGTATGTCTGTGCAAAGGAGGTTACATCATCATCCAATCAAGCTACCACGTGTCAAGTGACTATACAGAGGGGGCCATGTCATTGGCCAATTAACCATTGCCATGTGTTGTCCCTAGATTATCTATTTCACTTTGGTCAACCAGTGCACATGTTGGCCTATCTCATTCATTTGATCTGAGAAAGGTGAAAATTCTTTAAGATTGTTAAAATTAGTGCAAATCTTGTCGGAATTCGTTGTTGACTTAATCATTGAACCATGGATCCACCAGAGAGTTGCAAATTGCTTAAAGTATTAATATTTGGGATTTTTTTCCCCATAGTTATGTGCCCTTAAGTAATGTTGATTTTCAAATGGTCATAAATTTTCATCTTGGAGGAATCTCTTAGAGTTAGACATATTGTTGGAAAGGTATCGATGATGCCCATACAACCATGTTGTTTGTAAGAGAATTAGGGCATCATAAATTTGTGAAAAAATCAATAAAATACAAGCTTCCTTTTACTTCACTTGATGAGGATATGAAAGATATCCAACTATCACATTGTTCCTTTGACCTATGAATGATATTGTTGATGTCTCAAACTCCCCTTTGACATCAATGACACTTTTTGTCATCAATGAAAACACTATGTGAAAAAATTCCCCCCTTTGTTATTGATGGGTACATGACAGATCAGAAACTCTTTTTGCATGACAAGCTCTAGTTTTTCAGAAAAAAACCCAAAAAACCACCAGTTTTCTATGTTTCTGCCACTATTTTTGACATGACACTATGCATTTGGAGTAAGGTTGGGAGAATCAACTTTTGGAGGCATTCCAGTGGGTAGTTTTTCAAAATTCAAGATGTTCTGGAAACTAGACACACAGGGCTATTTGAACTATCTTCCATCTTTGGATTTGGAGTCTTAAAAGTCCCTCAAAATTAGCTACAAAGTCGCGCTACACATCTAAATAGGATTCTTCAGGACACTTGTCAAGCCCAAAAAAAGTTAGATTTTCAAGTTTTTGTTGTCCTTTGAGTTGGCATTGGACTAATTGAGTTGCTTTTTGCCTCTTACCATGAGGAAACATATAATTTAATGTGGGGGAACACACTCCTAGTATTTAGCTGAATTTGAGGGAATGGTTTCTAACCTCCCTAGATTATAGGAAGTGACTCATCTTATGTAATTATGATGCATTTTGGATGGGATTTCGACCCTATGAGGTGTCATTGTTAATATTTTCTATAAGTAGACTCAATTTAGTCTTTTCTTGGGTTGGATAGTTGTTTTTTGTAGTGGAGCTATTGTACAAGCCTTTTGGAATGAAATCAAAGATAATGTTGTAGAATTTGAGGGAATAGTTTCTAACCTCCCTAGATTCTAGGAAGTGACTCATCTTCTGTAATTATGATGCATTTTGGATGGGATTTCGACCCTATGAGGTCACATTGTTCATATTTTATATAAGTAGACTCACTTTAGTATTTTCTTGGGTTGGATAGTTGTTTTTTTGCAGTGGAGCTATTGTACAAGCCTTTTGGAATGAAATCAAAGACAATGTTGCAGAATTTGTGTTGAGAATATTGTGGTATGCCTTGGAGGATTTGTTCTTTCTCTGTATGTTTATGTTATCACGTTGAATGATATGTTTTCCTCTTTCATATACATGATTCTATGTGTTTATCTTGTCAGTTTATAATCTGAAATCATGCCTTTTCATGCTCTGTCTTAAAATATTTACATTATATGTCTATGTTCTTCTAAATGAATGAATTCACCTAAGTGCTCATTCATATTTTCAATCATTTCATCCTATACACAATGAAAAACTAAACATGCTTTCAATCTACCTACTTGGCCTCATCCATATTCTCTGCAAATTGATCTTGAATTCAGACCTTAAAACCTAGACCTAGTATCCTTACTGTCATTCCTATCCAGGACACAAACATAAAAAAAACCCCTATGTACCGAGCTTACATACCTAGTCTAAGGTCATTAAATATTCGGTAATTTAATTGACTGCAAAGTGGCAGTGAGAGAACCCTCTCTGGTCCTGGTAGGGCTAGCTACACCTAAAGCCTATTCTATGGTTACCTTCCTTCAATCCCACCCTCAACCTTGGGAATTTGGGGGGAGTGATAACACTTGTCATCTGGAATATCCTCCTGTCACTATCCATATGTTGCTCTCATATCAAATTACTCATTCTATTTGCGTATATTTACTTATTGAAGCTTTGATTCAACCAATAATAACCTTGAAAAATCCTTCACCATGGGATTAAATTTGAGGGGTCAAATCTAGTTGAGGTTATTCCTATCTTCTTCTCCATCTTGTGGAATTAATCTCATGTTCTATGACCTCAATTGTGACATATGTAGCATTCAACATTTGCGAAAATGTTTGAGGTATTATACTAATTTGGTCCACATCTCTCCATTTAGGTAAATGATCATATCCTTTATATTTGATCACATCACGTGTCTTGCAATCTTGCGCTTTGTATCCAAATTTTGTAGACGAGATACAATATCCAAAGAAATTATTTTGATACCTAGAGGTATAGGGAGATCTTGATCTTCCAAAGTTGTTCTTTGGAAGAGCTCCATTAATTTTCTTATTTCCAACACATGCATCATTACTACTTGTGGATTCTTTATGAAGATTCCTTGTCATGGAAGATTCCATTCCTTCATTCTTCAAAGGAGTTTTTGTTGGATGCAATGAATGTATAATCGAGCCTCTTTGGATGATATTCATTTGAAGTGCTTGGTAGACCTTTGTTCTTGGGTGCCTCATAACCTTATTAATAACCAAGACCTATTTTAATGAGGGGATACCTTTACATGCTTAGAATGTGATCTAGAGATTCAGTCCCTTTGTGAAGATTTGATTTGAGTTGCTCCAATTCTTCTTTTAAGAGGAAAACTTCTTCCTCTAGTATTTCACAAATTTGTTCCTTCTCATATAGTTGTTCTGACAAAAACTCCTTTACCCTTTTAGCTTCTTCTACTTTGACTTTGAAAGCAAGAATGGTGTTTTCATTTAGATTTTTATCTATAAGTTGATGCATTAGTTGACCTTCCCTCTTTCTAAGAATCTTTATTTAAGTTAAGTGCAGTTGTAATTTCTCCATAACCTATTTATGCTTCAGGTTCATGTGTTTCAATGGCGAATAATATTTCACCACTTTCATCATCTGTCACACTTTCTTTCCTTTCATTGTCACTTTTCTCTTTTTAATATAAATTCTTCTTCTTGTTGGCTTGCTTCTTCTTTTGATTCTTAGACTTGAATTTTGAACCAACATTACTATCATTCATTTTAGCATAAGAACAATTAGAAGCATAATGTCTAATCCTTCCACATTCAAATCACTTAAAAGGGACCTTACATTTGAACTTGTTGATTTCCATTTTTTTCTACAAACTTGGCTTCTTCTTCATCAAAGTTAGAGTATGCTTGATCTTCATACTTTTTCTCTTTTTTGGCTGTTGGGAATGTTGCTTCCTTGAATCTTGATTTGTCCTCTTTTATTCTTATCTCATATGTTGAGAGTGTTCCACGAAGCATATCCACAATCATTTTTTCAACATTTGTCAATTATTTAAGGATTGATACTTTGGGATTGAATCTTGACGAGAGAGATCTCAATACCTTTAAAATAACATCACCATCTTTGACTTCTTCACAAAGACCTGCAATGGAGTTGACAATGTTGTCTACTCAAAGAAAATATGAGGCAATATCCTCTTCTTCTCCCATATTTGAACCTTTGAATTGGACTTTGAGAGGTTTTAGCTTGGATTTTTTTACTTTTGTATCACATTCATAATAGGTTTTGAGCTTATTCCACACCTCATGATTTGAATTCCATTGCATCATTTGAAATTTGATAAACCACTTAGAATAACATGCTTAGTTTGAGTATTTGAGGTATATAGTGCCTTATCAACTACATCAATGGGATTAGAATTGGGAAATTTATAATTAGTCTCCACAATTGCTCAAATATCATCTCCCAAGGAAATGTGATAGGTCTTCATGGCTTACTTGTTGCATTGACCATGGCCATCTTCCCTTGAACTCAACCTTCCAATAGTTAAACATTCTTGAATGAAACCTTCTTTAAAACCATTTGTTGGGCCAAATATCACATTAAGGGGGGGGGGGTGTGAATCAATGTGGCAACAATTTTACCATTTCAAAAATTTTATCAATAAAAAGTTATGTAACAATGTATCATAACTTATTCGAAACATATCAATGAATAAACAATGCATCAAGAAGCCATTAAAGTTTCAATAAACAAATCAAAGATCCATCAACACAAGGAGACACAAGCTTTTAATTGGAAACCCATACAAGGGAAAACCACAAATTCTTCTTCTTCTTCTTCTCTAATTCATTATATAGTTTTGCAGGAACCAACCTACTAGAGACACCCACCTCTAAGATATGCAAGTTTCTACTTGCATTAGGCTACAACCTGATTAAAGTGCCAATATTAGTGATATGAAATCTTTGACTTGTTGTAGCCTCCAACTTGATTGAGGCACAAAATTTGGTTATATGCAAGATTTGACATGTTGTAGGCTCCAACCTTATCGAGGCACTAACCTTAGTGGAGGATGTTATCATTGGAAAATAGGATAGGCAAAAGACATCATGAAATATCAAGAAGAAGGATTTACAGGAAAGAAAAACATTACAGAATTTTGGAAAATTTAGCTTTTCCTAAGGTCAAGCAGCAAATTTATCAAGTCACACACAGAAAGCACTAGAACTAACCACTCCACGCGGCCTTTTCTTCGACAGTAGCGAAGATCTCTGCGGCTATCCCTCAAATAGCCGCATGATCCTGGGCATGGAAAAAGGTCACCATCCAGGACCACTTGACACACTTAAGGAATAAGATTCTCCACTCAAGGCCGCCAAGGAAAAGCACCTTAGAGCCACCTTGTGGCCTCAAGTGTAGCACATAATGGAATCAAATTCCACTCTTGGGTCACCATACACAATTTTACGAAGAGAGGGAATAATATTTTAATTTTGCCTATAAAATACCACCATGAGAAGAACAATTTAGAACACATTGTTATGCTGGCCAAATTTCCCAAGATAAAACCAACAGTGTGTTGTCCAAGTAGCAAGGAGTGGAGGGAATCATTTTTTGGCCATCCAACATATCAATCCAAGAGGAGAAGTGCATCAGTTATCCATTATCTAACCACTCATTCGAGGAGAGAGAGAGAGGCTTGCAAGAAGCTTAAGGGAAGAGCCCTCCTTGCTTTGAATATTAGAGATCCATAGCTCTAAGGATTCACTGCGAGTGTTTTAGCATTCTACCTCTTTTTTACCATGAGAAACTAATTAAAGGGAATTTGTTCTCCGTTGGTATTATTAGTTTGTTTAAACTCGATATTGAGCTTGTGTTGTATTTGTATTTGCTGTTTCTTGTTTCCTTCTCTATTGTTGCATGCTATGTTTTATAACTAGTTTTCTACATGTTATGATGCTTCACTAACCATCTAACAACTCATTTTTCCCTGTGACATTACTTGCAAGAAAGCAACCTCCCCTACCAAGCACTGTGCATTTCGTACACCCACGAGTCAAATGCACCAATACGGGATTGGTGACTCCACTTCTTTTTCTTCTTAAGCTAATTGGTTGTTGTTTTGCCTAACCTCTCTTCTTCCCAAGGTTGCTGCAGGACCATTTCTCCTCTTCCTAAGCTTATCTCATTCACCCTATGTGAAGAGATTTGGTTAAGAGAAGGTGGAATGCCTGTGCACAACAAACCCACACACGTTCAGCCCAGACAGACGTGAAATTCGCACGCCTGTGTAAAATAACCCGTGCAGAAACCAGTGAGCACCTTTTTCACTGATTTTGTTCATTTTTAGCATTTGTAAATGATTTCCAGCCCATAATAAATCTTCCATCACTGTGTTATGGTGTTTCTTATCTGTTGGTACATGTTTTGGCTGAACTTTAGCTTAGCTATTACATTGTTCTAATTTTATTTTACTATCACAAATTCACATAGTTTAATTAGGGGGAAAGTAAGTGGTTTTTAAATCCACACGTGCTATCTGAATGAACTAGTTATTGATAATAGACACCAAACACATAGGATTAATTAGTAGGAATTAAGTGGCCCATATCCACTAATCTCTAACTAGTTTCATTCTTTCAAAAAAAATTGCATTAAGTTTAGTTTAAATTTTGCATTAGGATTCGGGACTAGGATCAAAGTATGAAAGAATGAAAGTAATATCCGCCACCCTTGCACCTCTTGGTCATCCTGGGTACGCATATGAAAGCTTTCTTTTGATATTTTTCCATATCCCTATAGTGCAACATTTATTCTAACTAGGCAAAATTGTAAGCGTCCCATTATCCACACATTGTTTATTTTCTGAAAAGAACAATAAAACATAGTGTAATTAGGAAAGGAGTGTAAAGGATCATCACATATCTAGATCCTATAACATTTTGACTGTACACTTCATTACACACACAAAGTTTCAGTAAGTTAGGATCTTGGTCCTCTTCTTACCATCACTTCACCAAGGCACACCTTAAGCAAATTAAGACTCCTTAAACTAACCATTAATTTAACTCATTAAAATCTCCCCACAGGGGCCACAAAAGATATAATAGTTAAGGTTAGGACCATTGGGGGTAGGCATCCAATAAGCCTCCATGGTCATTTCACATTCTTGAAACATAGAAATTAACTGTTTAGGGAGCTTAAAATCCGTCTATCTGCCCACGGAACTGAATTCCCGAGCCTTAAAGAGACCCGATTCAAAGGGGGTTAAGACTAGGCCCAGTGTGTGAGGTAATATTTGGGCCTACCTGACCCATCTAGTTCTCGGTACTGTTATCTTAATACCAATAAGCTTAGGACTCAAATGATCATGTGGGGCGATGGTACTTTAGTGGCCAAATCTAGGGCATCCTTCCCTATAGGTGATGGTGCAGGCAACACTAGATCCTCTTACCTTTACCTTCGTCGATTCTTCTACTGCTGGAAGGAATCACCAGTTCTTTCAGGACGTTATTCCTAGTACCCATCAGAAGATATCTTTGTAAGGCCCAGTTACATTTTAGAGTGTGAGGATTATTAGGTCTTCTAGGATTTTTGAGTATCATACACGAAACAACCAAAACCATATTTTTTGATTGCTTGATCACATAGTATTAATCTAAAGGATAAAATTACCTTTTATTTTTTGCTTTGTTTTACGTATGTGATTTCATTTTTCTTTGATAACAATTCATGTCCTCTCAGAAAAATAAAAAATATTTCCAAAATCAAACTGAGTTGACACCATAACGGACCCAATGGGACCTCGTCAATCTAGACGTTTTTTGGACCTCCCCCCATTAGAGGGAGGTGTATTAGGTCTTTCGCCATTCAGGCATCAAATATGACACACAAAAACCCTTATTGGTTCATCTTTTATCGGGGCATATATAGTTGGAAACCCCCAAGGATCACCCAACACCACACCTATGGAAACCCCCTTAGGGTCTCCACACACCACCAGAGGGCAGAGGAGTGCCACCCCTTCGGGGAGTCAACAGAACACATAGCCGGGTACATCACAGGGTAACATCCCTAGACATCCCCCATACACAACCAGATTCCTGAGTTTCTAGAGTCCACAATTGCACTCAATACTCAGTTACCTTTCCTAGCATCCTTAAACCTCCCAGATCTATTAGAGCTAACAAATGACCACATTGCGCACAACCCAAATTCCCCCCCCATGCCCACGAAGCTCCCTTCAGACATTCCAAACTTCAAAGGGAAGCAAGCGGAAGACCTTGGAAATCATGTAATGACTTTCCACATATGGTGTTCGTCAAATAGTATTATTTATGATACTATTGGACTAAGACTATTTCAGCACACCTTAACCGGACCAGCCGCAAAATGGTATGTGGAGCAGCCTTCTACTTCACATGGAACCTTTAGTGCCCTCACTACTACGTTCCTCACATATTTTTAGTTACCCATCCACCACGATTCAGGAATGGAGTTACTGACCCATTTTAGGCACACACCAACTATCCATATCTCAGACCATCTCCATGAATGGAGACGAAGTCAAAGTTTATGCAAAGCCAAACTAGATGATAGAGTTTTACTGGACCTATTTTTGAAAACTCTCCCAGCAAAGATTTCAAAAGACGTGGCAACCCAAGGACCTACGTCCAAGGAGGATGCCATTAGTAAAGCCCAGCAACACGAACTTATATACACCTAGTTAGGATACATTTACAACATCCTTCCTAATGCCCCACACTTGCAAACTTACAAAGAATTTCCAGGCGCGCTGAATACTGCAGACGGATTGATTAGGTCATTTACCCAAGATCACCTAGGTAGCAGTATCTCATAGCCAAGTTAATCATATGAACCTAATCAAAACATCACGCAACCAAGCTACCGTCAGAGTCATCTTGCACCCCTATAGAACAATAGGGCATCATCATACCACCATCAACAGGGAGGATCGTACCCTCCCTCGTAGGGGACCCTCTACGCGGCTAGGAACGCTAACAGAAGAGCTCCCCCCGAGCAACCATATACAAAACATGGATAGGGAACCCAATATTCCCCTTCCCCAACACAAAAACCATTGTTGCAAAAAAATGCACCGGTGAACTTTGTGCAACCTTCTGAGGCTTAGTCGCGCAAGTCTTACAACCGAGAGAATCGTAGTAATCCTCCTAACACTGCAAGAAAAAAGCCTTAAAATAAACAAAAGGGAGATTCTTGACAGGGGGAAGTAACCAACAACGCCCTATGTGATCTCACGCTAGGGGTAACCCCAACTGAAATAAAAACCAGGACCCAAATAACTCCCAAGGGCAGAAGAAGAGGGATAATCTACGAAGAAACCATTATTGTGCTATTTATGGTGATTATGGCCATTACACTCATTTCTGTCCTAAAATTCCCGAGCTAAAGAAGATTTAGGGTAATCGTGGACAAGGGGGACCTACACAACAAATTGTTGTTATGTAGGAGCCCTTCCCCCACCAAGGGGCAGTTAGTAACCAATAGCAACAACCACCCCCAAATGATTTCAGAAACAAAAACCACGAAATATATATCAAGGAATCGAAGCTATGATACCCCTCGAGACACCAAATCATCAGGGGCCAACATGAGTGCACCTAATGCACCATTGAATATATCCAAAATTCCTATTGAACTCCTGCCAAAAATGGCTAAAGGTCCAACAAGGAGAGTAGGACACCACTCCAAAGCAGCCCATAACTATAGCATCGTGGATGATTTAGCGCGATCTACCACTACCATGTCATCTTTAGAGGTCCTACAATCTTTCCCAAAGCAACAGAAAGCCTTACTTTCTGCATTAGTCGCCATTGACCTTGTCGATTCACGCCTAATGGCTTTTGACTTAGATAAAGCCACCCCCAGGCTTCCTTCATTGATCGCCTTCCAGATACCGGTGTCAGTCCAAAAAATCACTATACACCGATGTATCATCAACGAAGGTGCATCTGCATGCATCATGTCCAAAAGAGTTTGGTAGAAATTGAGATCTCCCGAACTGAAGCCATCTGACATCACACTAAGAGCATACAATAGGTGCCCTTCTACTCTCGTCGGTCTCTATTAGAATGTCCCAGTCATCTTGGATGACAAGAAGGTACTCATAGATATTGAGGTCTTGGACACTCATCTTGACTTCAATATACTCCTTAGGCATAGTTATGTGTACGCCATGTCTGCCATAGCATCCTCCGTCTTTCGGATAATGATGTTCCCCCACAAGGATCACATCATCACCGTTGACTAGTTGACATACCATGACAAATGACCCATGACAACCACAGATGTCGTTCTTCCCTATGTATCCACATCTATAGAATCGCTCATTTGGTACCAAGAATATGGCCTCGAACAGTTAAAATTGTCATCTATCCTTAGATCATTCCTAGGAGATCCCCCTGTCATACCAAAATCATTCTCTGATATCACAGGGGCCCCAATGTGCATGATGTCATAATAAATCACCGAAACCAGCCAGGAGATGTAGACGTAGTAATGAAAGCAAGGCAACTGGCACATATTTTCTACCCTATGCCATCTCCCAAACTCCATTCTTATCGCTCCACCTGGTTTCATGTCACAACAAGTCTTAGCAACGATAACATTTCCAAACATGTCTTTCGTGATACCTGTATGGTATCTAGTCCCACCAACCATGTTGGGAGCCCCTAGCATTACGTCCACAGGAATAACCCCCATCCCTCCTCAAGAGGCAACACCGGTTAAAGATATTCCCATAGCAACATCGGTTAACGCGACCAAGAAAACCCACTAAAAATGGAAAAAGATATAAAACCCCAACATGCCAAGGGCACTACAACCTTGTGCATTGTGCAATATTTAGGCCATCCTACCAATATTTTCTTGGATTTAGATGAATTAAACCTCTCCTAAGCTCTGAAAGAAATACCATGGCCACAAGTTCCCATAAAAAGGAACCAACCACAAAAAATCAAGGAAAAGAATTATGTACCAACCACGCATGCGCTATCTGCAAAAATTATGGGCATTACACTCATCATTTCCCAGAAATGCCATGATATAGGGATGCCTTACATGCCCTAGAACAATCATACCAGGAGGATCCCCCCATGAAGATAGATGGGGAAGAACCTCGGGTCATATTATACCTTCAAGAGGCAAGGCAGTCACCTGAGAGACTTATGTTTATCGCTCCTCCTCCCATCCAACGTTGTGCACTCTGTGATGAACATGATCATTTCATCGCCGAATGTGTAGCCCTGGAGATGTTTCAGAGATGGTATCATATTAACCCAGTATATTATGTCGGCCTACGAGCAGCCAAGTATTCGTGTCAGATATGTTTTGGTGATCACCCATTACATCATTTCCCTTATATCCCTCAATTTCATTCAGCGTTAACTAGTCTACACATGGCCATAATGCGCCTCTCCCTAGGAAATGACTCAGATAGCGAATCCATGGAAATATCTACAACACAAGAGGATGTGACAAGTAGATCCATTCTCTTCCTGTGAGTGGAAAAGTAGCCAGTTGGGGGGCACATAGTCACCCCCAGTCGCCCTCCACGGGGAAGGCCAACTTGTACATTATGCAACACACGTAACCATTTGGTCACTGAATTCCTAGACCTAGAATAGTTACGCAGATGGTATCCAATCACCTCACCAGCCTGGAGGGAAGGAAATACCTAAGAAAGACACTCTTTTCTAGTGTGTTAAGGAAACCATCATGCTCAACATTGTACTTACATCCCTCGAGTGAGCCCGCTAATAAAAATTATATGTTCATTGGAAACATAGTGCTAAGATATAATTAGTCGAAACCCAAGAGAACCTAATGCAAGGTAGACTACCCCCAAGAAGCCTACCCCCTATCAAAATTAAAGCATTGGGAAAGTCAAATCAATGAACCATCCTAGCAGGGCTCGTGTCCAGCTAAGGACATCATGCGGGCTATGTGATAAGATTGACCACCAAATCAATCAATGTAAGGAACTGAAGAACCTTACAAACATCCTTCACAGGGCCACCCCCATCCCGCGGATCAATCTCTCTAATCAAGAGAAGATCACACACTCCTATTGCAGGATTTGCTCACAATTCCACCAAACAATGAATTGTGAGTCCCTCCCAAGGCTAAAAGTAGAAAGAGTAGTATTAAGTCTGAACTCCCCAAAGGAGTTGGACCTCCCAAAACCAAAAACTAAGATATGGCAATAGTGGAACCATTCCCCAATGTCTGATCCTTTTCGAGCATCCACTTTAGGGAAAAAGAGTAGCGTTGGTTCTCACACCCTCTACTCAGTAAGAACCATGGTACCATGCACCATTTTCACCATTCAAAACCATGAAACAAAGGCATGCCCCTTATTAGAAACATTTAGGCGCCTCTGCACCAAGCACAATTTCCAAATCCAAGAAAGTGAAAGTACTCTTGGTACGCCTTGTGAGGAACCTAGAATTTCTCTCATGCAAGTCACAATGATGGAAATTTCTCCCCACCCAACGTCTACAACACAAAACATCACATAAAATTCATATCGTCATGCATAGGAACCATGAATCATGTTGTCTTCTCATCAGTCATAGGTGTCGATACCATTGCAACTACGAGAGTAGCTGTACCAACGATGGTGCAAACCTAATCTCTTTGCACCCTGTTGACTGCATTTGGCTCCACTGCATTAACTATGGAATGTTATTCATGTCTGTTAACCAACTCTGTTAGGATCGAACCACCTCCTCACGACCTTACACAAACTCAATCCCCCTTAGGATCCTTATTTCACTTCGATGAGGATATTCTGGAGGCTATGACGGAACCAGATTATCTGTGGGATGCAATGCATCACCGCTCATTTTTTTCTCCCTAAAAATACGTTCAACCCTAACAACTGAGGAAACCATGAAATATATGCAATTGAATCAAAATATTTTCTTCCATTTGGGAAAGTCGATTGGTTCAAAAATCCCATTCCGGCTCCTGATGCATTTGAAGAAGGGAACATGTGTAACATTTATCCAACCATCAAGGTAAATATCTCTCGAAATCTTGAGAAAGTTGAAGAAATTTCGTTGGGGGAAATATGTTCCCCAAATGAAGTAACCTCTTACACACACTTGTTGCAAGAGTATAAATACATCTTTGCATGGGACTATTCAGAAATGCCAAGGCTTAGTCCCACTATAGTAGAACACCATATTGACACCTGGCCTGACGTACTATCGGTACGCCAGAAACAGTGTAAATTTCACCCATCCAAGGCAGAAGAAATTAAACAAGAAATCGATAAGCTTCACAAATTCGATTTTATCTACCCCATCACTTACACATCATGGGTTTCCAACCCTGTTGCCGTCATGAAAAAATAGGGCACCATTAACGTCTGTATTGATTTCCGAGATTTGAACAAAGCTCGTCCAAAGGACAACTACCCTACCCCATTCATCGACCAAGTCATCGACGCTTGTGCAGGACATGAAGCCCTTTCCTTCATGGACAAATTCTCTAGGTATAACCAAATCGAAATTCAGCATATCGACTAGTACACGACTACATTCACCACCCCGTGGGGCACATTCACATACCAGGTTATGCCATTCAATCTTAAAAATGTTGGAGCCACTTTCCAGCAGGCCATGAACCATATCTTTCATGACTTGGCCCACCTTATCCTCACCTACTTGGATGACCTCACCGTTCGATCCAAGAATTGATTTTATCATCTCAAATATCTACGACTAGTATTCCAAAGATGCCGACAATACAACATACGCTTGAACCTCTCAAGTGCGTCTTCTGCATCACTACAATTCGACATCTAGGTTTTATTGTGTCCCAACAAGGGATTAGAGTGGAACCCCTCAAGGTCCAAGCCATCAAAGAGGTACCACCATCTCGAACCCTCAATAAACTCCAAATATTGCAGTGAAACGCTAATTTTCTGAGATGCTTCGTCCCAGATTACGCCACTTGCGCTCAGGGATTCATATGCCTTTTCTGTCAGGATATACCATTCAAATGGGATGATCAAGCCCAACAATCATCCAAGGAATTGAAATATGCATTATATTTAGCACCATTGATCATCCCACCAAACTATGACAAATATTACACCCTGTATCTGTCAGTGTCTGAAACCGCTTTGGCCAGAGTGTCAATCCAAGAAGGTCCCGACAGTAAGGAACACGTAATTTATTACGTCAACAAAAAATTATCAGGACCTGCATTAAGGTATGAGCCTGAAGAGAAAACTACCCTAGCATTAATATACATAGTCCAAAAGCTTCGACACTACATTATCTTAAGGACTACAATAGTCGTTGCAGATATCAACCCCATGAGATACTTGCTGACCCACCGTTTGATGAACCATTAATATGCTCATTGTATAGTTATACTGCAAGAGTTTGACTTATAGGTTAGCTCCCCCAAAAGAAAAAAATCTTTGATTTTAACTGAGTTCATCACTGACCTCCCAAGTCAAACCAAAGGATCACTAGTCAACGACTCACTACCAGACGAACATCTCTTCCGAATAACGACTGACGACCCTTGGTACACAAATATTCTCCTATTCCTACGAACCCAAAATTTCAAACTAGGGTTTAGACATGATGACTGCAGGTGCATACGCCATTGGGCCCCCTGATACCTCTTCATAGGAGATTTCCTTTATCGGCGAGGCATCAACATAATCCTACATTGATGCCTCACTCACAACCAAGCAAAGCAACCCCTTAACGACTATCATAGTGGAGCTTGTAGTTGCCACCTCTGGAATGGCTACGACCTAAAAATTTCTGTGGGCATGACATTTTTGGCCCACCTTATTCTGTGACTGCATCTCAGTAGTGAAAAGGTATGAGTGATGTCAATGCTTCGCTCACAAGGAAAGAGCACCTCTCGCTCCCCTGCACCCGATTATTGTAGTTGGTCCCTTCTGCAAATGGGGGATCGAATTCATGACTTGCAACCCTGTGTCATCTGGAAACCAAAAATACATTATTGTCATTGTTGACTATTTCACCAAATGGGTAGAGGCCATGCCCACATAGGACAACACGACAGAAACTGCTACACATTTTTTGTTCAACCACGTCATCACCTGGTTCGGTGTAGCAAAAGAGTTAGCCTCCGATCACAGAAAAAATTTTGAAAACAAAATTTTCCAGGAACTATCTCACCACCTATGATTCACAAAAAAATTCGCTTCACCATACTATCCTTGGTCCAATGGATAGGTAGAAGTTGTGAACAAAGTGCTCAAAACAGTTGTACAACATATGGTGAATAATCGTAAGACAAACTGGCACCACATGGTTTTTTCCACCCTGTGGACATACCGCATGGCGGTTAAAAACTCAAAAGGGTTCACACCCTTCTAACATGTGTACGGGGTCGAAGTCATGATTCCCATAAAATGTGAAATCCCCAAATTACACACTGCCATCGAATTCCTCGATGATACCCAACCTCTAGAGCAACGCTTGGTGAAACTAGAACTCGTTGATGAAAATTGACAATAGTTACTTCAACACAATGAGGCCTATAAAAACAGGTAAAATCATCGTTCGATAGCAACATCACCCCTCTCTCATTTACCAAGGGAGAGTTAGTCCTTTGCTACGATGTTGAGAAAGAATCCCTAGGGCCCAGGATATTCAAAACACTGTTGAAAGGTCCCTATGTCATAAAAAATTTCCTCCTCAAGGGGGCATATATCTTGTTAGAGCCCGAAATAAAATGCCTAAGCAACCCCGTCAATGGGCTATACCTCAAGAAATTTTACCCATAAGGGTCATTGGGCCTCAACCCTAGAGATAGCATGCACGTAACAAACTCTATTTTTTTATCACAAACATCACAGACTTGTTCTAAAAAATTGCTCTAGTGTCACAGATGGATCGTTCCCTAACCATTATTTTGGATTTGCTGATGGAGCATCACAGTGGTCTCATAATATAGCAGCAACCACTTGGGTCATCTACTATCCTGACTGATCATCATTCTTCACCAACGGAGTATGCATCAGACCAACTACTAATAATTAGGCATAATATGACATTGTCATCGGGCTCATGAGCGATGCCTTCAACTAAGGCATATGCCACCTGCATATATAACTTGATTCCCAGTTAGTGGTTTCACAGTTAAACCAAGAATTTTAAGTATGAGATTCTCAAATATTTATAAAATATTTACATGCAAAAATATTAAGCCGTCAATTTGATCATATTACATTCACACATGTACCAAGAAATCAAAACCAGACAGCGGGTCGCATAACTAATCACATACTAGACTAGAATGCATCTCGTATAAATAATCATACATAAAACCAAAGATATAAAACAAAAATAGATCTTCATCAAAGATACATGACATCCATCAAATCATATAACCATAGACACATCATCAAGAGCTGCAAAAAATACATATCTCACATATATACCAAAAACTATATGTGGGTCCAAATATATAAGTCATGTCTCTCACCTGTAGGTCAGCCAAAAAATATATATATACATGTCATCAAAAATAAGGGAAGCATCCTCATAATGGGTGCTTTCCCTGAATACAAAGTATCTCTAGGGCAGAGCCCTACCAGGTGGGCCATCTGGACCCACGACTACCCCTGGTGCCAGAATTGGGGCATCAACCAAAACAGAAAGCGCCACATGGCCTGGTGTCAAAAAATATGCCCTCTCCCTAGCCATCAGTGGCTTGAGCTAGGTATCTTCCAAATCATTGACAAAACCTTGGGTTGGCATACCCTGGGTAAACCTCTCCACTCGACCCCAAGCATCAGCTAAGTCGGTGGATCGAGCCTCAGACGCAACTAGCTGCTCCGCCATCTCTGCCACTCATGCCTATACCGCCTCATCATGAGCAATAACAGTGGCATACTCAGCAGTAGTCGAGTTGCTACCCTTCTCGAGGGGCCATCAACATCACTCCGGCCCTCCACCCTAAGGTTGTCTAGCACCACCACCCTGCCCCCCACCGTAGGGATGAGCACCTCCAGCTGCAACTCTCCAAAGTGGCTGGTGTCCCACCAAGTGAGCAGTAGGGTGTCCAACTGCTTCCACATCTGCAAGAGAAAAAAATATAGCATCAGTTTCACCACAGTACACATAAAAATATACACATCATAAAATACTCAACAAATGCATAAAAACATAAAAAATCATACCTGTAGGTCCCCATGCGTAACCAGCAGGAAGACCCATATCTGGATCTCCCCGAAAATCCATCCCAGAGTATGGGAACTCTAGTAACATCTGGGGGTTTGTCACGAACCATGACTTGGTGGTTGCATCCCAGTAGCGACGCACCTCCCCCCTCCACCTCGGGGCATCTCCAATGTCCATCACCTCATCCGAGGGTTCCGACGAGGCCCAATAGGAACATGCACGACGGGTCGCAGTGGTACCACCCTCTCAAAAATAATGCTACAAAGGATGCTAGCATAGGTGAAGAATTTAGAATATCATCCCCGGACCTTCCCAACTGCGACACCATGCCATCATAAACATGGCGTGCCCAATCATAAAAATGGTCGGCTCGGAGCCAAATCAGAACACCAATATGGGGTCCAAACACCCTATGTGGCGATGATGACCCTTTCAACCATACGATCATAGCTAAGGCACATCACTAAGCTAGATTGAATTGCCACAATGATGCTCCGACCAACGCTGAAGAGCCACCCTCCGAGCCAGGAGTGGGTGTGGAAGTGCCTCACCTTAAGGCAGTAAGTTGGTCACAAAATAGATATCTGTCTCCAGATAGATATGGATTTCCTTCCCGTGTACAACCATAACCTTGTGCCTCCTATTCCAGCTATGGACCAAGAAGCACAACAGGCGATCCTGCGATCTCAGGAGGTCATTCTTTAAAAACTTGAGAAGACCCCACTGTGCCAACAACCTTCATGTGTTGGAATCCTGAGCCACAACCATGTGAAGATAATGCGAATCACACTCTCTCTGCAACATCTTATCACTAAACACAATCACATCAGTGACATCAAATAAATAAATAAATAAATAAATAACATTTTTTTTTTCAAATTGGCTTCTCGTTGCGCCTGTTTCCCATACAAGTGCATTGATCGCATGTCTATCTCAAGGAAATATGTGCTAGATCGTGCGCAAAATCTAATACATGCATGAAATCTCCGCGGAAAACCTCATTTTCTCGTAGAGTGTCTGCACCTGTACCATGGTCGCCCGTGCGACCAAAGCCAAAAAGAAGTAAGAGTCTGTACAAACCTAATTTGTATGGAATCCCACCCTGAAAAACTAAAAAAATTAAAATTTTGGACATTTAGGGCCCTACCTGACACTAACAGCTCGAATCCCGAGTACACAGGATGACCGCAACAACAAGAAAATCTCGGAAGCAAGGGCCAGCTCTAACATCACAACTATCAAAAAACACTAATGAACTAAAATGAGCCATATTGGCCCATATATTTCCCTTTTCGAATTATTTGACAGACCATAATGGGAGCTCAAAATGACAAATTTCACAACCGAAAGCAACACATTGATCAACACCTCATAACGTCTAAAGGAGGCTTCACACATTCATGTCTCCGAAGAAATCATTTTTTCAGCTACGACAGGTATGCCCTCTCTTATCGTTTTTTCATTCAACACATTTTTCAATATATTTGAATGGAAAAAATACTTTCACTTGGGGTATTGGTTGCAGGTGTTACAAAGCACGACAAAAATCCTGTTGCACTAGCCACTGAAGGTTTCATAGCAGGTATCATTCTTCCCCCAACATGATAGGCTCCCACAAAAGCTTTGCATATCCTAACATCATTTCTCCACAATAATCAACCATAGGGTCCAGTCACAAAAACTATGTTTATCATCACCCACCTTGCACATGATAAACATTCTCGTGAATCGATAGAGCCTCCCCCTCCATGGCGTCCATCACTCAAGTAGAAAATGCATCAAAAAATATGACACCATGGCCATAACACCCTAGTCCAGGAAGCACTTCATGTTCATCCATCCATCATACATCAATTCAACTTTTACCATGTCATGATAAAACCCCTTTCCGAGACTACCATTTTCAAAAGTAGATCGAACATGCACCACCGCATCTCGCATTTCGCCTACCATACCTCCATCAGCACAACCCATCTATGACACTTTCCATCTGCTTCACCAACCCCGCACCGAGACTAACCAATGGAGCCCCCATCCTTAGCAAAAAAACCTTCCTCACATCATCAGTGAGTGATCATTTTCATGTTTTTGGGGCACCCGTCTCCGTGTTTGTACATCCAAAGCCATTTTATATTCTTTTGGAAAATGTACAAAGATTTTTAGGAGAACCTCCCCACCCATCCATCCACTTTTCTCCCCTGGAAGAAGTCCCTAATAACCCTTGGTCAAAGCTTCACATCCTTCACCCAAAGCCACCATGACATTCATAGCAAACATATACCTACCCTGGATGTCCTACCAACTCCAGGGCCTTCCTCACCAAAAATTGTTATGACTGCTGCCAATTTCATTTACAAGCTTTGACCTTGGGCTACTGAACTCCCATCATTAGTTTCAGCCATTTCTCACAATCAAGCCTATGTTAACCTACCATACACCACCTGCTATATCAGAGACCTTGGTCCCTTGCATCAATATTTCTCTCAGTCGGTTGAGGCTTCCTTATCTTCGACTTCAACAACTATTTTCCAATAAGGAATCAGTATCTTGGATGGCTCCTCACCTCAATGAGGGAATTATCGGATGGCACTGTGGGAATCATCATTGTTGTTAGGTCCCTATATTACTAGTGTAGTGCCTTAATGTGGTTAGTATAGCCCCCTTATTGTTATTGTTGTACCCTTGTAACCCCCATATTGCTATTATTGTGCCCTTACATTATTATTGTTAGGTTGGCTAGGATTATATTATTACCCATGGACTCCTATATATAGAAGGAGGTTTTTTCATTTGTATCATCAAAGAATCGTTCATTTATGTAATGTAAAGGAGGTCTCCCCCTCTAAGTGGCTTATTTCTAAGACGTTGATCTCAATTTTCTTCTATTTTTGGAGCTGGTTTCATAACATTTGGTATCAGAGCTTTGGATTATAGGGTTTCACTACTCAAAACAGGTCATTGTGGAATTTTCTCTATAAATTTTTTCTATGAAGGTTTAGAAGCTGAAATTTTTATCACGGGAAGCCGAAATCCCGAAGAAATTTGTGTAAAAATTTCAGATCATGGTTCGCAAATTTTTTGGAGATATGATCTGTGGAAGTTAAGGTTTTTTCAGGCTCCCAAATTTCATCTCAAAGAGGTGACTATGGGAAATTCATCATAACTCTCTCTCTGAGCATCAGATTGGGATTCTGTAAAAATTAGCCGAAATTAAACGGACTGTATTTTCCTATGTATCAATTTCAGAGCCAAAGAAGGAAACAACGACACGTGGCATGATGTACAAATTATCTCTATAGAACCAATCCATAATTATTTCGTTGTGGGAGATTGAGCACAACTTTTTCTTGAAGCATCCAAAGCAGGTCAGACCTGTGGCATGGGAAAGAAGATTCAGAGGGATACTACAATATTAAATTTCTGATATTGGAGATCCGAAATAATCACAAAGATAATGCAATTTCAATATTAATCTCCTCAAAAGAAAGAAAAAGGTGTGTATTTTATTTTTCAAATTGCATAAGTCTTGTTTGAAAAATCTGTTTGAAGAGATTACAAGGGCATATTGAAGCATAGATATCAGTATTGTGTTTTAAAATGCCCCCTAAAAATAATTCAGCACCCATTAAGCCCTCAGAATACTCTACTATGACTCATGAAGATGAAGAAGTGCAACATGATATATCAAAATTACAAGAGAAAGTGCACCAAATTTCGCTCTCACAAAGAGAAACAAAAAATGAACGGAAGCTTTGAAGAAAAGTGCAAAAGCTAAGATGGATGGTTTGAAGAAGGGCATGGAAGCTAATATGGATAGTTTGAAGAAAGGCGTGGAAGCTAAGATGTATGGCATGGAAGCTAAGATCAATGGTATAGAGGAAAAAATGAAAGACAACATGGAAGACATGAAGAATGATCTAAAAGCAGACATAGAAGGTTTGACAAAGTTGATACCAGAAATTATTCCTAATGGAGAAAAGATAGTAGAGGAAACTCATGATAAAAACAAAATAAATGTTAATCGTGATTTCATAAAATCTAATGTGGGATTGGAGACCCACCATTCCAAAGATTGATATGAGGAAGTTTGATGGCAAGGATCCTGTAACATGGATACTACAAATGGAGCAATATTTTGATCTCAACAATGTGAAAAACACACAAAAGGTACACATTAAAACTTTATATTTAGAACAAAATACATTTGTATGGTATCGATGGATTTTCTCCCGTAAAAAAATTGTTACTTGGTCAATTATTACGGAGGAAATGATAGCACATTATGGGGATACAAAGAGAAACACCTTCTTTATCCAATTGATAAATATCAAACAAAAGGGTTTAGTGGTGGAGTACATTGAGGACTTCCAAAAATTGAATATAAGGGTAAATTATATTCTAGAAGAACACATGATTGATGTCTTCATTAGAGAAGTCATTCAGGTTGGCATGAAAAATGGAATGTAATCTTATCATCCTCAATTCGATGGTCAAACTAAGATGGTGAAAAAATGTTTCGAAGGATATATTTGTTGTTTTGTATCTGATAAACAAACACAACGGGTCAAATGGTTACCTTTGGCTGAATGGTGATATAATACTTCCTTCCATACTGCAACAAAAATGACCCCATTTATGGCACTTTATGGATATCATCCATCGACCATCACATAATCTTTAAGAGAAAATTATAAGGTTCAAGGTAGTCAACACAGTAACAGGTTCAATGGTGGCAGTCAACACGTAGCAGCGCTTAGAAACAGAGTCCGAGAATGTCACGATTTGTCGATTTTATTTCCTAATAGAAAATCGACAAGATAGAAATAGTTTTTTAGTTTTTAATTTGAATACAGATTCTAAAAGAGACATGTAGGCATAAAGCTCGTGTACTGTTTAAACACACTCTTAAAAACTATATAAGATCTTTGTATTCGGGGCGCGCCATCTTTATATTTTTCTGAGTATTTTGTTTAGAATTTTATCTTAATTCGAATATCATTTTCGTGCATTGATGCATTGTTAGTTTTAAGGAAACCTAATGTGTTGCGGAGGGCCCCTGCATGCAGATCAGGTCATTTTATTTCAATCTTTAGAATTTATTTTAATTGCATTATCATTTCATAGTTAGAATTTGGTCAATGCTCTCTTTTGTATTTCATTTTCAAGCTCAGTTTAATCAGTTCAATAATCTATCTTTACTTGTTTTGTAGAATCACTCTTTAATTTTATTCTTTCGATATTTCAGATAACTCACTACAATTATTTTATTTAATTTACATTTCAGTAGATAAAATTTCAGTTCTTCATAGCATTTTGATTTAATCTCAGTTAGTTTTCAAATCTCATGTTTTCATAAACCTAGGACTTGTACAATATTTCATGCTTTCATAATTAATTTAGATTCAGTTCTCTATTTCATTGCACCATAAAATCTCAAAGAAATTTGATAAAAACAACAAATAGAAGTTAATCTAACATATCTTTTGAAAATATTTATCTCACAAACCATTTTTAACAACTCAATTCAATTGAAACTAACTACAAGAATAGCATTTAATGTAGATGATAAAACTATCTAACAATAAATTTACTTCAAAATTCACTGATCCATAGGAATTCAACACTAATCCAAAAATTCAAAAATTAACACCATTAAAAAAATATCAAAATTCAATCATCACTCTAACGACAAAGACTTCTAGCACATATAGCGCACTTTCATTTCATCAGTTTACTGACTCCATTTGATAATTTATGCTTGCAATTTAAGAACATTAAATTGACTAAAGATTTTGGCATTGTTGCCGGGGAAGTGTAAATAGAAGTCTTAGAAATAAAAACATGATATGCATGGGGAAAGAGATTCTAAAGGTATTTTTATAGGATAAGGAAGATGTCTCATTCCCACATCATCACTCACTCCACCCCAACCTTGAAGTTCCACACCACCCACTCAAACTTGAATTCCATGCATAGGAGGCCAACATAGACTTCCTGAAATCCAACCCAGGGATTCACCTACTTCATATACCGAATCTATAATTGAAGAATGAAATCCTACATCCCTAACCAAAAAAGTAATCCTCCTATCTTCAATAGGAGAAAAAATTCTAGGACAGGAACTAGAAGTTCCAAGTGAAGAGGAAGAACAAGAATTTCATTCAAATTCTCCATTGATAGAGGAATAAGAAGAATTAGAAAATCCTATTGTAGAACCAGATACTTACATTAGTTCTGAGGAATCCATCATGGTTGAAGAGGTAGAAGGAGAAGTACACAATGATAATGGTGAACAAAATATGATTAGAGGAGGTAGAGGAGGAAATAGAGGAGGTGAAAGAGGAGGAGGTAGAGGAGATCCAGAACCTTTTGGATTCCTTATTATCGATGAGGATACAACATACACAATGAAAAATATCACACCTTCTATCCTCCCTAATTTTCATGGAATAAGAAGTGAAGATCCACAAACATTTCTCTTCGAATTTGAAGTATTATGTAGATCATATGATTATCTACATGACACTCAAAAATTAAAATTGTTCCCTGCTACCTTAAAGGATTCAACATTAAAATGTTTTATGAGTTTAGGAACAAATTATATAGTAACATGGGCACAAATGAAAGCATAATTCTTAGAGAAATATAAGGATTATTGTGTGTCTCATAACATGAAATATGAAGTTTTTAAAATGGCATAAAGGGAAGATGAAAATCTTGAAGACTTTGTCGAAAGATTTGTTTATAATATTAAAAAGGAAAAAATGCATAATCTGGATGAGGAAACTTTGAAAGCTCTCCTACTCAAATCCATTAGAGATGAGTCAATTGATCTCCTCAATATACTGGGAAAAGGAGATATTTTTGAGTTACCATTTGCAGAAATTTGTGAGTTATGTGTAAATATTTAAAGGGGTAAATCATGAATTGGGAAAAGTCCAAGGGATCCTCTATTATCAAGAATAAATAAATCTGCAGTTGGGAAAGTTAGTAGGGTAGAATTAAGTAATTTTATTGATAATTTTAAGACAGGTTTTTTAGGGAGTCTTAGTGAGAAAATTAACACCCTTAAACTACAAAACAAGCGAAAACCCCGAAACCATATTTATTTGAATATCAAGAAGTGCATATTATACGCACCCTTTGGAATCTTTCTCGGACATATCGTTTGCTGACAGGGGTTGATGGTTGACCCTGTGAAAGTCGCAGTTATCATAAATCTGGCAATACCTACAACTCAGAAACAACTATGTTTGATCCTCAGACATACAGGCTACTAGAAGAAGTTTATTCAAGGATATGCACTGATCACAACACCAATGGAAAAATTGCTTAAGAAGGATGTTTTGTTTTTTTGGGATGACGAATGTCAGAAAAGCTTCAAGCTACTTAAAGAGAAGATGGTCTCTGTGCCTATTCTCATCCTTCTTGACTGGGTGCAGGAATTCCATGTTCATGTTGATGCATCAGGAATCGCCCTGGGAGTAGTCCTTATGCAGCCTAGAGATGATGACATTGATCACCCGGTTGCATTTTTTAGTAGGAAACTCTCTGGTGCAGAGCGCAAATACTCTACCACAGAATGGGAGGGCTTGGCTATGGTCTATGCATTACAAAAGTATTGACACTATTTGTTAGGAGGACACTTCAAAATGTTTACAGATCATTCGGACTTGAAGTACCTGGTGAATAAGCCTGTGTTGGGGGGGGGGGGGGGATCTGCTGATGGATACTGTTGTTCCAGGAATACGACTTTGAGATCTTTGTCAAGCTTGGAAAGTTGAATGCTGGGCTAGATCACTTCTCCCGCATCGAAAGTGGTGAAGAGCTGACCAACCTGGAGGATGGATTTTCTGATGCGTAGCTGTTTGCTGTTAAGGTAGTGGATGCACACTTCTACAACATCATTCAATTCTCGACTACAGGCATGGCACCTGCAAAGTATTCAGTACAACAGAAGAAAGAGTTGGTAACCCGCGTTGCAGGTTTTACCATCATTGCAGGTCATATATATAATATGGGAGCTGATGAAGTGTTGCAAAGGTATGTTTTGGAGCATGAACGACATGCTATATTGGCAGAAGCCCATGACAACGTAGCTGGAGGTCACTACACAGGGAAAGAAACGACACAAAAGATCTTGAGAGTTGGATTATGGTGGCCCACCCTGCATAGTGACTCTCATGACTATTGTAAGGCTTGGGATACATGCCAATGAATAGGAAGGCCATCACGCAGAGATGAAATGTCCCTTCAACCGCAAATGGCCCTACAAGAATTTGACATATGGTCCATCGGTTTTGTAGGACCTATCAACCCACCCGGAAAGAAGACAGGTGCGCATTACATTATAAATTCTACTGATTATGTAACTAGGTGGGCCGAGGCACAAGCGGTAAAGGATTTCACTGTAGAAACCATTGCACACTTCTTATTTGAGAAAATTCTGACCATATTTGGATGTCTGAAAATATTGATGAGCGATAGAGGTACACACTTTTTCAATGAAACAATACAGGCCTTGACAGAATAATTTCGGATCCATCATGCGAAAAGCACTCCATATCATCCCCAAGAAAGCAGAGTGGTCGAAGCTTTTAATAAAGTCTTGGAGCATGCACTAACTAAGGTCTATAACACCGATCGTATCGACTGAGACGTACGCATCCCGTATGTTCTTTGGGCCTACCGAACCACTTGTAAGAAGTTGACAGGGAAAACACCATTTCGGATGGTTTATGGCAAGGAGGCCATTATGCCCATGGAATACATTGTTCCTAGCCTGTGAATCGTAGCCTTTATGAATATGGTGGAGCCTGATATCATGGAGGAGTGGTTAGTGCAGATTTTGGCTTTGGAGGAAGATCACTTCATTGCTAATTTCCACCAACATGTTCAAAAGGCTCGGGATAAGGCATGACATGATCGACATATTCGAAAAAAGACCTTTGTGGAGGGTGAATTAGTGCTATTGTATGATAGCCAGTTTGTGAAACATCCAGGGAAGTTCTGACAGCACTGGCTAAGGCCTTATGTAATTAAAGAAATCACGGATGATGGAGCTATTCGGTTAGCCACCCTGTGCAGTGATATGCTACCTAGCTATGTCAATGGTAGTCGACTCAAACCATATTGGATCAAATGACTATATGGCCGGAGTATTTGTATAAAGTGGGCCCTGTCCACCAAGGAAGGTAAGAACAGAAAGTACCACGGTACGCACATGAAGTGGCCGTAGGTTTGGAAGCTCGGAGGGGTCCGCTGAAGGCACAGACGTATGTTTAGAACACAATAGGTGCGTTGGACACACAAAAGTGTGCTAGGCACATAGGAGATCTGTAGGCAGCGCAGGGGTGCGTTGGGCACACAGGAGGTGCGAAAAATAGCCGTTGGAACAGTAAAATTGGGTAAAAAGAAAAAGTTACCATTGACAGGAGCGGGCGACCAACATTTAATGAGGCAATTTCTGGAGATTTTTTACCATTTAATTGATGGTAAGTTCCAAGTGAGGTTTACCCAACCGTTGTTTGATCACAAAGGCTATAAAAAGATAAGGATAGACCAAACAAGGGTTCCGTATTGCTTGAATAGTTTGTACTTAGTGTGTTTGTCCTTGATGAGTTTGTGATGTAAGAGTTTCAGCGACTATTGTGTCCCTTTCATGTCTGAGCAACCTACTCCCTCTGATAGTAGCAACACAGAGTTTATCTTCCACGTCAGGATGACAACCACTAATCCCACTGAAGCCTCAAAATCAGTGACCTCGATGGAACAAGAATCCGAGGAAGTCATAGAAATCAAGCCAGAAGCTGAGGAATTCATATCTACGTCGAGTCAAGAAAAGAAGAAGGGGAAAGAAAAAGCACAGGGGTCGGGGAAACCTACAAAATGGGTCAGGGTGAAGCCCCGCACTTCCCAGTGAAATGTAAATTCCCCACGGGTGACACCCCAGGCATGATCGCCCAATATAGCAAAGTGACCTCAGTATGCTCAGGAGGAGGCCCAGGCATCTGAACCAATCAATTGGCTACCACCCTTTTTTCGGCCCTGCAGACCCTCCACACGCATGACGAAGAGCCTTGATGGCCTGTGCACCTACCTGCAGATGTCGCTGACCTCGGGTGAGGTCCCCGTTATTGGCAAACCTATTGGAAGGCTCCATGAGGTGAAATTTGATGATCATGGCTTGGCCAATTTGGAGGCCTTCCCTAAGTTAGCACCCGAATTATACCTTGACATAATTTGGTAAGACGATGGGATAAATATTTTCCCCATGCACTGGGTGCATGGACTGACTGGTTCTGGGCTCTTGAACTTGCTCAGGATGCCACACTTCAGCCGCTACAATATCACGGATCGTCTGGCACGTCAGTTGCTCGCCCTTTTTCATGATGGCTGCCTGTGGATACAAGGTCACATCCCCATCAATGCTAAGCTCATTCACTAAATTACTGGTCTTCGCATGAAAGGACCAGACCCTCTGGAGTGCGTTGGTAAGAAGTATGAGGGGGATACTGCTAAATACGTGTGCAAAAACTACCATGTGGAGCGAAATACTCGAGGCTTCATAATAAAATTGATGAGTGACCCTAGTACGCAGTTGGGTACCATGTTGTTGGCATGCAAGATGATGCGAAAATGCCAGGTCACCATCGTCCCTGCATATGTAATTAAGTTAGCAAGCCATTGCGGGAAAGGGGTCTGCTTCAATTGGTCCCAATACTTGTGCGACGAGTTTTTGGCTAATGTCCGAGAATCCCGGGAGTAGGGAAGAGCCTTTTGTTATTCCTAGTTGTTGGTTCTCATTGCATTGGTCACTTAGGAAACACCTGAGGAATCAGTCCTCCCTGAGCTCACCCAAGACATGTGTGAAAGGACTTGTTATACTAACTTGTGGGTCTCTAAGGATGCGCAGCGCATCGAGGACAACCAAGTATTTTGGGTATTGTTTCAGAGTGGGCTCATAGCAGATATCAACTCTCGGCCACGTCTATCGCTAACCATTTATGATAAATATAAAAGCATTGCTACTTTCCAGGTGACTATGCATAATGTCCAAATTTGAGGCCGCAAAGATTTTGCGTGGGTATTTCTCCCCTACATGGTTGCCGATGAAGATATTGATCGGTTAGTTGTGTAATGACCTCCTCATTGGAAGCTTGGCTTCAAAACAGGTGCAAAGGGCACTGAAGGGACAACCACACCGAAGGTTACTCCGTTTCTCATCACCAAGGACATTGGTGGACCATGTAAGAGCATGGGGAAGGGCACCTAAGCTGCATCGCAGAAGGGTTTGTAGATCGATAAGAGTACGGGGAAGGGTGCAGAAGTAGCATTGTAGAAGGATGCATAGCAGGACCTCGGCACCGGAGGTCAAGAGGCGGGAGCTACTGACTCTCCCCGCGGAACAAAGCGAACTGGTGAACCGAGTAAAGGGCCACAAAATAAGCAGTGCTCTCAATGAATAGAACATGATAAAGCTATTACATTGACAAAACGGGACCCCGAGAAAATCATAGATGTAGTTACCTTGGATTCCAAAGTAAAATTTTTGGCTCTGGTAGAGCAGCAGAAAGCCACGGTCGACACACTTTAGGACGAGCTCCGAGCCCTGCAACTGAAAACAGACACGATGCAAAAAAATATGATTCAGGTGTGAACGGCCTCAACAACTAGTAGTGCAACACTCGTTATAGCAAAAATACGCCTTTGTTCCCTACCAGGCGCAACCCTCACAATAGGTCCACCAGACTTAGGAGCGCAAGTACATGCCTATGCAGAGGTCCAGCTGGATCTTGCCATATTTTTGCATGAAGCGTTGCAAGTTCTCCACACCTCCTTGTTTGAATAAATTCAACACAGGGATCATCGAGTGCACCAACAGCTTAATGTAGCCGAGTAGAAAATCGAGGAAAATTATGTGGAAGTTTCCCAGGTATAGGTTGCCTATACCCTTGCCACCGCGCAACAAACGAAGCTGGAACATTTAATTAGTAGACTCTGCGTAGATGTTACAAAAGAAATACCAGTCACGACCACCCCCTAGGCCAAGATTGATGGGTTGGTCATAGCATTAAAGGCATCCAGGAAAGAGATTCAGGTGGTCAAAACGCAGATGGAACAACAGATCGTAGACTTGCAGGCCAAGTTGCAGCCAGAGACATCGCCAGAGGTATGGGTCCAACGAGCTGCATTGGTTACCGCAACTACAAATGTGATTACAGTACAAATTTCTCAGGGTGCCCAATTGATGGATACATCCATGCAATTATGGACCAAGGTATAGTGCGATCCGATCCCACGTGAAATCAACTAGGACCTGTGGCAAAAGGAAGAAGTGTTCAAGTAGCTAGAAGCCACAATGCCTATTCTGATTCCTGCTCAACGAGTAACATGACTGCAAACTAGCCATGCCCTTCAGGATGATATTGATGAACTCTGCCAGAAGAAGAAGACTCTAAGTGATCGTCTTAAGCCATGGGCTAATGAAGCCCTCAAGCTCTCCCAAGATATTGATGTCGTTTTTAAACAATTGAACCAGACTCTAGAGAGCGTCACAACTGCAACAAAAGGACCAACTTCACAGAAGTTGGTAGATATTTCCTAGAACATTGCTGCTCAGAGTGAAGGAGTGCTACCCCCACTGGTTGAGGCGATCAAACTGCTGCAGGCGCAGGTGGAGACCCCACCACCACAGTGACTCGGGACAAGTCACAAGATTGTGTTGGGGGACTGTTGGAATAGGGTCCCCTAAAGCTGCAAACTTTGTACAATTTTGTATATTTTTGGTATTAATTAGTTTAACATGGGGGTTTTAGGGTGGGTAAAAACCCTGAATGCATTGTAATGGTTCAAGGGTAGACCAAGGGTCCATAAACCACGGTTTGCAGACCATTGGAAGCGTAGGCTAATTCGATATAAATAGATGAAAATTTTGAGTCTTAAGGTAGGAAAGAATTAGGTCTGATGCTAAGTGCGAATTGTTAGATCTATTGTTGGGTCATTAGGGTAAGGAATCCTGTTAGATGTGTGCATAGAGATCCTCAGTCCTATTGTGTGCGGACCATGTTGGCTGTGTGCGCAGGCTGTGTTGGATTGTATTGGGTTTTGGATGCTAGTATATGCGGATATGGTTAAAGTATTTTTGTGTCATCTGATCTAATGTATTACTGTTGATGAAAATTATTGGGATTTGTTAAAAATACTATTGGTTATCTATTTATGCTATGAATCTTTCTGTGTTATGGAATAAATGTAATCTGTTAATGATTCGTTATGATAATGTGTAATGATAACTACTGATACGCACGTGAATGAAAAGTTATTAATTAGATCTGTGCATGATAATAACTTTGTATATTGTGATTATACTGTTAACAACCCTGTGAATAGATATGCCTGGTGCAAACCTGATAGGTTTCGAACATGGATCTGATTGACTTACCTACTCTATCTCAGGGTGTGGAAACCTGGTTCCACACCCTCCCATACTGCTTCGGGTGAGACTTTGGCCTATGCAAGTAGTTCACTGCCGAAAGGGAAAATAGTATAGGGGTTTGTTGGAAAACCTTAACCTCCAAACCTAGGTCAGGACCCTTGGATCCAACATCTGCCACCCTATCAAAATTTTCCACCACAATTCTTTCCTCGGAATAATCAATGTAATATTCCCAATTTTTGAAGCTAATGGGAATATTGCATTTTAATTTTAGTTTGCTTAACTCATGAATAAAAGTGTAAAGGAGGAAATCTAAAAATCCTAATCAACAAAATAAATCAGTGCCCAATGTGAACATGGAAAAATCTAGGCCATTTCAATAAAATACACTTAGGTGTGAAAAGGAATGAAGAAGGTTGACTAGGTCAATAGGACCAAATCACAGCAGTGTCTAGATGCATTGAACCTCCTTATTGATCAGCACAGTTTTAGATGGAGACCCTTCATGTGAAAATGGTTAACTCATTTGAGGTGGTTTAGGGTTTTATAATCCCTAATTTTATAAAATTAAGGGGAAGACCACAAGGAAAGGTTTTTGAAGATAATTCGATTTTGAGATTGCTTAAGCAACTCAAACTCTCTTGGCTGCTTAGCTAAAGAGAGGGGAATTTCCTGTTGAGGAATTCCTCCTCCTTCATTGAGGAGATCTTAAAGGATTATGTTATGAAATGCCTAAAATTTAGGCTTGAGGCCAAGCTTCCTCCTCCATCATAGCATTATTGCTGCAACAGCATAATTCTATGTTGTAGGGTGTTGCAGTGAGGGGTTTTCAACACCACTTCTAGATCTAGTTTTGTAGAAAAGGGAGCATTCCTTTCTATGGAATATTAGTGAAGAAGCCTTGAGATTCATATTTAGATCTTGGAATCAGGCCAAAGGATATTCCAACATCATCTGCACAATATACTTTAGAAACTGCGTCATTTTTCCAGTGCATTGTTGTAACAGTGTTTCTACCCTAGTTTGGTGCTTATTTCCTTGAGGAAGGGCCATCCCTTCTTCCGAAAAGTTTGTATTGCAGAAATATTCTGTAATTTTTTATATTTCAGCTCATCTATTCAGAGTTTCAATGATTCTACATTTTCCAGATCCATATTATGCAGATCTAATACTTGTATTTGTTCTTTCATGAAATCCCCTTACCGGGTGATCTATTTGATGTATAAAAGGAGATGAATCTCCAATTTTCTTCATGCTCAGTTATAATAAACTTCAGATATGATGTTTTAGACATATTTTTTCTAATTCCTTCGGAAATCACGCAATGTATGTTTCATCCATTTTCTACATACTCCAAGTCATGGAAAATCAACATTTTTAAGCTTATCCCGGAATGGAGGAACTATTTAACATAGCTATAGTGCTTTGTTTGAGCTTAAATTCAGAGCATAGGTCCCTCATGACCTAATATAAAATAAATTCTCGTAATTTCCCTTAATTTTACGTATATTTCTGAATACATCTATTTTAGGGTCAAAATCACTGCTTTTCCTCACTTTTTGGATCCTAAATTCAGATCTAAGTTTTTGTTGTACTTGAAATCAGTTTCTGAGTGTCTATCAACACATTTTATGCATTTAGAGCTCTCTTCACTTTCATTAGAGCATTTTACTTTGCTGCAGCCCCTCATTGGCCTTCTCTTAAAGATAACTAGGTGCAGGAGATCTGTTTAACCCACCTAGTCTTATTTTTTTCAGCTCAGATCTTGGATTTAGTTTTTATATTTTCTAATTTGAAGGATCCAAGATTTATTTTCCTGTTCTAAAGAATATTTTTCTGAAAATGCGTTTTTAAGTGCATGATTCATGAGTTGTTCCTAAATAAGAATATTACAATCAATTACCTCAAACTCAAGTTCAAAATGAAAATCCACAACTCTCTTTACCATTCACACAAAAACCAAATCAATTACCTATTCAACCACTTCCAAATCCAAATAATAAATCTGTTTACAACGTGGAAGGGCAGAATTCTCAAACTTATATAATAACTCCACTAGATCTAAATAACGTTAAATTAAGATCTGGTAGAGTATCAGAAAAGAAGAAACCCTCTGTTTTTATTCGGGAAACAAAAAAAAATTCTCGAAAAAATAATAATAGATCTGAAGAAGAAGAAATTTATCTTCCTCAGAAAGAAAGTGATCAAACAGAAAATATTCCTATATTTTTTTATGATACTCCTATTATAGAACAACCTTCAGTGTATATTGCATGACTACCTTTTTATGAAAGGTTGAAAATTGATAAAGAAGTAGAAAAAAAATCATACTTCCTGATTATGATATGTTGGATAAATTGAAATTTTTTTGTATAAAAGTTCCTTTATTGCAAGCTATAAATGAAATACCAATATTTTCAAAAGTAATTAAGGAATTGAGTACTCAAAGATCAGGAAGAAAAGTAAAGGACATAAAAGGAATCCAATTAGTTGGGAGAATTATAGACATCATGATGGAGAAGGAAATAATTTAGAAATATTTAGACTGAGGAAGCCCCATTGTGAAATTTCACATCAATAGAATTGAAATACCAAACAAACTGATTGATTTGGGAGCAACCATATACATGATGAGTAAACAAATTATGGATCAATTGAAACTTCCAAATCTTCAGTACACACCAACATTGTTACAACTGGCAAAGGATAATTGTTGATATCCAAGATTCAAAATGATAACAATGATATGCCTATAGAGGATAAATTTCTTGATGAATATATTTTCGCAGTATCTACTAAATCACCTTGGTATGCATATATTGCTAATTATTTGGCTACAGAAAAATTACCATCTCATTTTTTCCCAGAGAAAAGAGGAAAATAATCCAAAAAGTGCTTCTTAATCATGGATCAATGAAGAAATGTACAAAACATGACCAGATCTCATCATCAGAAGGTGTGTACGAGAAGATGAGATACCAAGGATACTTAAAGCTTTCCATGATGAACCATGTGGAGGCCATTTCTATGACAAAAAATTTTCTTATAAAATCATTCTCTTAGGATATTATTGGCCTTCCCTTTTCAATTATGAAAAGAATATGTTAAGAGATGTGTTAGTTGTCAAAGGATGGGGAAGCATGTTCTTTCATGTGAGATGCGATGTAATATCCTAAAATGGGAAAGACAAGAATATATAACATTTGTAACATTATAATAAAGGGAATAACCAGAATGAAAGCACAAAACTGTAAAATGTTGGAAATGATGGAATATAAAATCAAGACATTAAAACATTAGAAGAAACAATTGAGTCATATCATTATGTATCAAAATCAATGTAACTACATAGTGCTCCAAAAGGAATACACTCATGCTACAAGATGGTTGAAATACATTAATGAAACTTATCACTAGAAAGTATAAAATGTTGCTGCTGAAAATTGTTGTTGATGGGATGAAGATCTATGTGCGAGAGGCTTCTAGAGTGCTCATAAAGATGCTTTATTTTAACCACAGACTCTACTCAAAAAACCCAAAAAAACCTAGAAATGGTTTGGCCAGATTTTGAGTTTGAATTTCAGCCCTTTTTGGGTTACACACTGCACCCTTGTTGGCTGAGTTACGCACTCCCTGGAGACAACTGCTTATCTGGGCCTGAAAGAATGATCTATCTACTGCAATAGCACCCAACTCTCAAACCCACATATTTATCAGCTAAAGTACTGAGAAAAACCTTCCAACTCTCAAACCCACATATGTGTAATTCTTGTAGCTGGAAGTGCAAATGAGAGCATTAAAAATTTTAGGGGCGAATTTTATCCCAAGGGAGAAATTTAAGGGGTTTTAGATTTTGGAGGGGAATTTTTTTTATGTAAAACCCCTTTTGTGTATTTAACCCAAAATTATTTTAAAAATAATTAATTATTAATTTTAGCCCAAAAAAAGAAGGGCGCATAAAACGTGAAATGTTAGATTCGCCTCCTGATTTACTGGTTTGGATGGTTTTGGGTTGTAGTCACCCCCAATTTACTAGGTTGGAGGGTTTTGGAAGGGAATTCGCCCCAAATTTACGCTGATGATGAGGGAAATAGATATTTTTAGGTTGCATACGCCCCATATTTATGTTGATGATGAGAGAAATGGATGGTTTTGGGTTGCATAAGCCCCAGATTTACTGGCTTGGAAAGTTGGAGGGCGATTGTAATAGAATTCGTGGGATGAATACTTTGTAGGTGGAACATGAGAATTTTCAAGGGAATGATTTTTACAGGGATATGTATCAAGAGTTGACAAAATAAAGGCTAACTGAGGACAATGCAACATTTCAAGAAGACCACTTGACTACAGGGTCGAGTTTAGTTCAAAATAAAGTTACTTGGGAGCAGGTTCGTTACCATGAACCTATTAATCTGAATGAATTAGTTGGCTATGGAGATAATGAAACCATTTGTTATGACACCATTGAAGCAAGCCAAGTTGAGCACATAGCTACTACTTGTGATTTGGTGCCTTCTTATGATGAGGTAATTTTCTTGATAATTTTAAGACATGTATTTTATGGAGTCTTAGTGAGAAAATTGACACCCTTAAAATACAAAACAAGCAAAAAGCAGAAAATGTTGCATTATCTATCTTCTTCCCTAGGTGTAGAAAGAAACATGCATTGACATAATGTCCCTTAGACTTGAAAACCATAGAAACCTGTGTAATATGTACAAAAAATCATGACACTAAATAATGCCCCTCTATACCAGGTCTTAGGGTTGTATACAGTGAAGAAGGAATGTCAAATCAGGTAGACCCTCTTTGCTCTATTGCCAGAAGACCATGGAAAAATCCTAAAAATCAAAATCAAAATTTTAATCCTCAACAATTTGCACAATCTTCACAAAGTAATTGGAATCCACCTATGCCATGGCAGCCTTGGGCTCAACCATAACCACAATCTTGGAATCAGGGGCGGAAAAATCCTTATGGAAGGTATGGTCAATATCAACAATATCCACCACCCTATCAAAATTTTCCACCACAATTCTTTCCTCGGAATCATACATTACATCAAACTCAAGTTCAAAATGCAAATCCACAACTCTCTTTATGATTCACACAAAAACAAAAACAATTACCTGTTCAACCACTTCCAAATCCAAATAATAAATCTGCTTACAACATAGAAGGGCATAATTATCAAACTTATATAATAACTCCACTATATCTAAATAATGTTCAATAAATATCTGGTAGAGTATTAGAAAAGGAGAAACCCTTTGTTGTTATTCAGGAAACAAAGAAAAATTCTCAAAAAATAAAATAGATTTGAAGAAGAAGAAATTTCTCTTCCTCGGAAAGAAAGTGGTAAAACAAAAAATATTCCTAGAATTTCTGATGATATCCCTATTATAGAGCAACCTTCAGTGTCTATTACAAGACTACCTTTTCCTGAAAGTTAAAAATTGATAAAGAAGTAGAAAAAAAAAATCATACTTCGTGATTATGATATGTTGGACGAATTGAAAATGTTTGTATAAAAATTCCTTTATTGCAAGCTATAAAAGAAATACCAATTTTTGTAAAATAAATTAAGAAATTGAGTACTCAAAGATCAGGAACAAAAATAAAGGAAATAAAAAGAATCCAATTAGTTGGGAGAATTATAGACATCATGATGGGGAAGGCAAAAATTCATAAATATTTAGACCCAAGAAGCCCATTGTGAAAATTCACATCAATGGAATTGAAATACCAAACACACTAATTTATTTGGGAGCAACCATAAACATAATGAGTAAAAAAATTATGGATCAACTGAAACTTCCAAATCTTCAGTACACACCAACATTGTTACAGCTATCAGAAATGTCTGTAATCAAACCTAAAGGTGTGTTAGAAGATATTTTTATATCCTTAGATTCTTGGGAATATTCTGTCGATTTCATGGTTTTAACACCCAAGAATTATTAGGAGGATATCCATTAATTCTAGGAAGACCTTGGTTAGCTACAACTGATTTTTTCATCGATTGTAGGTTAGGAGACATGTTTTTATCAGATAGCGGTTCTACAAAGAAGTTTACATTGTATCTGCCTACAAAAACAACAATAGATATAGAAAGTGAAGAATGGATAGATGACGATAATGATATACAACCTATTTTTACTATTTTAAAAACAAATGAGGAGGACCAATTTTTAAATTCAATAGAGAACAATGAACCCTTCTTATATGATAGCAACAAAATTGAATTTGGCCCCCAAGGAAAGTTGGGCTCTAAAGTAGCTTTGTTAGTATTTTCTTAAATACAGACTCTAAGAAATCCCCTTTAATTCTTGTCAAATTTATTTGTCAATTTCGTAGAAATTGACAAATAAATGATTTAATCCAAATTTAGTTATAGCCACTTATATACACAACTCCTTATGTTCCTTTGTTTCTATGCGCCTAAATCATATGTACGCATTTCATATTTTATCCTTTCCCATGTTAAGACTTTGGATAATTTTAAATATATCTCCGGACTTTAGTCCCTCACAATATAAATCTACGACAGTCTTTAGTCCGAACCAACGGGAAACTTAATGTATTAAAGATGATACACCAACTTCCTTAACCAACGATACCACGAGATAATAGATTGACCCGCCTTATATCTTCTAACCTTAAAATCAAGGCTATAACACTTCTGGATTATATTAATAACCCGACGATATTGACAATGAAACACTTTAAAATACTTTAGGCCCCGGGTTCACATATACAATCGACGGGTTTCAATTAAATGCAAACGCCCATACCTTGAGTTATCTTCCATGCTGATTTGAGTGCGATCACCGTTCGTTGAGCCAGTCTCCAGATTAGATGACATACACCGATATCACGTTGATTTCACCGTCGATAGTTATTACGCGATGAGGGAGCAATGAGGGTGGTATTGGGTGTCGACGTGGCATATTTTCACAAGATTGCGTGATGTTTGAGTGGTTTCACTTCCGTACAAAGGTGGTGCGATATGGGTGGGTTTGGTTTCACAAACCCGCTCCTGGTTTTGAACAGTAAGTGACCGAAGGGTTAAACCGGGGTTAGCGCCATTCTTTCTATTCGCTCTGGTTCACTAACTCAGGTTCGAACCTTGGGACAATGCTCTCAGTTCACAACAAAACGAACATATTTCTTTGTAGGTATGGCTTTCACTACCAGTTGAGCTCACGGTGCTGTGGGAAATACAACAATATAGGTCACACTCTTCCGAGCACATGATCCTACGCCCAGTATCAAGGTTACTGTAATAACCTCGGTTTTTCACAGGGGTGCACATCAATAAGACACACTCAGGAGACTCAATATGGACTACTCTCAACCATGGATAGAGAGAGACTTTCGGAGGTTCAACACAACAGATTCTTCATCGAATTAACACAAGGCTAGAGGCTCAAACACCTTAGAATCAAGCAATTGCACACACAAAGACGGTATATCTACTATTCCACACTGATGATCAACGAAAATCAAAATATATTCAAGCAGAGAAAAAATGCTTAACACACACAATCTTTACTGTGGAAATCCCCCCCTTCCAATGTATCCGGGGGTTACATTTTATACACCATCATATGTCTCTTTGGTTCCTCTGTGAGGGCCATTTCTACTCTAACAAAAGGCCTAATTACATTCATTCGAATAAATGAACAGGATAGATGGACTAAACCTAAAACTATTCGACTTCTACTGACTCTAACTGATCTAAATGCAACAGACAACTAAGTTATTGACACCTTGCTGTTACAAATTTGAATGATTTTGAACCCTCCTAACCACAACATGTGGAAAAATTTCCTACATTGTTGGCTAGTGTCTGATGCCCCTACATCAGACTCCCAAGGGAAAATTTCTTCATGGACTCCTGTCCATGAGTTCTTCCACTGATCTGCCTATTTTCTACAACATTCCTTCAGTCATCCAAGTGGCATCTTCCTCTGGCTGGTCCTTCCGCTTGATTAAGTACTGAAAGTACTCTTGTCCTTAGGTCTTCTTGGACACTCTTTTGTCCAATATCTTCTTTGGTTGTAATGGTTGTGCTGGAGGTAGCTACTTTTCTCACTCAATATGTTCCTTGTCTGCTAGTCCTTCTTCGGCACCATTGTCTTCATACTTGTTCGAATCTTCAACATTAAAAATGGGAGATATTCCAACATCAGGTGGCAATTCAATCTCATAAGCATTAGCAAAAAACTTTTTAAGTATCTTGCATGGTCCAATATTTTTAAACTTCAGTTTGTTATACTGCTTCTTTGGGAATCTCTCCTTTCTCAAGTGTGCCAAAACCAAATCTCCTACTTCAAAATGGACTTCTCTTCTGCTCGAGTCTGCTCTGCCTTTGTATTTGATGCTGCTGCCTTGTAGCTGCTGTTTCACTTGTTCATGTATGGCTTGGATTTCTGAAGCAAATTCCTCACCACCATCACTCCTCATCTCTGCCTCTCCCAGATTTATTAACTCTGATATTCCTCTAGGGTGCATTCCATAAACAATATGGAATGAACTTTTCCCTGTGCTTCTGTTTGGTGAGTCATTATATGCATATTCTGCCTAGGGAAAAATATGATCCCACTGCTTGGGATGTTCTCCTGCAAGACTTCTCAACAAATTTCCCAAACTTCTATTCACTACCTCAGTTTTTCCGTCAGTCTGAGGATGATAAGCTGAGCTGAAACTCAGTTTGGTACCAAGTTTCTTCCTTAGCGTCCTCCAAAAATGGCCCACAAATCTGGTGTCTCTGTCTGAAACAATACTCTTGGGCAACCCATGCAACCTAACAACTTCTTTGAAAAACAAGTTAGCAACATGGGTGGCATCACTAGTTTTATAACATGGAATAAAATGTGCCATTTTGGAAAATCTGTCCACTGTTCAAGAATGCAACAAGAAACAGTGAAGGAGGCATCCTGAAACATCATTCCTGATCCTAGTTGGAAAGTGATCACCTAAACTAGGTGGGGCCTACACAGGTGATTTTTGTTGCAAATTCTATTTTTAGACTATGTCTATTTTTAGACATATTGGGCGGAATCTATTTTTAGATTGCGAGCCTAAAAATAAATATGTCGAATATTATTAGCTCTTAATAATATTTGGACTATAAACATTATCTTATTCTCTTAGAGCACTTCAGTTAAGTGCACAGATGTGTCACAGGAGCTGACAGAAGGAATTACACTATTCCTGAGGTTTAAGTGGAGCTATTGCATGGATACTTCAGTTAGAACTCATGTGAGAGAGTTTGGTGGAGTTGATTGAGGAAGTTAATGGAGTTGTGTTCAGTTTAACTAATCTAAACATAGATGAGCTAGTTGTATCTAGTATAACTGATTGATACACTAGTGAGAGTGGTGTGAATTAATTATTAATTAATTCACTAATTATAAACTCATTAATCAACTAAATAATACATCAGTTAACTTTAGTGCATGGACAATTTCAGTGGAGACCAGTGCAGAGATATGTGAAAGGGCAAGTGTGACTATCAGTTGTGACTATAAGTGATGCATGGTTTGCATCCAACACTTAGTAGAGATGCCTATAAATACTGCATGAGCAAGGTTGGGGTAGTAAAATTCTCATCAAGAGGCATTCTTCAGTAGGGATTGTGCAGTAGAGGTAGGCTATCAGGTGGTAGAGATTGGAGCATGTGTTTTGCTAGATCTAGCTTGATTAGTGTGTAGCAATTGGAGTTTGTGCTGAGAGCTTGTGAGGAGCTTTGTACAATGATTGTTACATGATATCTATGGCATATAATATTTAGATAGTTTGGGTTTTCAGATTTAAGCTTTCCCATGAAATACTGTGTTCATATGTGTGATTTTTTATGGTTTTAATGTGTGCATGCAATTGATTTTATTTCCGCATGTAATGATCAATGGTAGAAGAGATTTTGTATTGTGCATGAAGTTAAAATAGTGTGTGATCAGGAGAATCTTGGTGAATAATATATCAGTTATTCAAATTTCTACATGGTATCGGAGCGATATTGATCATTGGAGAAATTTCAAAGCATTGAAGCGGTTGAGTTTTAGGATAAACTCAAGAAAATAAAAAATGGAGAAGAATGACACTATTTTGGTATACTTGACAAAGTTTGTCCACTGCAGGGATGAGCTTTGGAGTGTAGGAGTTAGTGTGGATGAGGAAGGACAAGTCAAGAAGGTTGGGATTCGAGCAAAGAATCTCTACAGACTTGAAGTAGATGGGATTTCTACGGAGCTTCCTACTGTTGGGAAGTGCAAGAAAGACATGCAATTGATGCTTGAGAGGGAGAAAGTTTTGCATGCACGTAATAGTGAACCTCGGAATGTGGAGCAGCCACAAGATGAGGATCATGGAGTGGGAGAAACCACTCATGCAGAGAAATTTCGTGCCAGATGGGCAGAGGGAGTGCATGCGGCTATACCACCAGGTGAGAGGTGGGGCGACATGCATGATTAATCCCAAGAGGAGATTTCTGGGCAGGATTCATGAGATGGTGTGGATCTCATGAATTGAACCTGGCTATGAGGTGCCCACAGCGCAGCAGTAGCATGATCAGTTGGATTGATGCAGGCAGATCAAAGTGACAGTGTCGGATACTGGAGCGCGAATCAGAGTTGACAGCAAGTGCAGAGTGCATGGGTGCAAGAGTTCAACATCGAAGTGGTTCTTGATGACATGTGCAGTTGGTACCAGCAGAAGTCACAGAATTTGATGATAGATGCATCGGATTGATTGATTTTTTTGGAGCCTATTCAGTTTCAGAGGAGTTGCAGAGCAGATGCATGGGGTTGCATGGCACTTGTGAAGGTTGCAGGGCGAATGCATGGAGTTGCATGTCGCATGCAAAGACAGTCCTTTCTTGTTGAGAGGGAGTGTTGAAGATTGCAACAAGAAACAGTGAAGGAGGCATCCTGAAACATCATTCCTGATCCTAGTTGAAAAATAATCACCTAAACTAGGTGGGGCCCACACAGGTGATTTTTGTCGCAAAGTCTATTTTTAGACATGTCGATCATATTCTATGAGTTGTGGGATGCTATTTGTGGATGGTTGGTCAAGTTGGAAAAATAGATGGACTTCTATTTTTAGACATATTGGGCAGAATCTATTTTTAGATTACTAGTCTAAAAATAGATATGTCGAATATTGTTAGCTCTTAATAATATTTGGACTATAAACATTATCATATTCTCTTGGAGCACTTCAGTTAAGTGCACAGATGTGGCACAGGAGCTGACAGAAGGAATTACGCTATTCCTGAGGGTTAAGTGGAGCTATTGCATGGATACTTCATTTAGAACTCATGTGACAGAGTTTGGTGGAGTTGATTGAGGAAGTTAGTGGAGTTGTATTCAGTTTAACTAATCTAAACATAGTTGAGCTATTTGTATTCAGTTTAACTAATTGATACAATTAGTGAGAGTGGTGTGAATTAATTATTAATTAATTCACTAATTATCAACTCATTAATCAACTAAAGAATGCATCAGTTAACTTCAGTGCATGGACAGTTTCAGTGGAGACCAGTGCAGAAATAGGTGAAAGAGCAGGTTAACTATCAGTTGTGACTATAATTGATGCATGGTTTGCATCCAACTTACTTAGTAGAGATGCCTATAAAATTTCGTGAGCAAGGCTGGGGTAATAAAATTCTCATCAAGAGGTATTCTAGAGGATGGAGGATTACGCGATGAAATTTTGGCTATCAGGTGGTAGAGATTGGAGCATGTGTTTTGCTAGATCTAGCTTGATTAGTGTGTAGCAATTGGAGGTTGTGCTGAGAGCTTGTGAGCAGCTTTGTACAATGATTGTTACATGATCTCTATGACATATAATATATAGATATTTGGGGGTTTTCAGCTTTAAGCTTTCCCATGAAATACTGTGTTCATATGTGTGATTTTTTATGGTTTTAATGTGTGCATGCAATTGATTTTATTTCCGCATGTAATGATCAATGGTAGAAGAGATTCTGTATTGTGCATGAAGTTAAAATAGTGTGTGATCAGGAGAATCTCGGTGAATAATATATAAGTTATTAAAATTTCTACATCCACCACAACAAAGACTGCATCATTCCCTCTCTGAGTCTTGGGCAATCCTAGAACAAAATCCATACTCACCATGTCCCAAGGCTTGTCTGGAATAGGCAAGGGAGTGTACAATCCTGCATTCTGGCTCCTTCCTTTGGCATATTGACAGATTTTGCAATTTTTCACAAAATTTTCCACTTTTTCTCTCATCTTGGGCCATTAATAGAAGTGGCTCAGTTGTTCATAAGTTTTATTAGTACCAAAGTGCCCAGCAAGTCCACCACTATGCTTCTCCTTGATCAAATTTTCTCTCATGGAGAATTTTGGTACACACAATTGGTTTCTCCTGAATAGTAAGTCCTCCTGCAAGAAATAATCTAGCCACTAGCTTCTATCTGTTAGATCAGGGTTACAACATGCTTCAAATACTTCCTTAAAATCTAAATCTATTTTATACAGTTCTTTGAGAAAATCAAATCCTACAACTTCAAAATTGGTTTCTTGAACAAGCATGTGCCTCCTACTCAAAGCATCAACTACTTTATTTGCTTGGTCACTTATATGTTTCAAAACAAAGTTAAAACTTTGGAGATACTCAACCCATTTGGCATGCTTATGATTTAACTTGGGTTGCTGTAAAATGTACTGCAAAGCATGATTATCAAAGTATAATACAAATTCTTTGGACATTAAATAATGCCTCCACTTTTTCAATGCCTGAACAATTGCATAGAATTCCTTCTCATAAGAGGAATACTTCCTTCTAGTGTCATTTAGATTTTCACTGAAATAAGCTATAGGCCTATCATCCTAACTCAGCACAGCTCCAATGGCTTCTCCACTGGCATCACACCTCACTTGAAATGGTTTAGTAAAATCAGGTAGAATTAAAACAGACTTTTTAGTTATCTTTTGCTTCAAAAGTTTAAAGTTTCCTTCCGCTTCAGCAGTCCATTTAAATGGTTGTTTTCTCTTTTCTATTGTCTCAATGATGGGTGCATTAATCTTACTGAAGTTTCTTGTAAATTTCCTGTAAAAACTGGCAAGTCCATGGAAACTTCTTACCTCAAAAAAATTTCTAGGTGAAGGCCACTCCACAATTGCCTTAACCTTTTCTGGGTCCATCTTCAATCCTTGTGCAGAGACAACAAAGCCCAAATACACCAACTCTTCCTTCATGAATGAACATTTCTTTAAGTTTATCAGTAGTTTCTCTTGGTGCAGCTTCTTCAAGACATAATTAAGATGCCTTAGCTGTTCTTCTTTAGTTTTGCTGAAAACTAATATATCATCCAGATACACTATCACAAATTTACCAATAAATTCTTTCAACACTTCACTCATAAGTCTCATAAAAGTGCTAGGTGCATTTGACAACCCAAAAGGCATTACCATCCATTCATATAGTCCTTCATTCATTTTAAAGGAATTTTTCCACTCATCACCCTCCTTTATTCTAATCTAATAATATCCACTTTTTAAATCTAAATTTGAAAAATATTTGGCACCACTTAAACAATCCATTAAATCCTCAACTCTAGGCAAAGGGAATATGTACCTGATTGTTATCTTATTGATTTTTTTGGAATCAGTACACATTCTCCAGCCTCCATCTTTCTTCGGGCTCAATACTGCTAGCACTGCATATGGGCTCAATACTGCTGGCACTACATACGGGCTCAAACTTTCTTTGATCAGCCCCTTGTCCACTAATTCCTGTACTTGCTTCCCGATTTCCTCATTTTCTGTGGGATTCATTTTGTAGGCTGCCTTATTTGGCAAATTTGAACCAGGGATAAAATCTATCTGATGGCTGATCTTCCTCACAGGGGCATCTCATCAGGTAAATCATCCACAACAATGTCACAATAACAGTCTAACATCTCTTGGATTTCTATTGGCAAATCAGAAATATTTGTAGAAGTAAGAACTACCTTAGGTTTGCAAACTAAAGCAAATATTACCTCTTCTTCTTCAATCTGCTGTAGATACTCCTTCCCACTCAGCAACAAGGTCTTTGGATCAACCACTCTGCCTGATGGTTCTCCTTCTTCCATGGGTATCAATGTATGATGTACCCCATCTTTGAAGAACTTGTAAGTGTTTTTCTTGCCATCATGCACTGCTGCTCTGTCAAACTGCCAAGGTCTACCCAGCAATATGTGACACACATCCATGGGCATCACATCACACAGGACTTTATCTTTGTAGTTTCCCATTTGTAGCTCTATCTCACATTGTTCCTTTACAATCAGCTGGTGCCCTTTATGCAGCCAGGAGACCTTGTAGGGAGTTGGATGCTCTTCCTCCTAGAAGCTTCAACTTCTCCTATCCTCAGGTGGAAAGCAGTTGTCACATGCTACATGTGTCGATGACTAACTGGCCATATGGCCACCCATAGGACACATGTCCACTCCCTCACTTTGAGAGTCTTCTTGGTCTCAAGACTGGCGTATCTTGCTTGTTTTAGCAGGACCTTATTAACCACCAAGGATTCTCCTCTCTCTGGTAAAATTTCCTCTTCAATTGCTATCTCTTCTCTAGCCTGAGCAACAATAGCATTTCTTGGAATAGCACCCATATTCTCTGGGCACTCATAATGCTTGTGTCCCACTTGATGACATCTATAGCACCTCAATTCTCTACCTCTACCTCTGCCTCCTCTTCCTCTGTAAGAACCCCTTCTACCTCTTGCATCACCCTCTATAGATGCATTCTGAGGTGAGCTACTATTAGCTCCATCTCTAGGTGTAGTAGGCTTTCCACTACCACCCTGACTTCCCTTTACACGGAAAGTACCTCTCCCTTTGGCAGACTGCTTTCTCAGGAGTTTCTCCTCTGCTTTCAAGGACATCGGATAGGCCTCTTCAACTGTCTTAGGAGACAGAAGACCAATTTCATCTTAGATCTCTAGCTTGAGACCATTCACATATCTGGAAATCTTCTCTGGTGTGTCCTGAAACTTCCCAGCTCTTATACTTACTTTATAGAATTCTTCTGTATATTCCTTTACTATCAGCAACCTATGTCTAAGGTTCTGCATTTTCCTAAACAATGTTAGCTGATAATCAATAGGCAAGAATTTACCTTTTATCTTAGCCATCATTATGGTCCAACTTTTGATAGGCTGTTTGCCATCTCTCCTCCTTTCTGGTTGCACTCCATCCCACCAAATTGTAGCATGTCCCTTCAGCTTTGTTACTGCAAACTTGACCTTCTTATCTTCTCTCATTTCTTCATATTCAAAGAACTTGTTCATTTCATTAATCCAGTCCACCAGCTCTTCTAGATTCAGTCCTCCTGCAAAACTTGACACTTCAATCTTGGGCTTAACTGCAAACCCCAGAACAGTTTTGAGGAGCCTCATCTCAGGAGGAATCTCAACATTTTCTCTAGCTTCTTCTAATTCAGGTTCACTGATGTCTTCAGGATCTCTGGGCTATCCTAGCTCCATGGCATCCAATCTGGCTTGGACCCTCTGTAAGGTCTCTAACACTTCTGCATTGGCAACAGGTCTGCCTCTCCTTCTGCCAGCACCTCTAACAACTCGGATTGCCATGTTAATTCCCTGCAAAATATCTCAAAAGTAGCTCTGATACCACAATTGACAGCAACAAAATTGAATCCGGCCCCCAAGGAGAGCTAGCCTCTAAAGTAGCTCTGTCAGCATTTTATTAAATATAGACTCTAAGAAATTCCCTTTAATTCTTGTCAAATTTATTTGTCAATTTCATAGAAATTGACAAATGAATGCTTTAATCCAACTTTAGTTATAGCCACTTATATACACAGCTCCTTATGTTCCTTTATTTCTGTGCGCCTAAATCATATGTACGCATTTCATATTTTATCCTTTCCCATGTTAAGACTTTGGATAATTTTAGATATATCTCTAGACTTTAGTCCCTCACAATATAAATCTACAACAGTCTTAAGTCCGAACCAATGGGAAACCTAATGTATTAAAGCTTATACAAAAACTTCCTTAACCAACGATACCACGAGAGAATATATTGACCCGCCTTATATCTTCTAACCTTAAAATCAAGGTTATAACACTTCTGGCTTATATTAATAACCCGATGATATTGACAATGAAAAACTTTAAAATACTTTATGCCTCGGGCCCACATATACAATCGACGGGTTTCAATTAAATACAAACGCCCATACCTTGAGTTATCTTCCGTGCTGATTTGAGTGCGATCACTGTTCGATGAGCCAGTCTCCAGATCAGACGGCATACACTGATATCGCGTTCATTTCACCGTCAATAGTTATTGCGCGATGAGGGAGCGATGAGGGCAATATTGGCCATCGACGTGGCAACTTTTCACAGGATCGCATGATGTTTGAGTGGTTTCACTTCCGTACAAAGGCGGTGCGATATGGGTGGGTTTGGTTTTGCAAAACCGCTCCTGGTTTTGAACAGTAAGTGACCGAAGGGTTAAACCGGGGTTAGCGCCATTCTTTCTATTCGCTCTGGTTCACTAAATCAGGTTCGAACGTTCAATGCTCTTAGTTCACAACAAAATGAACTTATTTCTTTGTAGGTGGGGCTTTCACTACCAGTTGAGCTCACGGTGTTGTGGGCAATCCAACACTATAGTTCACACTCTTCCGAGCACACGATTCTACACCCAGTATCAAGGTTACTGTAATCACCTCGGTTTGTCACAGGGGTGCACATCAATAAGACACACTCAGGAGAATCAATATGGACTACTCTCAACCATGGACAGAGAGAGACTTTTGGAGGTTCAACACAGCAGATTCTTCTTCGAATTAACACAAGGCTAGAGGCTTAAACACCTCATAATCAAGCAATTGCACACACAGAGAGAGTATATCTACTATTCCACACTAATGATCAACAAACATCGAAATATATTCAAGCAGAGAACAAATGCTTAACGCACACAATATTTACTGTGGAAATCCCCCCCTTCCAATGTATCCGAGGGTTACATTTTATACACCATCATATGTCTCTTCGGTTCCTCTGTGAGGACTGTTTCTACTCTAACAAAAGGCCTAATTACATTCATTCAAATAACTGAACAGGACAAATGGAATGAACCTAAAACTATTCGACTTATACTAACTCTAATTGATCTAAATGCAACATACAGCTAAGGTATCGACACCTTGCTGTTACAAATTCGAATGATTTTGAACCCTCCTAGCCACAACATGTGGAAAAATTTCCTACATTGCTGGCTAGTGTATAATGCCCCTGCATCATTATATCATCACAATAGTCAAAATTTTCAAGAACAATGTAATATTGAATATATATCATCAAGAAAAATGTCTTTACATTCTATGGAAAAATTTGGAAATTCTTCGATAGAAATGTTTCCATGAAGAACATTTAATACTAATGAAAATATGGAAGAATTACAAAAAAATAAACTGGTAGAGACCTTGCAAAAACACTCTTATGCTTATGCATGGGAATATACTGACATAAAAGGAATTAATCCCAAAAATTATATGCAGCATATCTATATTAAAGAGAATTCTAGACCAGTTATATAACCCCAAAGAAGAATGAACCCAAACTTGAAATAAATTGTTAAGGAAGAGCTACAGAAACTAATGAATGTAAATTTTATCTATCCAATATCAAATAGTCAATGGGTTTCACCCTAGTGATCATTCCTAAGAAAGATGGAAAATGGAGAGTATGTATCAATTACAGGGAATTGAATAAAGCAACATTGAAAGAACACTTTCCACTTCCTTTCATAGATCATGTTTTAGACACATTAGCGGGAAAAATGTATTTTTCATTTCTGGATGGTTTTAGTGGTTATAACCAAATTTGGGTAGCACCTGAAGATCAAGGAAAAACCACATTTACCTGTCCATGGGGAACTTATGCTTACCGAGTACTTCCTTTTGGATTCTACAATGCTCCAGCAACATTCCAAATAGCAGTTCTCGAAATTTTCTCTGATCTTATTCATGACTGTGTGGAAGAGTATATGGATAATTTCAGAGTATATGAAAATTATTTTGAAGAGGCATTAGAAAATTTAGAAAAAGTTCTTATAAGATACAAAGAAGCAAATTTTTCCTTAAGTCATGAATTTTTTTTTATGATGTTTAATGAGTGAATTGTTTTAGGTCACCATATTTCAGGAAATGGGATAAAGGTAGACTCATCTAAAGTAGAAGTTATTTCCAAATTATAAGTGCCAATTTGTCAACGAGATGTTAGGAGTTCTCTTGGTTTTATTGGATATTATAGAAGATTCATAGAAAGCTTCACGAAAATAGCATATCCACTCTTCCAATTACTTACCAAATTTTGTGAATTCAGTTGGGACTCTAATTGTCAAAATGCCTTTGAAACTTTGAAAAAGAAAGTCTCTGAATCACATATTTTGAAAGGACCTAATATGAAATTGCCTTTCCACATATCCAATGATGCTTTAGATACAACCTTAGGGTCCATGTTAGGACAAAAATATCTTACTCCTTATGCCAGTTATTAAGCTAGTAAAAATTTAACTCCAGCAGAGCTAAATTGTATTGTAACTGAAAAATTGTTTTTAGTTGTAGTGAATTCCATTAATAAATTCACACATTACATCACTTGCTATGAAACTTTCATTCACACAGACCATTATGCCATCAGATATCTAATGGACAAACCAATCACTAATGGTAGAATAACCAGATGGTTATTACTACAATAATTTAACATCACCATTCTAGATCGACCGGGAAAACAAAATACAATTGCTGATATCCAAGATTCAAAATGATAACAATGATATGTCTGTAGAGGATACATTTCCTAATGAATATATTTTCGCAGTATCTACTAAATCACCTTGGTATGCATATATTGCTAATTATTTGGCTACAAAAAAATTACCATCTCATTTTTTTCACTGATAAAAGAGGAAAATAATCCAAACAAGTTCTTATTACTCATGGATCAATGAAGAGTTGTACAAAACAGGACCAAATCTCATCATCAGAAGGTGTGTACGAGAAGATGAGATACCTGAGATTCTTAAAAATTTCCATGATGAACCATGTGGAGGCCATTTCTCTGACAAAATAAATTCTTATAAAATCCTTCCCTTAGGATATTACTGGCCTTCCCTTTTCAAGTATTCCAAATAATATTTTAAGATATGTGTTAGTTTTCAAAGGATGGGGAAGCTTGTTCTTTCAGGTAAATGTCATATAATATCCCAAAATGGGAAAGACAAGAATATAGAACATTTGCAACATTATAATCAAGGCAATAACTAGAACGAAAGCACAAAACTATAAAATGATGGAAATGCCAGAATATAACATCAAGACATTAAAAAAATTAGCAAAAAAAACTGAGTCATATCATTATGTATCAGCAGCAATGTAAGTACATAGTGCTACAAAAGGAATGCACTCACGCCACAAGATGGTTGAAATACACTAATGAAAATTAGCACTGGAAAGTTTAAACTGCTGCTGCTGAAAATTGTTGTTGCTGGGATGATGATATATGTGAGATAGGCTACTGGAGTGCTAAAAAAGATCCGAAATTTTAACCACTGACTCTACTTGAAAAACCCAGAAAAAATCAGAAATGGTTTGGCCAGATTTGGAGTTTGGAATTTCAACCCTTTTTGGGTTGCACACTGCATCCCTACTGGCTGAGTTACGCACTTCCTGGAGACAACTGCTTACCCGGGGCTAAAACAATGATCTATCTACTGCAATAGCACCCAACTCTTAAACTGACAGTTTTCTGAGCTGATGTATTGAGAACAAACTTCCAACTCTCAAACCCAAGTTTAGGAATGTGTAATTCTTGTAGCTGGAAGTGCAGATGAGAGCAGGGAAAATTTTAGCCCAAGGGAGAAATTTAAGGGGTTTTAGATTTTGGATGGGCAATTTTTTTATGTAAAACCCATTTTTTATAGTTAACCCCAAAATTACTTTAAAAATAATTAATTTTTATGTTTTAGCCCAAAAAAAGAAGGGTGTATAAAACGTGAAATGCTAGATTCGCCTCTTGATTTACTGGTTTGGATGGTTTTGGGTTGTATTCACCCCTGATTTACTAGGTTAGAGGGTTTTGGAAGGGAATTCGCCCCAAATTTACGTCGATGATGAGGGAAATGGAGAGTTTTAGGATGCATATGCCTTAGATTTATGTTGATGATGAGAGAAATGGAGGGTTTTGGGTTGCATACGCCCCAGATTTATTGGCTTGGAAAGTTGGAGGGTGATTGGAATGGAATTCACGGGATGAATACTTGTAGGTGGAACATGAGAATTTTCAAGAGAAATATTTTTACAGGGAGATGTATCAAGATTTGACAAAGAAAAGGCTAACTGAGGACAATGCAACATTTCAAGAAGACTTGTTGACCACAGGTTTGAGTTCAGTTCAACATAAATTTACTTGGGAGCAGGTGCCTTACCATGAACCTATTAATCCGAATGAATTAATTTTCTATGAAGATTATGAAACCATTTTTTATGACGCCATTGAAGAAATCTGGGTTGAGCACAGAGCTACTACTTAAATCTGGTGGCTTTTTATGATGAAGATGAACCAGCTAAGCTACATGAATTACTTGATAAAATAGATTTTGTGGATTCGAGCTATAGGGGAGCTTATTTGAAATCCTCGAAAGCTGGTGCGTTATTAGCAGACTTCCAAGATTTTAGAGAAGCATCACTCCTGAGAGAGCTGCAGGAAAATCATGACAGATGCCAAGAGAGCCTTGCAAAATATAGGGATGACATAGGTAATATTCGAGTGTAAGCCACTTTGGGAGATCCTTCTATGAATACATCAACTTATTATGATTCTTTCCAGATTGTTAAGGGTGAAACCGAGGCTGTTTTGGGAAGTATGGAAGGTAGCAGTGATGGAGAATTAAAAAGAGAACCCCATGATGGGCTTCATTTCACCCTTTGGTATTTGGGCTTGCAAGATATTCTGTCCATCAAAATTTTTTGCAAGTCTCAGCATGCTGCAATGAAAGATGATCCTTGTCTGTGGAAAACTATACATGTGGAGTATCCTCTAAGCGAAAGGCTCACTGATGATGCCCTCTTAAAACTTGTTGAAAGGTTTCAAGGTCACTTACGAAAATTGACTTTAGTGGAGTGCCTGCAAATTACAGATGATGGATTGAAGCAAGTATTGGACATTAGTCCAAATCTTACAAAGGTTGGTATCTGCCTTTGTTGGTTTCTAATTTTGAGAAATTACAGAAATATGAATTTGTTGTTGCACTTGGAATTTTGAAGATAACAGTATATTTCCTTTCTGAATATATATTTTCTGCATTTTGGCATGATTAGCAATGTCAAACAGTTAGATTCAGTTAATGTAATTGCATGGGTTTTGTGAAATGGAATTGTGCTTCCCATAAAATGTTTTCAAACCGGGTTACTAAATGGATGTGTTTGCATGTGAATTTAACCCCTAGTCTCCTTGAAATACAATGATAAAAGGATATAAACTTAAAATATTAGAAGCTTATTTTTTGAAGGAAATGTAGGTTGAATTTAGCCCCTAAATGTTGAAACCTTCAAGGGAATCACTGGTGCAACTCTTCCATTTGGTATTCCATGTTCTTATGTGTTTGAAATTTCTCTCATTTCTTGATTTGTCTTCTATTATTGCACACACTAGTGGATTCTCCTCAACTTTCCTAGAATATTTTAATTTTCATTAGACATCTGTAAACACGAGAAGGTAATGCATCTCTGTGAAAATGATGTTGCATGGAAGGTATTTCTTGTGGGTTATTATCTTGTTCAACTTGTCCATTCTTTTTTAAACCAGATTGTGCATTGATTGTCGAATTTTATTTTTTTTATCAAGTGTATTAGGTTTTCATCATGCAATTATATTGTTATCTTACACTTGCTCAAGTTAAGCTTGTTAATTCAAAATTTTTGAGTCAAATATCATTTTCTCTTCATACCTCCTACTATGCCCTTGACTATATTTGGTGTACTTGTTTCTGGGATTTGCAGTTATGTTTTCTAGGCTACACAAGGTTGATTGCCGATGGCATTGTAAAATTTTTTAAAGCGCATAGAGAATGCAACATGCATGGATTGAAGCAGTTGATAGTTAGTGGTATTTTGGGGATAACAAGAGAGCACTTTGAGAATTTGAATTACCTTTTGGATGGTGGATTACACTAGAAGTGTCATTTAGTAAAACCGTGATTTTATCCTAATGCTCGCTATTATTCACTTTCATATGATGAAGATAGTACAATTGATATTGAAGCTTGCCCTAGATGTGGGAATGCAAGGCTTGTTTATGACCGCACCAATGAAATTTTCTAAAAGCAAAAAGACCAAATAGTTAGAGAGTGTCGATATTGTACATTTTTTATTGCGCGTTGTGACGAGTGTGGAAGGTGTATTGATGATAGTGAACATGAAGAAACATTGTGTCTCGATATGCTATGTGATGACTATGTGCAGGCTTCTCAAATACCAAGAATTAGAAGAGCTCGCTTGTGGTAAATACACATTATCACAATTTTAGCTTTACTTTAGGCTTCAATTATTTTGGGCTATTATTTGCTTGTAATTTGGGCCAAAACTTGATTGTTTTGACCCTATCTCAGGGAGATGTTGAAGACAAATAAAACAAATTGTTATCTTTGTGTGTTTTGAGGTGTACATATTACTTTTCCTTATTTTGAGAATCAAAGGTATATTGAGGACAAAAAAAATGAAGAAATGCTATTTCAATTTTCATGAGAAGAAGCCAACAACAACTTTTCCTTTGGGAGATTTTGGAGAATGTTGGTTGATAGTTTAGGCCCTGTGATATTACAATTTTTGTTTTCAAGCCTTGTTCATGAGAAGGCTACTGAACAATATAGCTGCATGTGGCCTCGTTGTATACAGTGGTAGACAATAGTTTTAAATTACCTACATTTATCAATTTGAAAAAAGAAAGGTTATACAGGAAAATAACCTTCTTACGAGTTTAAAGAGAGAAACAATATCTACCTTCAAATATTGTGGTGTGTTTGGTGGGTTGTGTTATGTCAGGACTAAACAAAACCAAAAAGGTGGCTTTCTTATCATAATGGAGTGTTGTTTATGATAATCTCAAGACCACGATCATATTACTCTTGTACGACATGATGATTGGCTCCTATTTTCTGGGAAACTAGAATAAACAATGATGTACATGATTAGCCCATTCAGCCACAAAAATCAAGTGTATTGTTTGTCAAAAAATCTTCATTTGTATTTATATTGTAAAATTTTGAATTCTTTTGTACATATTATTTGACGAGTCACCAAATCGAGCAATTGGGAAAAAAAAATTGCGGCCATATAATATTTTTGCATTTGAGCCGACTAGAATCTCATATCCACATATCTATTTTTTACTCTTAGCTACCAAGATGTTATATTGGTTGCTAGTATTTCTTTTGAATTTTGATAGTTTTATTCTAGGTTAAGGGAAATGAAAGCCATAGTGAAAATGCTTTTAAAGTGTGAAGTTTCTTGCTATGTAGACAATAGTTTCTATTGTTGGTTACTTTCTTTTCTTTGTAAGATTTGTGTCAAGGGTAGTGGGAAGACAAGATTACTCAAGAAATAAGTGTATGTCTAATGTGTGATAAGCAACACAAATTTTTTCTCAAAGTAAACAAAGAAGAAATTTGATAAAAGAAACAAGTAGAATTTAATCTAACATATATTTTGAAAAGACTTATCTCACAAAGCATTTTTTACGACTCAGTTCAATTGAAACTAACTATAGGAATAACATTTAATGTAGATGATAGATTTCTCTAACAATAAATTTACTTCAAAACTCACTGATCCATAGGAACTCAACACTAATCCAAAAATTTAAAAATTAACATCATTAAAAAAAAAATATTAAAATACAATCATCACTCTAACGACAAATACTTCTAGCACATATAGTGCACTTGCATTTCATCAGTTTACTGACTCTAGTTGATAATTTATGCTTGCAATTTAAGAACATTAAATTGACTAAACATTTTGTCGTTGTTGCTGGGGAAGTGTAAATATAAGTCTTAGAAATAAAAACATGATATACATGGGGAAAGAGATTCTAAATGTAGGTTTATAGGACAAGGAATAAGTCTAATTCCCACATCATCACTCAATCCACCATGACCTCGAAGTTCCACACCACCCACTCAAAGTCGAATTCCACACGTAGGAGGCCGACATAGACTTCTTGAAATCCTAAGATTTGAAATCCAACCGAAGGTTTCACCTACTTCATTTATCTAAGCTATAATTGAAGAAGAAAATCCTACATCCCTAACCACAGAAGTAATCTTCCTATATTCAATAGGAGAACAACTTCTAGGAGAGAAACTAGAAGTTCCAAGTGAAGAGGAAGAACAAGAAATTTTTTCAAATTATCCATTGATAAAGGAACCAAAAGAATTAGAAAATCCTATTGTAGAAGTAGATACTTACATTAGTTCCGAGGAATCCATCATGAAAAATATCTCACCTTCTATCCTCCCTAATTTTCATGGAATAAGAAGTGAATATCCATAAAAATTTCTCTTCGAATTTGAAGTATTATGTAGATCATATGATTATCTACATGACGCTCAAAAATTAAAATTGTTCCCTTCTACCTTAAATGATTCAACATTAAAATGGTTTATGAGTTTAGGAACGAATTCTATAGGAACATGGACACAAATGAAAGAAAAATTCTTAGAGAAATATAAGGATTATTGTATACCTCATAACATGAAAGATGAAGTTTTTAAAATGGCACAAAGGGAAGATGAAAATCTTGAAGACTTTGTCGAAAGATTTTTTTATAATATTATAAAGAAAAAAATGCATAATCTAGATGAGGAAACTTTGAAATATCTCCTACTCAAATCCATTAGAGATGAGTGCAACGATCTCCTCAACACACTTTGAAAATGAGATATTTTTGAGTTACCATTTCCAGAAATTTGTGAGTTATGTGTACATATTTCAAGGTGTAAATCACAAATCAGGAAAAGTCCTCTCTTATCAAGAATATATAAATCTGCAGCTGGGGCAATTAGTAGGGTAGAATTAGGTAATTTGCATTATCTATCTTCTGTCCTAGGTGTAGTGTTGGAGAAGGGTCTCCCAAAGGCTATGAATTTTGTCCATTTTTGTATAATTTTGTATTTTTTAGTCTAACGCAGGGGTTTTGGGGTGGGTCAAAGCCCCTAACGCATTGTAAATGGGTCAAGGGTAGACCAAGAGCCCGCAAACCATGGTTTGTGGACCATTGGATGTGTAGACTAAATCACTATAAATAGATGAACCTTTTTGAGTCATAGGCAGGAATGAATAGAGATTCATGTCAAGTACGAATTGTTAGGTCTGTGGTAGGGTTGTTTGGGTTAGGACTCCTATTGGCTGTGTGCACGGAGATCCTTTTTCCTACTGTGTGCTGACCCTGTTGGCTGCGTGTGCAGGTGGTAATTGGGAATGTAAGAGGATTTTGGGTAATGATATCTATGTGCAGAGGTATTGTGTATATTTGATGTTACCTGAATCTGTTCTGTTATGGTTGATGCGAACTTGAGTTATATGATTACGTCTCTGTTAGTAGCTGTGAACTATCTGTGTTTATGGTACATGTATCTGTGATCTGTTAATTCGCTGCGATTATGATGTTCTATGATTATAGCTGATAGTACGCACGTGGATGAAAAATTATTAATTAGATATGATAATTTGTCTTCTAGTTATTTATTGAGACTCCTGCAAATAGCCTCTTGCTATATAGATCTGATAGTTGCGTACCGGCTTGACTTACCTGCTCTCTCCCAGGGTGCGGAAATTTTGTTCCAGCACCCTCCCATACCGCTTCAGGTGAGAATTTGGCTTGCATAAGCAGGTCACTGCCGAAAGGGCCAGTAGTATAAGGGTTTTTTTGGCAAACCTTAACCTCCAAACCTGGGTCAGGACTCCTTGAGCCAACAAATGGTTTCGTTGCTAGGACCAGGAGCATTTTGAGAGAGATCGGGTAATTCCAAGGCCGTATTGGAAACCTAAGAGAAAATAAATCAATGAGTGGTTTTAAAAACAGGTTCAGGAATTCACAGTAAGATAAAATCGTAGTAAGAAGTTGACCATAGAGGAGTGGAATAATAAGTAAATTTTCATGGAGATCTATGAAATTTTCTTTGTAACAATTGCGATTGAGCTACAGGAGTGGCTCGCAAGGCTTTTCAAGTTTCAGAAGTGTTGGAAAGACGAATGAGTCACGCAGTGGACCCTAGAGCGGATCCTGTAGTTAGAAAATATTGATTACACCATCACTCAGACGATAGATTACTGGGTGGACAGTGTGATAGGAGAATTTGTGGCAGAATTTGCAGTCGACCAATTCGTATCCCATTTAGAAGAAGAGAAGAGGTTCTTCAAGGGTTTTTGGGGTAAGTTTTTGAAAACTTTGCCATTAATGATTAAGATCCTATTGTGCGAAAAAATAATTTTGTGTAGCCATACAGAGTGAATGAGCTCCAACCAGAGTGAAGGTACAACGCGCAGTGGTAAGTACTACAAAACTAACCAATAAGGGGATTGTTTTGTCTATAATCCAGTAAGAAACTTTGTTTCACATAGCCCTCCACCTACGCCACCTTCGAGCCCTCATAGGGGAAAAACTCACCCCCACCCCCACCAGAAGACGATATGGCCTCGCACATGAAGATACCTACCTTCAAGGGCGTGGGTGATGAGGACAAGGATTGGTTCTGGTTTGTCGTGGGATCGGTATGGATTGTGCAGAAAATAGCAAGCGATGCGGTGAAACGGGCACAACTATCCCTCGCTTTCGAGGGGAGAGCCTTGGATTGGTATATGGGATACATTGACCAGCATGCGAATGTGACTATTGAGGAAATCAAGAATGCATTAAAACAACAGTTCAAGAAACCTACGTCCTACTCTCAAATAGTAAATGACCTGAAAGATTTAAAGCAAGGACCATCTGATTCCATATGGGAAGCAGATCAACGATTAAAGAAAGTGATCATAGAAGGAGAATTCCAGTATGATGACAGGCAACACATGGAGTGGTTTATTGCTATGTTTCTACCCCACCTGCGCGTACCTATGGGTCATCGGGCCATTGAAACATAGGAGAAGGCCTTGGAGGTTGCCATGAAACTAGAAGTTGCGCCAAGAGATGACACCCAGTTAGGAGTATAGCAGATACAAGGCTAGCTAGAGGTAATGCACATGGAGATTCAAAATCTGTGCAAGGAGCGAGGGACGGAGGCCAGCCCTGAAAGATGGTGCATATGATGCAGGGTGAATGGCCACACCGAAGATAACTATCCACTGCTTGCAGACTACATGCAGGCTGGGGACCCAGACCACTGCGCCCTAGGGAAGCTGCAGGACCAAGTGGGTCGACACTATGTTATGATGATTGCCATGTTTTTGGGCTGCATGATACCAACCACTGCCCCCGCCTTGCCACATACATTCCAAAAATAAAACAACAATGGTGTAGGTTTTGTAGGTCTGTAGAACATGAAAAACAGAATTGTCGAACATATGATCTGATGAACAACCGGGGAAACCTATATAGGGAACAGTCGGACCCCTCATCACCTAGATCCCCCATAGGTATAGGAGGTTCCCCAGCCACGGGCAGGGGAGGGGGACGAGGGGGAAGCGCAGGTAGGGGTAGGGGCTAATTGATCTACTATAACTACGGGGAAGTAGGTCACTTTGCGAGGGACTGCATGAACCCAACTCAACAATCCTGTAGATATTGCAGACAGTTGGACCATGTGATCGAGGACTGCCCGATTCTAATGGCCAAGGTGCAGGAAAATCAACAGACTCCTACACATAATATACAATGGGTTAAGGCGGAACCTCGTGAAGAGGGGCTGAGCATTAATGTGATAATGCGCAGTAGTATGGCCACCTGGGGGTCGGCAGAAAAAGTTGAAACGGAGTCTCTGATCCATAAAGTAGCTACTAAATCGGAAGGCATGGGCTTACGGAAGGAGAAGGATACCTCTTTCGTAGCTCGACAAGACTGTGCTCAAGACAAAACATTGGCTCCAAATAGTAGAATTAAAAATGAGGTAAAACCATTCCTGCAGGCATGCATGAAGCTGTTGCACAATCAGCAGGCTCTAGAAAACCTCCAAGCCCTACTCGACGGTTACACAGGGAAAGCAGACCCAGTCATGAAGATTAAGGATGTGCACAAACTTTATGAGCAGAAGAGACATAATGGCTGAGAGATGTGATTAATTGCATGGATTGGTGATTATGAAATGGACCAGGTAATTCTAGACCTCAAATCATATGCAAATGTACTACCTAAACAGAGTTGGAAACAAATGGGAGAACCTAAATTGGAATGGTCCACTATCCAGCTACGTATGGCTAATCAATAGAAGATCATACCATTGGAAAGATTGTCAAAGATTGTAGTAGATATCATTGGGGATAAGGTACAAGCTGACTTTGAAATCATTCAGATTGTAGAAGATGTGTACCCTTACCCAACACTTCTGGGATTGGATTGGGCCATTGATATGGGTGGAATTATCAATTTGAAGAAATGAAGCATGGTGTTTGGAAGTGAGGGAACATGGGTGATCGTACCACTAGACCCTGTAGAAGGAGAAAGGTATGCCGAGCCAATGCATGAGGATGAAGAGATGGATCACATCTATAAGTTAACTATGAAGGAAGAAGACTAGATCAACCCTACGGCCGATGGTATGCCTTGCTGGAAGAAGAGCAATGAATGCTTCTCTGACTCTGACGAAGAATTAGAAAATTGGCAAAACCGACTACAGGAAATCTCTACACTGGGCTGCTTACGAATTACCAGGGACATCTGGTATATATCTTTCGAGGTATGAGAATTACCCTTCTTTGATGGCTCTAGTAGTATAAAAGAGTTTTTGTGAACCTTTGAAGTTGAGGTTCCCAGAGAACGAAGGTTATGGGCTCTTAACCTAGCTATGCGCGCAACACATGTGAAATGGTGGGACACACATAAAGGGGCATTCCAGGAATGGGAGGAATGTCAGGATATGATGGTACTATGGTTTGAACCTCCGAATGATGTGCGCGTCAAGAGATTCTAGGGCCGAGGAAATCTATGCGAACATTTGTTCACTTGGATGGAGCAATGGTGTGATCGTTCTACAGAAGAATGGGTTCACTCATTTATTCATGCCTTGGGACCAATTCCCGCTGCATGGTACCTCAATGTAGAGTTACATAAGCTGACCCACCAGTGGAAAACCTTAAAAGACAAATTATTGGGGACATTTGGGCTAACAGGAGGATTGGAGGTGCTTGAGGAAGCTCTGCAGACTATTTATACCTTTGTGAGTGATGAATCCAACCCTGATGCAGTAAGAGAAGGACCCATATGGGACACATAGATGCAGGATAATGTTGAGTTCCACAAGGCCACCATGGAAAATTGCGACGCAGATCTGCGCAAGGTCTCGATCATAGAATCAGGAGGGGAACGCACAGTTGAAAGACCTCCGATACATAAGGTGGATGGTACGAAACTGCTAAAACCACGAAGAGCTAACATGAATATGGTAGTACAACTCAAGCTGGATACAATTGGGAACTGTTGGGATGATGGGATAGTAGGCAAGATTGCAGAATTGCTCATGGAGTATCAAGAAGTATGTCCAGCCAAATTTTCAGGGCCTAAGGAGATCACAGGGGATTTGGGCGGTATGCACATCACTCTCAATTTAGATGTGCATCCAGTGAAAAAGCGGCATTATCATACGCAGAAGGTTAGGGAGGAGACCGACATTACGCTCATCAAACCAGTCACATAGGCGAACTGGGTAAGGCCTACGACTATGAAGCTGATGTGCTTGATCTTAGGACATATGGGCTACTACAGAAAATTCAGTCAAGAATATGCATTGATCACTGCACCTTTGAAAATGTTGCTTAAGCAAGATATTTCACTCAATTGGGATGACGCATGCCAAAAGAGCTTTGAGATACTCAGGAAAAAGATGGTCTCTGTACCTATTCTCACTTCCATCGATTGGGCGACGATATTTCATGAGGATACTTTAGGAATTTCCCTGGAAGTGGCCCGTATGCAGCTTGGCACTAGAGACAATAATCATCCAATTGCATGTGCTAGTCAGGAAATCCCGGGTGTGGAGCACGATTATGCCACCACGAAGAGGGAAGGGTTGGCCCTGACATATACGCTACAGAAGTATCAACATAATTTGTTAAGAGATCACTGTAAGATGATTATAGATCATTCAGTTTTAGAGCGCATGGGGAATAAGCCTATTTTGGGGGAAACAATCTACAGGTGGATACTATTTCAAGAATATAGTGTTGAAATCATCGTCAAGCTAGGAAATTTGAGTACGGAGCGAGAGCACTTGTCCCGAATTGTGATGGGTGATGGGCCCACTAGTTGGAAGAAAGGATTGCCTGATGCACAACTATTCGCCAATAAGGTCGTGGATGCATGCTTCACTGAGATATCTCCATTCTTGACCACAGGTACACCTGCTAATATTTGGTATGAAAAAAGGAGTCAGTTCATCGAGCGGCAGACTTTACCATTATTGCAGCTTAAGAAGTACTGTGCAGAGATGGCTCGGAGCATGCAAACCACGCTTTCCTGGTAGAAGTCCATAGAGGCATAACAGGAGGTCACCACGTAGGAAAGACGATGGCATAAGAGATCTTGAAGGTTGGGCTATGGCACCATAGAATTTCAGTTGGAAGGAATCACATCAGAATGAAGCCGGTATACTAGGATCGCAGGGGTCTGCTGAGCGCACCCCAGATGCGAAAAATAACTGTTGAAATAATCAAATCAGGTAAAAAGAAAAAAAAATTCCGTTGGATGGGGTGGGTAGGCGACATTTATTGCAGTGATTTTGGGAGATTTTTTACTGTTTACTTTAGGGTAAGTCTTGCGCAAAGTCTACCCTACCGTTGGGCGATCACCAAGGCTATAAAACAAGTGAGGTAGATCAGACATTGGTTCCGTATTGCTTGAATAGCTTGTACTTAGCCTGGTTGTCTTGGATGAAGTTGTGATGTAAGAAATTACTTGCCTATAGCATCTATTTCATGCCTGAGTAGCCTGCTCCCTCTGACAGTAGCAATCTTGAGTTTATATTTCACGCCAGAAAGATGGCCATGAACCTTTCCAAACTCTCGGAGCCAATGACCTCGGTGGAACAAGACACTAAGGAAGTGGTGGAGGTTGAGTCTGAAGTCGAGGAGGTCCCCTCCACATTTAGCCCTACCACAAGAAAAGGAAAAGGAAAAGCAAAGGGCTCAGGCAAGCCTTCGAAACCAAGAAATGGGTCACAGGGAAGCCCTGTACTTCCCCGCAAAACGTGAAATCCCTGAGGTTTGCTCCAGAGGAGGCCAAGCCCACCGAGCCGATCAAATGGCTTCCCCCCTTCATTCAACCATGCAAGACATTAACGCACACACCAAAGAACCTCGATGGATTGATCACCTACCTACAGATGCCGCTGACCTCAAGGGAGGTTCCCGTCACAGGTGAACCTTTTGGATGACTTCATGAAGTTAAGTTTGACGATCATGATTTGGCAAACTTTGAGGCCTTCCCTGCGCTATCACCTGAGTTATACCTTGATACAATTCATGGCACTGATGGAGTCAAAGTTGTCCCCCAACACTGGATACGTGGTCTGGCTGGGTCCCGGCTCCTAAATCTGCTTAGGATGCACCACTTTGGACACTACAATGTCATGGACCGGCTCTCACAACAATTTCTTGCGCTGATACATGACGAATGCCTGTGGATCCAGGACATGATCCCCATTGATGCTGCGCTAGTTCATCGGATTACTGGTCTCCCCATGAGCGGACCAAACCCCCTGGAGTGCATGGGTAAGAAATATGAGGGGGAGACTGCTGAGTTCGTGCGCCAAAAGTATCATGTGGACCGTAATACTCGGGGGTTTATCATCAAGACCATCAGTGACCAAGGTACGCAGTTGGACACCATGCTGTTAGCTTGTAAAATGATGAGGAAATGTCAGGTCACCTCTGTTCTAGCCTACGTAATTCGGTTGGTTGGCCAATGCGGGAAAGGAGTATGTTTTAACTGGGCACATTATTTGTGTGATGAGTTTCTCACTAATGTTCGCGAGTCCCAAGAGAAAGGTCGTGCCTTTTGTTACTATTGGTTGTTTTTTCTTATAACATTGGTTGCCTGGGAAGCTCCTGCGGAGTCAGTCCTCTCTGATATTACCCATGATATGTGCGAAGGGGCTCACTATTGACACTTATGGGATTCCACAAATCCGCAACGGCTCGAGGACAACCTGGTGTTCTAGGTCCACTTTTAGAGTAGCATAGTTGCAGCTATTAACTCCTGACCACAGTTGTCCCCTGCCATGTACGACAGATACAAGGTCATAGCCACATTTCAGGTCACTTTGCACAATGTTCAGATCAGAACGCACAAGGAGAAAGCCTGGACTTCGCTTCCTTATATGGTGATGGACGAAGAAATCGACAACGTCATTGTGCTCTGGCCCCCTAATTGGAAAATCGGCTTCAAAACTGGTGTGAAGGGCATTGGAGGCACCATAACATCCCAAGTCACCCCCCTGTCACCGTCCCAGATATCAGAGGTACGCCCAAGAGTACCAGACAAGACACCAGTGCAGCCACCCAAAAATATGCTTAGTAGAAGAAGGACGTCGAGGCAGAGACCTAGACGGATTCACAGACTGGCTTGGGTACATAAGTTCTGGTTGCAAGCGGACCTGCCTCTCCCCCGCAGCACGAAGAAAACAAGTGAGCCTGTCAAAACTCCTTGCAAAAAGCAGTGAGCTCAACGAGTAGAACGAGACAAAACAGTCACATTGACTCATGGAGATTTGGAACAAATCGCTGAAGTAGTCACTCTGGCCATGGAGGATAGATGGGCCACTTTAGAAGAGAAGTAGCAGGCTGTGATCGACATAATTCAGGCTGAGTTGCGAGTGCTACAATTAAAGACAAACACATTGCATATTAGTGCAACCCCTGTACGGCCAACCCCTGCCGCCTGCAGCAGAGCGGTAGTTATAGATGATAACTGCCTTTGTTCTCTCCCTGGCGCAAATCTGGTGCTTAGTCCACCCGAACTGGGACTTCAAGTCCAGGCAAGTATAGAAGTCCAACTGAACTTAGCTAGGCTCCCTCATGAGGCCTTGCAGGGTCTCCACACTGCTGTATTTCAGGAAATCCACCATCGAGACCAACAAGTGCACCAACAGCTCGATGTAGCTGAACAAAAAATCAATGCAAAGAATGCTGAGGTGTGCATCACCACCGCAAAGCACACAGATCTCAAAGACACGATTCACCAACTGTGCATAGATGTTCCCACAGAGATCCTAACCTCCGCCACCCCTCAGGCAAGAGTAGATGGTGGGTGTGGAGCCTGATTATCTTGTTTATTTTGTATCACAACATTGGATCCCTGTACCTTAATGGGGCATCAATGCCGCCCATAATTAAATGTTTCTTGGGGGGTACAGGGGGGGAAACTATGACTTTATGGATACCCCCCCTTGCGGGGGGTTTCGGGGGCAGTGCCCCCGAAGCTAAAAAATAGATGTAAATTTTCCTTGTAAAAGTATAGTAATTTCTAGTCAATCTGGGCCATTCATTAGGCAGATGATCTGACGGTAGAAGTTAAGTTTAGTTTAGGGTTTTTTTCCCTAGAAAGCAACCCCTCGCTTTGTATGAGGGTATTGTATTGCGGCTGTGTATGGTATGTGTATTCTCGGAGTAAGAAACAGATAGGGAGACTGTGAGAGAGAACAGAGGATATTACAGTGGATCTGTTGTAGGTTGTGTCTCTTCATTTTGCTTGATAATAGAAAGGAAGGACTGGCTATTCAGTGTGGATGTAGCCCAAAATGGGTGAACCACGTATATCTGTGTCTCTTTGGTCTTATGTGTTTTGTGTGTTTTTTTTTTTTTTTCTGCATATTTTATGTGTTGCATTGCCTATAATATATAATTTTCTAACAATTGGTAGCAGAGCTGAAGGTCTATTTGGCTGATAAACTCGCAGGAAAGAAGGGTTCTTGGTTCAAGTGGGAGAAATGGAGGAAGAAGGTAAATTTAAGGTCGAGAGGTTTAATGGCCAAAATTTCCCGCTGTGGAAGATGCAGATGGAAGACTATCTATATCAAAAAGATTTGTACCTACCATTGATCAGAAAAACAAAGAAGCCGACAACTATGACAGACGCAGAATGGGAGATCCTCTATAGAAAGGCACTTGGAACAGTATGATTGTGCCTCGCAGAGTCGGTAGCCTTCAATATTTCAAAGGAAACAACAACAGAGGGTTTGATTAAGGCATTGGCGAAACTATATGAAAAACCCTCGTCCTCAAACAAGGTATTTCTTATGAAACATTTATTTAATATGAAGATGTCGGAAGGTGGAACTGTTGCAAACCATTTAAATGATTTTAATACAGTTACCAGTCAGTTAAGTTTTGTAGGGGTAAACTTTGATGATGAAGTTAGAGCTTTGTTATTTTTGTGCTCATTGCGAGAAAGCTGGAATGGTTTAGTTATGGCCATTAGTAACTCTGTCTCTAGATCTAGTACTTTAAAGTTTGATGATGTTGTCGGTGCTATCCTTAGCGAGGAAACGCGACGGAAAAGCTTCGGTGAGACATCGGGTAATGATTTGTGTAGAGTCTAGGGGAAGAAGAATGGAACAAGGAAAGAGCTCGGGATATCGTAGTAAATCAAGGAAAGGCAAATCCAAGTCTAGATTGGGGATAGTGTGCTGGAAATGTGGAATGAAAGGACACCTAAAGAAAGACTGTAGATCTCGGAAGGGAAAATAAGGAGACACACAACAAGAAAATAATCATGAAGCAAATGTGATAGGCGATGTGTTACAAGATGCTTTGATTCTTTCTTTCGAAAATGTTATTGATTCTTGGGTTGTAGATTCAGGGGCCTCATTCCATGCCACACCTGACAAGAAATATTTTCATGACTATGTTCAAGGAGATTTTGGACAAGTCCATTTGGGTGATGATAAACCCTGTAAAATTGTTGGAATGGTAAGGTTCTTGTAAAAAATAGAATGGAAACCAATGTCTATTAAAGGAGGTAAGGCATGTTCTAGATCTGAAGAAAAATCTAATTTCAACAGGGAAATTAGGCAGTGAAGGTTGTGTGATAAATTTCATAGATAAAACCTGGAAGGTCACCAAAGGAGCCCTAGTAATAGCAAAAGGCGAAAAGGTTGGTACATTGCATTTATGCAATGATATTTCTAACTATATTAATGCTTTAACTTCCAAAGGAGTAGATGCGGCATTATGGCATCATAGGCTCGGACACATGAGTGAGAAGGGGATGAAGATTCTTCACTCAAGAAATTTGTTTCCAGGTTTGAATAATGTTGATTTGGATTTCTGTGAGAATTGCATTTATGGAAAACAGAAGAGAGTCAGATTTCTCAGAGTTGGGAAAGAAAAGAAGAGCGAAAAATTAGAGCTTGTGCATACAGATGTATGGGGTATCATCTCTCGTTGGCTCTCGTTATTATGTTAGTTTTATTGATGATGCAACTAGAAAAACTTGGATTTATTGTATTCAGAATAAATTTGATGTATTTGATACTTTCAAGAAATAGAAAGCTTTGGTTGAGATTGAGACAGGAAAGAAGTTGAAGTGTCTTAAATCAGACAATGGAGGTGAATATTGCAGCAAAGAGTTTGATAGGTACTGTTTAAAGCATGGAATTCGCAGAGAGAAGACAGTTCCAAGAACACCACAAGAAAATGGTGTGTCAGAAAGGATGAATAGAACAATCATGGAGCGTGCAAGGTGCATGAGATTGCATGAAGGATTGCCTTTACAATTTTGGGCAGATGTTGTAGATACTTCTGTTTATCTAATAAACATAGGACCTTCAATTTCCTTGGATGGTGGTATTCCAGAGGAAGAATGGATAGGTAAAATGGTAAAATACTCTTTTTTAAAGCCTTTTGGTTGTGAGGCATTTGTCCATATTAATAAAGAAAATAGAACAAATCTTGAGGCAAAATCAAAGAAATGTACCTTTATTGGATACAGTGTTAATGATTTTGGTTATCACTTATATGATTATGAAAATCACAAAATCATTAGGAGTAGAGATGTAATGTTCAATGAAAAGGTATTGTATAGGAATCAATTGCAGGAAAAGAAACAGGAAAAAGAAAACAAAGAATACATAGTTCTTGATGATATCACAGAAAAGGTAAAGGTGCCTAAAAATAATAATAATCAAGAGCCACAACAACAAAAACCACCACAACAGCAACAACCACCTCAAACACCTGAAAATGGTGTTTGAAGATCTACGAGGATAAGTAGACCCCCTGAACGATACTCTCCTTCATTATATTATTTATTGTTGACTGATTCTGGTGAACCTGAATGTTATGAAGAAGCAATGCAGGTTGAAAGAAGGAAGAAGTGGGAGCTAGCCATGGAAGAAGAGATGGACTCCTTAATGCATAACCAGACTTGGGACTTAGTCAAGTTGCCTGCAGGTAAAACTACATTGCAGAATAAATGGGTTTACAGGCTTAAGGAAGAAGATGGAGGAAAACAGAGGTACAAAGCTAGACTTGTGGTGAAGGGGTTTGCACAAAAGAAAGGTATTGATTTTGATGAAATATTTTCTCCTGTTGTTAAGATGAATTCAATCAGAACTATCTTAAGTCTTGTAGCAGCGAAATATTTACATCTTGAACAGTTAGATGTAAAGACAACATTTCTCCATGGAGATTTGGAGGAAGAGATATACATGCAGCAACCAGAAGGATATGAGGTAAAAGGGAAAGAAAAATTGGTGTGCAGGTTAAAGAAGAGCTTGTATGGCTTAAAACAGGCCCCAAGGAAGTGGTATCTAAAATTTGACAGGTTTATGTCTGAACAAGGTTATACTAGATGTCACTCTGATCATTGTGTTTATCTGAAAAGGAAAAATGATGGCAGCTATATTATACTGTTATTGTATGTAGATGACATGCTTGTTGCAGGGTCTAACATGCAGGAAATAAATGTGCTAAAAAAAAAATTGGCAAATTCATTTGCAATGAAGGATTTGGGAGCTGCAAAACAAATCCTTGGTATGAGGATAACTAGAGACAGGAAAAATCACAAATTAACACTGTCTCAGAATGAGTACATAGAAAAGGTGTTGAAAAGATTTAATATGTAGAATGAAAAACCAGTTAGTACACCTTTTGCTAGCCATTTCAAACTTAGTAAGGAGATGTGCCCCAAGACCCAAGAAGAAATGGACTATATGTCTAAAGTTCCATATGCATCAGCAGTTGGAAGCTTAATGTATGCAATGGTTTGCACAAGGCCTGATATTGCACATGCAATGGGAGTTGTAAGCAGGTACATGAATAATCCAGGAAAAGAACATTGGATGGCAGTAAAATGGATTCTCAAATATTTGAGAGGTACCACAAATCAAGCATTATGCTTTGGTGGTTCAAACATTGCTCTACAGGGATATGTTGATGCAGATATAGTAGGTGATAGAGATAACAGGAGGAGCACTACAGGATATGTATTTACAGTAGGTGGAACAACTGTCAGTTGGGTTTCAAAAATCCAAAGTGTTGTTGCACTTTCAACAACAGAAGCAGAGTATGTTGCTGCTACAGAGGCTAGTAAAGAAATGATTTGGTTACAAAGGTTTATGGATGAATTAGGTAAGAAGCATGATATGGGCACACTATACAGTGATAGCCAAAGTGCTATTCATCTTGCAAAGAACTCGGCATTTCATTCCAGGACTAAACACATACATATCAAGTACCATTTCATACAGTCAGTATTGGAAGATGGAGAGTTGAAGCTGGAAAAGATACACACTAGCCAGAATCCTGCAGATATGCTAACAAAAGTTGTAACCAGGGAGAAACTGAGAACATGCTCAGTTTCAATTGGTCTTCAAGGATGACGATGAAGATGAGAAACAACCAGGTCCAAAGAGGAGTCATTTTCCAACAAATGAAGCAGCGGTGGAGTTGCTACAGTAAGTCTCCAAGTGGGATATTGTTGGGTGTGGAGCCTGATTATCTTGTTTATTTTGTATCATAGCATTGGACCCTTATACCTTAATGGGGCAGCAATGCCGCCTACAATTAAATGTTTCCTGGGGGGTCTAGGGGGGGGGCTAGAGCCCCCCCTGGTGGGGGGCTCCCCTGAAGCTAAAAAACATATGTAAAATTGCCTTGTAAAAGTATAGTAATTTCTAGTCAATCTGAGCCATTCATTAGGCAGATGATCTGATGGTAGAAGTTATGTTTAGTTTAGGGTTTTTTTCCCTAGAAGGCAACCCATCACTTTGTATGAGGGTATTGTATTGCGGGTGTTTATGGTATGTGTATTCTCAGAGCGAGAAACATATAGGGAGACTGTGAGAAAGGAAGGACTAGCTTTTTGGGGTGGACTTAGCCCAAACTGGGTGAACCACGTATATCTTTGTCTCTCTGGTCTTATGTGTTTTTTGTGCTTGTGTTTTTTGCATATTTTATGTGTTGCATTGCTCTATAATATATAATTTTCTAACAGTATAAATACTGGTCGCATCACTCAAGGCCTCCCAGGATGAATTTTAGGTTGTCAAGACACGCATGGAGCAGCAGATCACAGATCTGTAGGCTATGTTACAGCCCGAAACACCTCTGGAGGTCTGGGCCGAGTGAACTGCGCTGGTCACTGTGGCTATGAATGTCATCATGGGGAAGATCGTGTAGGGAGCCCAACTACTGGAGACTGTCATGCAGCTATGGACTAAGGTCCAGTGCAATCCAATCTTGCGAGGGATAAACCAGGACCTGTGGCAAAAAGAAGAATATTTCGAGACAATCGAAGCCACCTTTCCCACTTTGGTGCCTGCTCAGTGCTTGCAACAACTGTACACTAGCCAAGTGCTCCAAGCAGATATCAATGACCTTCAGAAAAAGAAGAAGATCCTTGGTGACCGACTAAAGCCATGGGCTGACGCAACCCTCAAACTTTCACAGGATGTCGATGTTGCTATTAAGAAGCTAAACCAAACTTTGGAAACTGTCACCGTTGTGACTAAAGGACTGCTGTCAGAAAAGTTGGTCGACATTTCACAGAATGCAGATGTCCAAAGTGAAGGCATGTTGCCTTCGTTAGCTGAGGCGATCAGAGTATTGCAAGCGAAGGTCGAAGCCCCACCGGCACAGTGACTTGGGACAAGTCACAAGATTGTGTTAGGGGACTGTTGGAGCAGGGTCTCCCAAAGGCTATGAATTTTTTTCATTTTTGTATAATTTTGTATTGTTTAGTCTAACTTAGGGGTTTTGGGGTGGGTCAAAGCCCCTAACACATTGTAAATGGGTCAAGGGTAGACCAAGAGTCCGTAAAACATTGGATGCATAGGCTAAATCACTATAAATAGATGAACCTTTTTGAGTCATAGACAGGAATGAATAGAGATTCATGCGAAGTACGAATTGTTAGATCTGTGGTAGGGTTTTTTGCATTAGGACTCCTGTTGGATGTGTGTGCGGAGATCCTCTATCCTGTTGTGTGCGGACCTTGCTGGCTGTGTGCGCAGGTGGTAATTGGGAATGTAAGTGGATTTTGTGTAATGATATATAAGTGCAGAAGTATTGTGGATATCTGATGTTATCTGAATCTATTGAGTTATGGTTGATGTGAACTTGTGTTATATGATTATGTCTCTGTTAGTAGCTACGAACTATCTGTGTTTATGGTACATGTATTTGTGATCTGTTAATTCACTACAATTATGTTGTTTTATGATTATAGCTGATAATACGCACGTGGATGCGAACTTGTTAATTAGATCTGCTAAGTTGTCTTCTAGTTATTTATTGAGACTCTTGCAAACAACCTCTTGTTGTATAGATCTGATAGTTGCGGACTGGCTTGACTTACCTACTCTCTCCCAGGGTGCGAAAACCTAGTTCCAACACCCTCCCATACTACTTCGGGTGAGACTTTGGCCTGCGCAAGTAGGTCATTGTCGAAAAGGCCAATTGTATAGGGGTTTGTTGGCAAACCTTAACCTCCGAACCTAGGTCAGGACCCCTTGAGCCAACATGTAGGAAGAAACATGCATTGACAGAATGTCCCTTAGGCTTAAAAACCATAAAAACCTGTGTAATATGTACAGAAAATCATGATGCTAAATAATTACCCTCTATACCAGGTCGTATGGTTGTATACAGTGAATAAGTAATGTCAAATCAGGTAGACCCTCTTTGCTCTATTGCCAGAAGACCATGGAAAAATCCTAAAAATCAAAATCAAAATTTTAATCCTTAATAATTTGCACAATATTCACAAAGTAATTGGAATCCACCTATTCCATGGCAGCCTTAGGCTCAACCACAACCACAATCTTGGAATTAGGGGTGTAAAAATCCTTATGGAAGGTATACTCAATATCAACAATATCCACCACCCTATCAAAATTTTCCACCACAATTCTTTCCTTGGCATAATTAATTACCTCAAATTCAAATTCAAAATGCAAATCCACAACTCTCTTTACCATTCACACAAAAACCAAATAAATTATCGGCTTAACCACTTCCAAATCCAAATAATAAATCTGTTTACAACATGGAAGGGCATAATTCTCAAACTTATATAATAACTCCACTAGATATAAATAACGTTCAATTAAGATCTGGTAGAGTATTAGAAAAGAAGAAACCCTCTGTTGTTATTCAGGAAACAAAGAAAAATTCTTAAGAGGAGTAGAAACAAAAAATCAAACAAAAAATATTCAAGAATATTCCTATAATATTCCTATAATTTTTTATGATACTCCTATTATAGAACAAACTTCAGTGTCTATTACAAGAATACCTTTTCTTGAAAGGTTGAAAATTGATAAAGAAGTAGAAAAACAAATCATACTTCGTGATTATGATATATTGGACAAATTGAAAATTTTTTGTATAAAACTTCCTTTATTGCAAGCTATAAAATAAATACCAATTTTTGTAAAAGAAATTAAGGAATTGAGTACTCAAAGATCGGGAAGAAAAATTAAGGACATAAAAAGAATCCAATTAGTTGGGAGAATTATAGACATCATGATGGGGAAGGTAACAATTCAGAAATATTTAGACCCAGGAAGCCCCATTGTGAAAATTCACATCAATGGAATTGAAATACCAAACACACTGATTGATTTGGGAGCAACCATAAACATAATGAGTAAACAAATTATGGATCAACTGAAACTTCCAAAACTTTAGTACACACCAACATTGTTACAACTAGAAAGCAATTCTGTAATCAAAATTAATGGTGTGTTAGAAGATATTTTTGTATCCTTAGATTCTTGGGAATATCCTGTCGATTTCATGGTTTTAACACCAAATAATAATTTATGAGGACATCCATTAATTTTAGGAAGACCTTGGTTAGCTACAACTGATGCTTTCATTGATTATAGATCAAGAGACATGTTTTTCTCAGATGATGGTTCTACAAAGAAATTTACATTGTATCCGCCTGCAAAAACAACAATAGATATAGAAATTGAAGAGTGGATAGATGACGATAATGATATACAACCTATTTTTACTATTGTACAAACAAATGATGAGGACCAAATTTTAAATTCAATAGAAAACAATGAACCCTTCTTATATCATCACAATAGTCAAACTTTTCAAGAACAATGTAATATTGAATATCTGTCATCTAGAAAAATGTCTTTACATTCTATGAAAAAATTTGGAAATTCTTCGATAGAAATGTTTCCACGAAAAACATTGAATATTAATGAAAATATGGAAGAATTACAAAAAAATAAACTGGTAGAGACCTTGCAAAAACACTCTTCTTCTTATGCATGGGAATATACTGACATAAAAGGAATTAATCCCAAAAATTATATGCATCATATCTATATTGAAGAGAATGCTATACCAGTTATACAACCCAAGAAGAATGAACCCAAACTTGAAAGAAATTGTTAAGGAAGAGCTACATAAACTATTGAATGTAAATTTTATCTATCCAATATCAGATAGTCAATGGGTTTCACCCCTAGTGATCATTCCTAAGAAAAATGGAAAATGGAGATTATGTATCGATTACAAGGAAGTGAATAAAATAATGATTGAAAGAACACTTTCCACTTCCTTTCATAGATCAATTTTTAGACACATTAGCAGGGAAAATGTATTTTTTATTTCTGGATAGTTTTAGTGGGTATAATAAAATTCGGGTAGCACCTGAAGATCAAGGAAAAACCACGTTTACTGGTTCATGGGGAACTTATTCTTACCAAGTACTTCCTTTTGGATTGTGCAATGCTCCAACAACATTCCAAAGAGCAGTTCTTGAAATTTTCTCTAATCTTATTCATGACTGTGTGGAAGAGTATATGGATAATTTCAGAGTTTATGAAAATTATTTTGAAGAGGCATTAGAAAATTTAGAAAAAATTCTTATAAGATGCAAAGAATAAAATATTTCCTTAAGTCATGATAATTTTTTTATGATGTTTAATGAGGGAATTGTTTTAGGTCACCATATTTCAGGAAATGGGATAAAGGTAGACTCATCTAAAGTAGAATTTATTTCCAAATTATTAGTGCCAAATTGTCAACGAGATGTTAGGAGTTTTCTTGGTTTTACTAGATATTATAGAAGATTCATAGAGAACTTCACGAAAATAGCATATCCACTCTTCAAATTACTAACCAAATATTGTGAATTCAGTTGGGACTCTAATTATCAAAATGCCTTTGAAACTTTGAAAAAGAAAGTCTCTGAATCACATATTTTGAAAGGACCTAATTGGAAATTGCATTTCCAAATATCCAATGATGCTTCAGATACAACCTTAGGGGCCATGTTAGGAAAAAAATATCTTATTCCTTATGCCATTTATAATGCTAGTAAAATTTAACTACAACAGAGCTAAACTATACTATAACTGAAAAATTGTTTTTAGTTGTAGTGCATTCCATTAATAAATTCATACATTATATCACTCAATATGAAAATTTCATTCACACAGACCATTATGCCATCAGATATCTAATGAAAAAATCAATCACTAATGGCAGAATAACCAGATGGCTATTACTATTGCAATAATTTAACATCACCATTCTAGATAGACCAGGAAAACAAAATACAATTTCTGATATCTAGGATTCAAAATGATAACAATGATATGTCTATAGAGGATACATTTCCTGATGAATATCTTTTCGCAGTATCTACTAAATCACCTTGGTATGCATATATTGCTAATTATTTGGCTACAAAAAAATTACCATCTCGTTTGTTTCCCAGAGAAAAGAGGAAAATAATCCAAACAAGTGCTTATTACTCATGGATCAATGAAGAGTTGTACAAAACATGACCAAATCTCATCATCATAAAGTGTGTATGAGAAGATGAGATACCTAAGATACTTAAAGCTTTCCATGATGAACCATGTGGAGGTCATTTCTCTGACAAAATAATTGCTTATAAAATCCTTCTCTTAGGATATTATTGGCCTTCCCTTTTCAAGTATTCAAAATAATATCTTAAGAGATGTGTTAGTTGTCAAAGGATGGGGAAGCTTGTTCTTTCAAGTGAAATGTCATGTAATATCCCAAAATAGGAAAGACAGGAATATAGAACATTTGCAACATTATAATCAAGGCAATAACTAGAATGAAAGCACAAAACTATAAAATGTTGGAAATTCCGGAATATAACATCAAGACATTAAAAACATTAGCATAAACAACTGAGTCATATAATTATGTATCAAAAAATATGTAAGGACACAGTGCTCCAAAAGGAATGCACTCACGCCACAAGATGGCTAAAATACACTAATGAAAATTAGCACTAGAAAGTATAAAATTGTTGCTGCTGAAAATTATTGCTGCCGGGATGATGATCTATGTGAGATAGGCTGTTGGAGCACTCAGAAAGATCCAGGATTTTAAGCACCGAATCTACTCGAAAAACCCAGAAAAATTCAGAAATGGTTTGGCCAGATTTGGAGTTTGGAATTTCAGCCCTTTTTGGGTTACACACTGCACCCCTACTGGCTGAGTTACGCACTTCCTGGAGACAACTGTTTACCTGGGGCTAAAACAATGATCTATCTACTGCAATAGCACCCAAATCTCAAACAGATAGTTTTCTAAGCTGAAGTACTGAGAACAACCTTCCAACTCTCAAACCTAATTTCAAGAATGCGTAATTCCTGTAGCTGGAAGTGCATATGAGAGCAGGGAAAATTTTAGCAAAAGGGAAAAATTTAAGGGGTTTTAGATTTTGGAGGGGCAATTTTTTAATGTCAAACTCCTTTTGTATAATTAGCCCCAAAATTATTTTAAAAATAATTAATTATTATGTTTTAGCCCAAAAAAAGAAGGGCGCATAAAATGTGAAATGTTGGATTCACCTCCTGATTTATTGGTTTGGATGGTTTTGGGTTGTATTCACCCCCGATTTACTAGGTTGGAGGGTTTTAGAAGGGAATTAGCCCCAAATTTATACTGATGATGAGTGAAATGGAGAGTTTAGGTTGCATATGCCCTATATTTATGTTGATGATGAGAGCAATGGAGGGTTTTGGGTTGCATAAGCCCTAGATTTATTGGCTTGGAAAGTTGGAGGTGATTGGAATGGCATTCGCGAGATGAATACTTTGTAGGTGGAACATGAGAATTGTCAAGAGAATGCTTTTTACAAGGATATGTATCAAGATTTGACAAAGGAAAGGCTAACTGAGGACAATGCAACTAAGGACAATGCAACATTTCGAGAAGACCAGTTGACTACAGGGTCGAGTTCAGTTCAACATAAAGTTACTTGGGAGCGGGTGTCTTACCATGAACCTATTAATCCGAATGAATTAATTGGCTATGGAGATAATGCAGCTATTTTTTATGACGCCATTCAATCAATCCGGGTTGAGCATAGAGCTACTACTTGTGATCTGGTGGCTTCTTATGATGAAGATAAACTAGCTAAGCTGCATGAATTACTTGATAAAATAGATTTTGTGGATTCGAGCTACAAGGGAGCTTATTTGACATCCTCGAAAGTTGGTGTATTATTAGCATACTTCCAATATTTTAGAGAATTAGCACTCCCGAGAGAGCTGGAGGAAAATCATGACAGTTGGCAAGAGAGCCTTGCAAAATTTAGGGATGACACAGGTAGTATTCGAGTGCAAGCCGCTTTTGGAGATCCTTCTATGAATACATCAACTTATTATGATTCTTGCCAGATTTCTCAGGGTGAAACCGAGGTTGTTTTGGGAAGTATGGAAGGTAACAATGATGGAGAATTACAAAGAGAACCCCATGATGGGCTTCATTTCGCCCTTTGGTATTTGGGCTTGCAAAATATTCTATCCATCAAAAAAATTTGCAAGTCTCTGCATGCTGCAGTGAAAGATGATCCTCGTTTGTGGAAAACTATACACATGCAGTATCCTCTAAGTGAAAAGCTCACTAATGATGCCCTCTTAAAACTTGTTGAAAGGTCTCAAAGTCAGTTACGAAAATTGACTTTAGTGGAGTGCCTGAAAATTACATATGGTGGACTGAAGCAAGTATTGGACATTAGTCCAAATCTTACAAAGGTTCGTATCTGTCTTTGTTAGTTTCTAATTTTGAGAAATTACAGAAATATGAATTTGTTGTTGCACTTGGAATTTTGAATATAACAGTATATTTACTTTCTGAATATATATTTTCTACATTTTGTCATGATTAGCAATGTCAAACAGTTAGATTCAGGTAATGTAATTGCATGGGTTTCGTGAAATGGAAATTTTCTTCTCGTAAAATGTTTTCAAACTGGGTTACTAAATGGATGTTTTTGCATGTGATTTCAACCCATAGTCTCCTTTAAATACAATGATAAAAGGATTACAATACTTAAAATATTAGAAGCTTATTTTTTGAAGGAAATGTAGGTAGAATTTGCCCCAAAATGTTGAAACCTTCAAGGGAGGCATTGGTGCAACTCTTCCATTTGGTATTCCATGTTCTTATGTGTTTGAAATTTCTCTTGTTTCTTGATTTGTCTTCTATTATTGCACACATTGGTGGTTTCTCCTCAACTTGCCTGACATATCTTAATTTTCATTAGATATCTGGAAACATGGGAAGGTAATGTGTTTCTATGAAAATGATGTTGCATCGAAGGTACTTCTTGTAGGTAGTTCTCTTGTTCAGCTTGTCCATTCTTTTCAAAACCATATTGTGCATTGATCGTGGAATTTTCTTTTTTTTATCAAGTGTATTAGGCTTTCATCATGAAATTATATTTTTATCTTACACTTGCTCAAGTTAAGCTCGTTAATTCAGAAGTTTTGAGTGAAATATCATTTTCTCTTGGTACCTCCTACTCTGCCCTTCACTATATGGGGTGCACTTATTTATGGGCTTTGTAGTTATGTTTTCCAGGCTACAAAAGGTTGATTGATGATGGCATTGTAAAAGATTTCAAAGCACACAGAGAATGCAACATGCAAGGATTGAAGAAGTTGATAATTAGTGGTCTTTTGGGGATAACAAGAGAGCACCTTGAGAAGTTGAATTACCTTTTAGATGGTGGTTTATAACAGAAGTGTCATTCAGTAAAACCACAGTGTTATCCTAATGGTCACTATTATTCACTTTCATATGATGATGACAATGCAATTGATATTGAAGGTTGCCCTATATGTGGGAATGCAAGGCTTCTTTATGACTGCACCAATGAAAGTTGCCAAAATAAAAAAGTCTAGATAGTTAGACAGTGTCGGGATTGTACATTTTATATTGCTCGTTGTTACGAGTGTGGAAGGTGTATTGATGGTAGTGAACAAGAAGAAACATTGTGTCTCAACATGTTATGTGTTGACTGTGTGTGGGCTTCTCAACTACCAAGAATCAGAAGAGCTCGCCTGTGGTAAATAAACATTATCACAATTTTAGCTTTACTTTAGGCTTCAATGATTTTGGGTTATTAGTTGCTTGTAATTTGGGCCCAAAATTGATTGTTTTGACACTATCTCGGGGAGATGTTGAAGACAAAGAAAACAAATCATTATCTTTGTGTGTTTTTAGGTGTACATATTATTTTTCCTTATTTTGAGAATCAAAGGTATATCGAGGAAAAAAAATGAAGAAATGCTATTTCAATTTTCATGAGAAGAAGCCAACAACAACTTTTCCTTTATGAGATTTTGGAGAACGTTGGTTGATATTTTAGGCCCTGCGATATTACAATTTTTGTTTTCAAGCCTTGTGCATTAGAAGGATACTAAAAAAGATAGCTGCATGTGGCCTCGTTGTATATAGCAGTAGACAATAGTTGTAAATTACCTACATTTATCAATTTGAAAAAAAAAGTTGTACAGGAAAAGAACATTCTTATGGGTATAAAGAGAGAAACAATATCTATCTTATTGTGGTGTGTTTGGTGGGTTGTGCTATGTCAGGACTAAAAAAAACGAGAAAGGTGGCTTTCTTATCATAATGGAGTGTTGTTTATGGTAATCTCAAGACCACGATCATATTACTCTGGTACAACATGATGATTGGCTCATGTTTTCTGGGAAACTAGAATAAATAATGGTTTACATTATTAGCCTATTCAGCCACAAACATCAAGTGTATTGTATGTCAAAAAATCTTCATTTGTATTGATATTGTAAAAATGTGAATTCTTCTGGACATATTTGACGAGTCACCAAATTTAGAAATTGGGAAAAAAAATTGCGGCCATATAATATTTTAGTGTTTGAGTCGGCTAGAATCTCATATCCAGATATCTATTTTTTACTCTGAGCTACCAAGATGTTATATTGGTTGCTAGTATTTATTTTGAATTTTGATAGTTTGATGCCAAGTAAAGGGAAATGAAAGCTATAGTGAAAATTCTTGTAAAGTGTGAAGTTACTTGGTATGCAGACAATAGTTTCTGTCTTTGGTTACTTTATTCTCTTTTTAAGATTTGTGTCAGGGGTAGTGGGAAGACAAGATTACTCAAGAAATGCAATATTCCAAAAATTTAGTCTTCATCTAAATGGAATATTATAGTTGGTTTTTCACTCAGTAGGTGAATAAGTGGGTGGGGAGACTCATAAAACCCCTTTAGAAGGAACAATAACACTCCTAATGTGAAAGGAGGAAGAATAAGTAGTTGGATTAAGCACTTTTGGGTGTGAAAATGGACTGGATCATGTTGATTCAGTCAACTTTGACCAAATCAACAACGCTGTCATGGAGGAGTGATCTTATAATAAGACAACACAGTTTTAGTGAAGGACAACTTGCATGAACTTGGTGCCACAAGTATGGATGGGACCCAATGTGAGGAGGCTCTCATGCTATATATGGAGGGGATAGCAACCATTGTCATTCATGTTTTAGTTTATCATTTGATATTGGTCTGTTGAGACTTTTTCTTCCTCTTTCTATTTAGTAGGGTTGTTGTGATGTTTAGCACAAGGGTGTTCCTGATCGAGAATCCCTACCTCATCCTCAGGGAAGGAGAGGTTCTTTGAGATGCATTTCCTCATTCCGGCATTCTGACCAAGCTACCTTCTTTAACAACATCGCAGTTTTTGTTTAGAGCTGGGTTGTGTTGCAGGGTGCAGCAACAAAGGATCACATATAACTATTTTTGGGCTTGTTTTTTAGTGGAGAGGTAGCCTATCCATTGGAGGATCAGCAAGGAAGGCTCCTGGGCATATTCTCTCATCTTTGGCATCAGGCCAACCATCTACCATCCCTCACAGCTCAGTCACAATTATGAACTGCATTATTTTTTGGAGGCATTTGCTCGGAGGGTTCATTGAGCTCATCAGGAGGGTCTATTTCTGAGTAGAGGGATCAGACTTCTAATTAGAAATATCATTGGAGGAGGACATCATCATTTCATATATGAGATAGCCTCATTATATTTATATCAAGTTTGCAATGACATCTCAACTCCAGGGTTATTTGTCACATTGTACATTTCTTGGCATTTCTAGCAATATTTTCCGGATTGGCGAGAAATCTTGTATTAGAGCCCACATCTTATTTTTTGGGAATTTATTTTGTTTCTATCAGATAAATTTCATTTTTATATGTATTTAGCAGCAACTACACTAATATATACAACGCTGTCACTGCTCTCTGACATTCTATACAGTTGCATCAATTCATGTGCTAATTGTTTTGATCATTGGAGACTTGTTCCCATTGCTTGAGTGGCTTGTCCCTCATGATATTTTTGTATATTTATGCTGATATCTCAATAAAATGATGGTTTCATATTGATCTCTCCTATGTCATATTTATATTTTTTTTGTGTTACATTTTTATGAGCTATATTGTTGCTATTCCCAATTTGGGATATTATAGTGGTATCAAAGCATAATCTTGGCTCAACCTGTTCATTCAAGAAATTATGTCATTTGAAGGAGAAGCTTCTTCCCACAGAAAATAGAAATTGTACATAATAAACAAAGGCATGAATCCATTATTTGGAGAAATTAACGAAGAGAGGATCTCCCAGCTTCTTTTCCGAACTGTGAAAAATATCAAAGAAGATCTCAAGGAGATGAAAGGGGAGAGGTGTAGAAAAATTCCAAGAGGGTGTGAAAGTGAAGAAAGCCCTAGATATTCACATGATTGGTATGAGTATTAATCCACACATGCAGACCCACACTGCATTTCATTGCCCACATTCACTGCAATAAGGATGGAGGAGGAAGATGCACCAAGGGAGGAGACCTTGAGTGGCTATCTTCAGGAGTATGAGTCTCAATCATGGAGATTCAAAGAGCACTTGGAATTCTAAGGGTTTTTCCAAGTCAAGGAAGATATAATATCCAGTAGCCATAATAGAAGCAAAAGAGGTAGAATCTTTGTATCTAACTTTTATGGATCAACAAAGTGCACAACCAAAGCTTGGGTGGAGGAGCTAGATTCCTATTTCCAGCTACACCAAGTTTCAGAAAGGGAGGCCATTAGAGTAGCAGCGATGCACCTAAAAGGTATGGCCCATGATTGGTGTTTTTATAGTTCTGATTCATTTTATCATGCAACTTTAAACACTTATGCATGGTTCACTAAGAAATTAGTGAGGATATTTGATCTTAAACATTGTAAAACATCTCTTGTTGAACCCAAAAACTCAAAACCTTTGCATGAGTTGGAGAGATTTATTTTGCCAAATCCACATCATAATTTTGTTGAAGGGGATAGAAACATGCATGATACCTTTCCAAGGGCAAGATCCCCACTTCTTGAAAATCCATCTTCTATAGATGAAGACATGGAGGTTCCTCCTTCGAGAGAAGACCAAGATCAAGGGTCTCTCATTGATGATGAGGCATTCTCACATATTGATGAAGAGGATGAGCAGAGAAGAGCTAACAACATTGTACCATCAGGAGGAGATCCATCACCACATGGAGATGGGAAGGGAGCCATTTCTTCCATTAGAGGGGCCTTTGTGACTTTGAAAGGAGTTTCAAATGATCTAACATGTGGGAACCAAAGCACAATTCTGGAGTAGCATGCATCAGTTTTTGTGGATTCTGAGATGGAAGAAGAGAAGGATCAGCATCAAGGGATGATGAGCATTCACCCTTATCTATTTCAGGAGGTTTTTTCACAAAAGAAGGAGACTTTATTGCGTAGTGAAGGGAGGGAAAAATCAGTCCACTCATATATACAGTCCGCTTCAGATTTTGATGTCTCACGACATGAGGGCATTCCACCTGGGAGGCCACTAGATCTAGAGTTGGTGAGAGAAATCCTGCCAGTTGGTTCACCACTCTTAGATCCAGGAGGGGTGGATACTTTGGAGGGTTCTAGTACAGCGCAAAGAGTTGGGGATAGACTCAAGGAGGAGGGAGACACTCTCCCATTTTCAGCATTACCCACTCTCACTACACATACTGCGCTGACAGAAGTTGCTGCAGTGGTGGAGGATGGCAAATTCATGGTGCAAGGGAGCTGATCCATGGATTTGGAGAAATAAAGGGTACTTCCTTTGAGGAATAAATCCTCCATAAATTGAAGGAGATGGAGGCCACTCACGCTTACATTGGCCAAGATCAGGAGGTTCTTTTTGGATGGTAGCTTCTCATGGGAGGCCAACCTCCAAAGGTCACCACTTCTATTTGAGCATGAGCAGCTACATGATGGGCATGGTAGAAATTTTTAGGATGAATTTGGCATGGGGGATGTCAAAGGAGTAGAAAAAATCATTTGGGGAGCTTCACATTTCAGATCATCAGCACTGTCTCTTGGGAGGATTGATCCATATTGGAGGTCTCAACTTTTGGTAGAGTAGTCCAAGGATCTTGGTGCTTGCATGGTTATTGATGACCCGGAGGGAGATGATAGATATATGGTGGATGATGTGGTCATCTATTCTTATGGCAGAGTCTTCTTGACTGGAGCTTCTAAGTTCAAGAAGAAGCTGCTACATGCAGCACATGAGGACTTCCTTTCCATGCAATTTGATGCATTTCATTCTTTGATGGAGGAGTTCACTTGGGAGGGCATCCAACATGACATATTTCATCATATGGAGAGATGCATAGCCCAAATGGAGATAGAGAGGATGTCCCAACCACTTCCCTACTCATTGGGGGTGAGGGATAATTTCCAGTTGAGCCATTCAAGGACCAAAGTACATGGTGGAGAAGGTACAATTTTGCATTATGATTTGTACTTATTTACTTTTTATGAGCGACATGTTTTATTAAAGAGGGTCATTCCTTCTTATACATTATATTATGATGTACTTGAGGCCAAATGTAACATTGAGATTTCCTATCCTTTTGGTGGTTTGTGGGGGAAGCCACGTGATTCTTGGTGTGCACCATTGGCACCACATTTTACTTTCATGATCTTATCTTGTATGATGATTGTGGCAGCAAAAAAGTGGCTGGAAAATCACTTGTTGTTCTTTGATTTGAGGCAGGAAAGGGATGCACTGCGTTGGTTCCATGTGTGGAACTATGATCCACTTTCTGATTGTCATATGGCAACTTGTTTTCATTGGTTTTTGCTTCCATATGTTGCTGATGTTTCTATGTTCATGGGAAGCTTTGTTTGGAGAGTGGGACAAGAGTTGGAGGTGCCCATTGGGAGTATGGTTAACCTTACTTTAAATGTTGTATGTTTAAGGAGAAACAATGGGCAAACCATGATTGCCATACTACATCTCTTTTCTTCATGTGGGAGGAGCCATTTGAAGAACTTGAGTTCTTGGAGGAGGCACTTAATGGTTGATTTGTTTGGTGGGGTAACTTGGGCCATTATTGGAGGCCATGAAATTTCATCCCAAGGTCAAAAGCTATAATGTTCCAAATCTTTGCAGCTAATGGGATTATTGCATTTTAACTTCATTTTTCTTTATTCATGAATAAAAGTATGTGAAGGAGGTTTATTAAACTCCTAAGTTGAGAATAAATACATGCCCAATGTGAAAGGGGATAAATCTGGGCTATTATATTAAACACCCCTAAGTGTGAAAAGGGGAAATTCATTTGAATGGGTCAATCTTGGCCCCACCTACAGTGCAGTTTGGAGGGAATCTTATCCATTAGGCACAATGTACTTCTAGAAGAGGATCTCTAGTGTGAAAGAGGATAAGTTGAAGAAGATGGTTTAGGGTTGTGGCAAGCCCTCATGTTATAAAAAGAAGGAGAGGCAACAAGCAAAGGTTGTTGAAGAATTTTAGTAGCTGCAGCAACTCTATTCTCTTGGCTGTTTAGCCTAAGGGAAGGGGATTTCCTGTTTAGGAATCCTCTCTCCTTCCATGGAGTAGCTCTTTGGAGGAGATTGTGATGCATCTCTCCACTATCTAGCATTATGGCCAAGCTTCATCTCTATAGCAGCGTTGGTCCTGTTGACGGTTTTGTAGCTGCTTGTGAGTTGCAGCAAGTGGGTGAACTAGATCTGCAAGATCTAGTTGTTTACAGGAGATTTCTCTTAGGGAGGGTGTCTTGTGACCACCGGGAAGAGCATCTCACTCTCATTTCACTTTAATATCTGTAATTTTATCTGCTGTATCATTTCTTTCAAGCTACTGTGCAGTCCCTTCCATGGACTATGTTATTTTCATGTACATGTTTCAATGCTGTCTATATTTCTCATTGTACTGGATCTCAGGTGATTGAGGCTTTCCTCTCATCTTGAGGATTTGTAAAGTATATTACTGATCTAATATTACTTAGATCTGATATATAATTTAATGAAATCCATATTCATAAATCTCTGAAGTTTTCTGCAGTTCAGTGTATTAAAAGCTAGATCTACACTTTATTATGCAATATTTTGATAAAACCCCAAGGGGATCTTGTTAGGAAGGCTGAGTAGTTTCCAGATCTGGTATGGATCTGATGTTTTAGTCATATATCAATTTTAGATCTTATTTTTAACCTACAGCAGCAGAAGCTCCTCATATAGAACGCTTTCAAGTCTTTCTGCAACTTTTCCATGTGTTACTGCTATAATTTCTGAAGGATTCTTGCTCTTGCTTCATGTAAAATTAATGATTCTACAAGGGAACTCCATTATGGATCTGATTTCTTGCTATCATACTATAATATGAGTTTAATGGCTGATTTCCAGTGACTTCCAGCAGAAACTGCGCAATTTCTAAAGGAGGGTTTCTCTATTAATTCAGCCCTATCCTTTAGCTGATTTTCAGCTAGTGTTGATTGTGGGAGATCTGTTTAAGCCCTTTAAACCCATTTTATTTTGCTGAAACTCTGCATGGATGTCCCAAATAGCCTAAAATAAGGGAAACCAGCCCTTTTATATGTTATTTTAACACTGGATTGCTTATACAACATCCTCCTTGATCCTATTGCAGATTTTCCTGAGAGTGGAATTTCCCGCTTCTTCCTTGTTTGGTTTTTGCTTCTATTTTGGATCCATTATTTAGATCTGTAGATATAAGGTTCCTAAGGTCAGAAAAATCTAAGATGAGTGTGTCATTCCCACACTTGCTATGCCTCACCAATCTTCTATAGACAGAGACTAGAACGGGCCAGGAAGCCTTTGGTTTTCACCCTCTCGTTAGAGGTGATATAACCAGTAAATTCCCTAACAATATATCTCTCATTTAGTTCTATTTGTGTGATTCCATAGTGTAATATATTAATATATTCCCCACTGAGCCTATTTTTCCCCATTTGGAACATTACAGTGGTATCAGAGCATGATCTCTAGCACAACCTATGAGATCAAGCTACAAGTGAATTAAGGAGCAGAAGCAGAGATCAGTTTTATGAAGAAAATGAGATTATTCTCATCACTTTCCACATCCAATAAGGGCCTCTCCCAAGAGGTAAATCAGAAGAGAAAGAGAACAAGCACCGAGACTCCCTGAGGGTTTCTAGAAGAAGCAAGTTGCAGTAAGAGCGGCATGAGATTTCAAGAAGAAGAAGGAAGCCCTAGCACTTCCTATCAATAGAATAGAAGACCAGAGAAACCTAGATCTCCTCATAGATCCACTATACCCACTTTCTTTGAAGAAGGTGAGAGGTGTAGCAATGAAGAAAAGAGATGCAAAGAAACTCCTAAAGGGTTTCAAGATGAAGAGGAAGAACTATACACTTCCTGTCATCACAAAGTAGGGAGAATGACTGAAGAAGAGATCTCATTGCTTCTTTTTCAAACATTGAGGAGTATTGAAGAAAATCTCAAGGAGTTTGAGGAGAAGAGGAATAAGATGAGCTTCAAAGAGACATCTCCCAAGGAAACAAAGGAGAATGTCAATCTCGTCACTTCAGGCAAGAGATATCCATTGTCACTACCTCCTACTAAGGAGCCTGCATCTAGAGAAGAGGCACTTGCATATTTGCAAGGTAGTCTTGAATTCTTAACATATGGGGTCCCATGCATGAATCAAGAGATGCTTGAGGAGGAGAAGAAATATTCCAGCATTGGTATACTTGAAGAAAGGAGGCCATCATTCTTACTAGCAATTGGAGGCATCATTGATCCAGATGGAGGAACTCTTGTGTTCTGTCAAGAGGTTCCCACACTTCAGTTGATCCAAGGTATGCATAAGATTTCAGCACATAATATTTCAAGATCCATTCATAGCCAAGGGTTAGATCAAAGTGATGATTTGAAGCAAAGGTATATCACATCGCCATCACATAAGTGGCTGTGACAAAGAGGCTTCATCATTCTTGGAGCATGTTGGAGGTATTGTTGCAGATCCAAAGCTTCACTTGTTTTGGAAGACCATACATGAGAACAATGTCTCACTAAGAGATCTCAACAAAGATGCATTTCAGTATTCCATGAGATGCAAAGTTCTTCAGTGGGTTAAAGGAGATGGTATTCTGCAAATGGAGAATGCCATGATTATGCAGCACATCACTCAACTTCCATATTTGAGTGAGTGAATGAGGATGGTGAGCAAGGGGTCACATGATCACTTGCAGACATATATGAACCAGCAAGCTTTGGAACACTGGTTGCCCTTGGGAGACTCCTATCACTCTCCAAAGGTACCTATTTTTATGATCTATGCCTTGAAGAGCAGCTATGAAATGTATAAGGAGGCATGGAAGCGCTGGTTGTTGTGGGGGTAAGCATGATCACTACCCCAAAGATTCTCATTCTCTTATCTCATGCTTGGTACATCATTAGTAGATTATATGAAGAGGGAGCATGGATTATGGGGTTGTTAGAAGGAGAGTGTACATTACAAATTTAAATCTTATGTCCATGTATTCACCTATGCTTGAAGTATGTCTCATATGTCCACATGCATTTCTATTGGAGGTATATTTCATGCATGAAATTTCGCTTGGGAGGAGGGAATGACTCCCACATGATGTGGTATGAGGGAGCTTGCTTGTAATATTTTGATGAGACATTTTACATGTTCATCATTGTGTTATTGCTCCAGATCCACATGTTGATGAGGCAAGAAGGCTGCAAAGTCCTTGTTGCTATGGATGCTACCCAATAGCTCATTATTTTCTGAATCATGCCTTGGTTTTCAATGTTATGTTGTAGCAAGAGAAGGCATGTACATTTTTGTTCCACTTGAGAAGGTATGGCCACCACATGACATCTCCTATGTCTATGTGTTTTGCATGGTGAAAAATTTGGCATGACTATCTCAAGATGTGCATTGATGATGGTGCTTTGTATGGGGCTGATGTGACACATCATATGTTCATTAGCATGGTTTGGTCTCATGATGCACATGAGGAGGAAAGAGGGCAGCAAGATCACTTGTTGCTTTGATGATTTGAATGAGTATGGTGACCACCCCATGGCTCAAAATTTTTTGATTCATGCCTTATGTATCAAAGATAAATTGCAGCAAAGAAAGGCATTCACATCATCTTTTGGGAAGCATGGTTTGTCCATCTTACATGGAGGAGATGGAGGATGGCAGCAAAGGGCCTTGCTCAGGTGGTTTATTTTGGGAGAATATGGCTTGACATATTTTGTTTACCCATATTACTCCTTCCCTTATTCTTTGCATAACGCTGAAATGATGGAGTTTGAATCCAACAAGGCCAACAGTGCTAAGAAGGGAGGCATAGAAATGCTTATTCAAGTTCACAAACATGGGATGGAGGAATTTTATGCATGATGAAGCTCTTCCTTTATGGTAGGAGCTACCTTATTTTATGTCTCACATGTGTTTGTGATGATGTTGGACATAATGTATTTGTCATCTTGTACTTCAGGGTAAGAAGAGGACATCTAACCTCACAGTTGGAAGTCACCTCATGCATTGGTAGAAAGCAAATTTGGAACCAAACATACATAAATTATTGCAGAAAATGGAAGAAGCCTTCCTTATGAGGATGCCATTTGGAGGGAATGGATGGTTTGCATCTACAATAAGAGTTTCTTGAGGTCAAGCAAAATTTTTCCAGGGGAGACTGTAATGTTCCCAATCTTTGCAGCTAATGCGAACATTGCATTTTAACTTAAGTTTTCTTTATTCATGAATAAAAGCATGTGAAGGAGGTTTATTAAACTCCTAAGTTTAGAATAAATACATGCCCAATGTGAAAGGGGATAAATATGGGCTATTATATTAAGCACCCCTAAGTGTGAAAAGGGGAAATTCATTTGAATGGGTCAATCTTGGCCCCACCTACAACGCAGTTTGGAGAGAAGGTTATCCATCAGGCACAACGTACTTCTAGAAGAGGATATCTAGTGTGAAAGAGGATAAGTTGAAGAATATGCTTTAGGGTTTTTGCAAGCCGTCATGTTATAAAAATAAGGAGAGGTAGCAAGCAAAGGTTGTTGAAGAATTTTAGAAGTTGTTGCAGCAACTCTATTCTCTTGGTTGTTTAGCCTAAGGGAAGGGGATTTCCTATTTAGGAATCCTCTCTCCTTCCATGGAGTAGCTCTTTAGAGGAGATTGTGATGCATCTCTCCACTATCCAGCATTATGGCCAAGCTTCATCTCTATAGCAGTGCTGGTCCCGTTGAGGGTTTTGTAGCTGCTTGTGAGTTGCAGCAAGTGGGTGAACTAGATCTGCAAGATCTAGTTGTTTAGAGGATATTTCTCTCAGGCAGGGTGTCTTGTGACCACCCAGAAGAGGATCTCAATCTCATTTCACTTTCAGATCTGTAATTTTATCTACTGTATCATTTCTTTCGAGCTACTGCGCAGTACCTTCCATGAACTGCGTTATTTTCATGTACATGTTTCAATGCTGTCTAGATTTCTCTTTGTACTGGATCTCAGGTGATTGAGGCTTGCCTCTCATCTTGAGGATTTGTAAAATAGATTACTGATCTAATATTATTTAGATCTGATATATAATGTAATGAAAGCCATATTCAGAAATCTCTAAAGTTTTCTGCAGTTTAATGTATTAAAAGCTAGATCTACACTTTATTATGCAATATTTTAATAAAACCCCAAGGGGATATTGTTAAGAAGGCTGAGTAGTTTCCAGATCTGGTATGGATCTAATGTTTCAGTCATATATCAGTTGTATATCTTAGTTTTAACCTACAGCAGCTGAAGCTCCTCATATAGAATGCTGTCAAGTCTTTCTGCAGCTTTTCCATGTGTTACTGTTATAATTTCTGAAGGATTCTTGCTCTTGCTTCATGTAAACTTAATGATTCTACAAAGGAACTCCATTTTGGATCTTATTTCTTGTTGTCATACTGTAATATTATTTTAATGGATGATTTCTAGTGACTTCCAGCAGAAACTTCACAATTCCTGAAGGAGGGTTTCTCTATTAATTCAGACCTCTCCTTTAGCTGATTTTCAGCTAGTGTTGATTGTGAGAGATCTGTTTAAGCCCTCTAAACCCATTTTTTTCTGTTGAAACTCTACATTGAGGTCCAAAACAGCATAAAATAATGGAAACTAGCCCTATCCTACGTTATTTTAACACTGGCTTACTTATACAGCGTCCTCCTTGAGCCTATTGTAGATTTTCCTGAGAGTGGAATTTCCCGCTTCTTCCTTGTTTGGTTTTTGCTTCTCTTTTGGATCCATTATTTAGATCTGTAGATATAAGGTTCCTAAGGGTAGAAAAATCTAAGAGGAGTGGTCATTCCCACACTTTCTGTGTCTCACCAATATTCTATAGATAGAGTCTAGAACAGGCCAGGAAGCCTATGGTTTTCACCCTCTCTTTAGAAGTGATATAACCAGTAAATGCCCTACCATTCTATCTCTAGTTTAGGTCTATTGGTTTGATTCCATATTGCTGTGATTCCATAGTGGAATATATTAAGATATTCCCCACTAAACCTATTTTTCCCCATTTGGAACATTACAAAAACAACCCCATACTTACCATAAATGGAGAGAGAAACAACTTGGATGGGAAAATCTAATCTCTCCATGCAGCCCCAACACATTGCATAAAATGGGGGTTGAGGATTTTTTTGATGAGCTACCTAGAATGGCTCATTTTATTTGGATGATAGCATGGGTATGGGAGACTCTCATTGGGGGTGAGATTCCCTATGTTTATCATCACTCCTACCTTGAGAAGGCCATGGGACAGCAAGAAGCTTTCCACTTACACCTTCCAATTTTTTCATGATGTGAACCATTTGGGTTTGCATACTTGGGAGGAACCATTGGAGGGAAGATTTATTGCAGATTATATTGAGTTGTGGTGGAAGCTATTAATGAAGAGGCCACAAGAACAGAAAGGGAGGAATTTTTCTCCACCTTTACAGTTGCTTGAGGACAAGAAATATTTTGGAGGGGAGGACTGTAATATTCCAAAAATTTAGCCTTCATCTAAATGGAATAGTATAGTTGGGTTTTCACTAAGTAGGTGAATAAGTGGGTGGGGAGACTCATAAAACCTTTAGAAGGAATAATAACACTCCTAATGTGAAAGGAGGAAGAATAAGCAACTGAATTAAGCACCTTTGGGTGTGAACATGGACTGGATCATGTTGATTCAGTCAACTTTGACCAAATCAACAACACTATCATGGAGGAGTGGTCTTATGATAAGACAACACAATTTTAGTGAAGGAAACCTTGCATGAGGTTGGTATCAAGTATGGATGGGACCCAATGTGAGGAGGCTCTCATGCTATATATGGAGGGGATAACAACCATCGTCATTCATGTTTTAGTTTATCATTTGATATTGTTCTGTTGAGAATTTTGCTTCCTCTTGCTATTTAGCAGGGTTGTTGTGCCGTTTAACACAAGGGTGTTCTTGATCGGGAATCCCTACCTCATCCTCAGGGAAGGAGAGGTTCTTTGAGCTTAATTTCCTCATTCCAGCATTCTAGCCAAGCTACCTCATTTAGCTACAACACAATTTATATTTAGAGTTGGGTTGTGTTGCAGGGTGCAGCAACAGAGGTTCACATAGAGCTGTTTCTGGGCTTATTTTTCAGTGGGGAGGTAGCCTATCCATTGGAGGATCAGCAAGGAATGATAATGGGCATATTATCTCATATTTTGCATCAGGAAAACAATCTACCATCCCTCATAGCACAGTCACAATTCTAAACTGTGTTATTTTTGGAGGCATTTGCTGGGAGGGTTCACTGAGCTCATCAGGAGGGTCTATTTCTGAGTAGAGGGATCAACCTTCTAATTATAAATACCATTGGAGGAGGACATCATCATTTTAGATCTTTCATAGCCTCATTCTATTCAGATCCAGTTTGCAGTGAAATCTCAACCCCAAGGTTATTTGTCACATTGTACATTTCTTGGCATTTCTAGCAATCTTTTCCGAATTGGCTAGAAATCGTGTATTAGAGCCCACATCTTCTTTGTTGGGAATTTCTTTTGTTTCTATCAGCTACATTTCATTTTTATATGTATTCATTAGTAGCTACACCGATATATACAGTGTTGTCATTTCTCTCTGGCATTCTATACAATTGTAGCAACTCATGTGCTGATTGTTTTGATCATTGGAGACTTGTTCCCATTGCTTGAGTGGCTTGTCCCTCATGATATTTTTGTATATTTCTGCTGATATTTTTGTATATTTCTTTTGATATCTCCTATCTCATATTCAGATTTGCTGTGTGTTACATTTTTATGAGCTATATTGCTGTTATTCCCAATTTGGGATATTACAAGAAATAAGTGTATGTATAAGGTGTGATAAGCAGCACAAAATTTTTCTCAAAGTAAACAATGAAGCTTATTTGAAAGTGTAAAATTCTGTGATAAAGATAAAATTATTTGGAGTAATATGGATAAGGATGTTATTATTTCCAGATTGGCATGAACTGTCTAGAGGTGGAACTTGTGGATTTTAACAAAGAGACTACATGTTTCAGGGAAATATATCAGGATGTGATGAAATGAAAGGTGTGAATGAGGATAAATTGACATTCAGAAAAAACAGTTGATTGTAGTGTTGAACTATAATTAGAATGCCATTAAAATAAAAATCATGTTACTCCTATTGATCTGGTGTCCATTTAGGAAAATCATGAACCTGTAAAACTAAATGGACTATTTCATAGAAGATCTTGCTAACCCACTCTACATGGTAACCCTTTTTCCACGTTGGAGTCGTAACCTATTCGTAATATGGGAACGTTGGTTATTTATTTGGAGGCTCTGGATATTATTCAGGTTTGGTTAGACTGTTGGAAGAAAGTAATGATTGATGGCAAGAGTGTCCTATAAAATGTGGAATAACTATGGGAATATTTTCTTGTGAGGGTATATTTTATTTCATAATCTTCTCACAAGGATATTGGGTCATTATAGTTCTTTCCAAAGTAGTGATGGGAAAACAAGGACTGTGTTGGGAAGTTTGGAAGGGTGCAAGGTGAATTGCATTGAGTAATGTGCTATGATTCTCCTGTCACTTCTAATATGAGCCTGCAAGATCCTCCCTCAGTTGAAAATGTTTGCAAGTACCTGTGTGAAAAAGTGAAAAATGAACAAGTACTCATGGAACATCCTAGTGATGGCATTTTAAATCTTGATGCAAGGTCTCAAGGTCATTTTCAAAATTTGAGATCAGTGGTGTCTGAAAATTACAGATGGACTAAAGTAAGTTGTACGCTTCAGTCCAAACTTGCCAATCTTGGTACTTGTCTTTGGTATTTGTTGTAATTAGAATTAGGAAATGTTCAATATTGCAAGGTGAAGTATGGAGGAGTGTGCACTAATTCTCCTTTTTCAATTTTTTATCTGAGCCTGCAAGATATTTTCTCAACTAAAAATGTTTGCAAGTACCTATGCGCTTACGTGAAAAGCGAACAAGTACACGCGAAGTATCTTCGAAGTCAATTTCTCATTAATGTTTCCCTTTTAAAGTTTATGGAAAGGTCTAAAGGTGATTGGATGAATCTGAGTTAGTGTAGTGTCTGAAAACTATAGATGGACTCAAGCAAGATGTAGCTTTCAGTTGAAAAGTTGTGAAGATTGGTACATGTCTTTGGTATGTGTTGTATTTGGAATTTTGAACATTAAAGTATTTTTTATTTTTGAATATAGATTGCATCTAGCTTGGCATAGGACGGAATGGGAATAATTTTTTTCAGCCATTTTAGTTGTTGGTTTCGTGAAACAAAATTTTTCTTTAAAACTGTTTTGAAATTGGGATATTAAATGGAGGTGTTTTCAAATGAATTAATCCCCTAGGTCCTTTAAAATAAAATGTTATAGAATTGAAAATTCAATTTTTTTTAAAACTCTATTGGAAAAATAAACCATGGTAACCTAGCAAAATAGGTGTTGGTCCTTTCTCTAATTTTCTCTTTTTGTGTTTCATCTTTTTCAAAAACAAATACAAACACTGCTTGTCAAATTTCCTATTTCAAATCTCAGGAACAAAGAGAATTCATTTCTTTGAAATTTAGGTTGTATGGTTGGTTGTGTAGATTCTGCTAATATTTTCTCCTTTGGTTCTTGCTCAATTTATTCTATTTCAACCATATAGTGTATTTATCACTAATTGGTCTTTCTATATATTTCATTTATTACGGTTCATTTGTGTGGTTTAGTGCCATCTTATTCCTACTGTAGTAAAGCTCTCTGAATCAGTATTTTGCGTGCAAGTTTTTTTTCCCTTCTTGGTATCATGGTGCCCTGATTGTATGTGGTGCACTTTTTTTTTGGGCTTTTTAGTTACATCTGCCAGGCTGCATAAGTCTAACTGCATAAGGAATTGTCAAAAAATGACATAGACCACAGCACACCCATACTAAAGAAGTTGAAATACCTTTTGGATGGTGGTTTACAATAGAATACTCAGTTACTAAAATCAAGGTTCTATGCTAGTGGTTGACATTAGATGGTTTCACATAATGATGAGTGCATAATAAATATTGATGCTTGTGCCAAATGCAGGAATGCAAGGATTTTTTTATGATTGTACTACGGAAAGTTGACAAAATGGAAAGATCATACAATCAAAGAGTTGTTAGTGTTGTACGTATTTCTATTTCTCTTGATGAGTGGAATGTGTATTGACGATAGTGAATATGAACAAAATTTTATTTCTAAAATGCTTCCATTGAATTTTGGGTTGATTCTTATTCAACTACCAAGAATAAGAAGAGCTTAGTTGTGGTAGATACACATTATTGACATTTTAGATTTACTTTTGGCTGTGCTGATTGTGGGCTTCTATTTGCTAGTAATTTGGCCCAAAATTTATTGATTTTTTCCTGTTACAGGAAGAAATCAATTAAATAATGAAATCCTTGGCTTTTGTTTTGTGTGTGCATTTTTCCTTATTATGATAATCAAATTGATATTAATAACAACAAATATGAAGAAATTTTGTTTCAGTTTGAATGAGAGGTATCTGACAAAATTTTTGCCTGTGAGAGTTTTGGGGGTGGAAGGGGGGAGAATGTTGGCTTTGATTTTAGGCCCTGTGATATGTATTACAAACAATTCATGCTTTTGGCCCTTATTCATGAGAATTTTACTGACAATAAAGCTGCATCTGACCCGTCTATATAATATAGTTTCCAACAGTTTCTAATTGGGTACATTTATTAAAGTCATCCATTAAAAAATGTACAGGAAGATACCAGCATTATTGACCTAGATAAACAGTGACTACAGGTGGTAGATTGCTTGGTCTATCATATTTTAAGGGGAAATTATCAAAGAGCTACCTTACTGATCAAGGTAAGGGGCTAGGACCTATGGTAATGCCATGATTAACATTAACTTACATGTGCATAAAAATATGACTTAATTCCATTTCTGGTTATCTAGAGAAAATAAGGTTGTCTGTGATCGTGCTGTTCAGCCCCAAGAATCAAGCGTATTGTATTTCAAAAGGTCCCTAATTTTTATTATTACTTTAATTCTTTTGTACATATTTGTGTGTTCTCAAATTGAGCAATTGGCAAAAAATGTGTCCATATAATTTTGATTATTCGAGCTAGCTAAAATCCAAGTCGAGATACTATATTGGTTTTTGTTATTTTGACAATTTGTTGCCAGGGTAAGGAAAAATAGGAAGTGACAAAAGGAACTATTGTCATTGCTCAAGTTTAAAGCAAGGGTTTGAAATTTTTTCATCATCTAATTATAAGAATTTTTTTTCCACTCCATGATCCCATGTTGTAATTCAAATTTATAACTAAATTTTCTTATTTTGTTGAAATTATTTATTATTTGACACTATTGGTGCATTTATAACTTCTTGCTATCTGTCAGAATATGATATACCTGTCATTATAAAGTGAAGAACATTCAAGAAAGAATTTTCTCCACGCCAGAAAATATTTAATATTTCAACACTACTGGTGCATTTATAACTTCTTGCTATTTGTCGGGATATGATATATATGTCATTATAAAGTGAAGAACGTTTAGAGATATGATATACCTATCATCATGTTCATGGATTTTCTCCACCCTAGGCCATGGATCACCCCTTGTATCCACGCAGTTAGGCAGAATGAAGAGTTTGGTGTTTTGGTTAAGGAACCATATCCACAAGTAAAAGTTCTGCAACAAGGGAAAAAAATGTTAGAAAACAATAATTGGATCTGGGTGTAGATTCAACTAGTTTGGATTAAAATATATGCAGCCACTAAAAATACAATAGGAAGGTAAAGGTTGCAGGCATTGTGGGTTTTGGTGGAGAGAGGAAGACAACCTTGGGAAAACAATTCTTCTACTACAGGAGATCAGGATACAATTGATCCTGGTTTTTGTTTTACTGTAGAGAAGTTGCAGCTAAGAGTTGTTTAACGTCATTACAACAGAAAATTTATGAGGATTTGACTGGAGTGGGTCAGTCAATATATAGCATCAATGAAGGCATGGTGATGTTCAGACACCATCTTTCATGTTTTCAAACTCATAATTTTTATATGACGTGGATCATGGTGAGCAGTTGCATGCATTATTTTCACTAGTGAAGGACATCTTTCCTTCAATGCCCCTCATTCTGGTAACCTAATTTTAGTTGACAAGCCTCAATGATGATTTTAAAATTTTACCATATAAGGAATCAGAAGTTTGATTCATTTAAAAGTTGACAAGCCACATTAACAATGAATTTACCATCTCATCAATTAGAAGGTAGGCCATTTAAAAGTTGACAAGCCTCAATAGAGAACATTCTCAAAATTTTATTAGCTTGCATACCTTACAAAAGCCACATCCTGCTGTGGGATTTGAAGTAGTTAGAAATTTTTTGGATGCCTGTGATGGGTTTCCCTTATCTATGAGAGATATTGGTGCAACATTTCATGGAGAAAATGTTTTGGATTATTTGAAAGCCCAATTCTACAAAATATATAAAGCACTTCCTTCATACATACAAAGAAGGCTTAAAATTAGCTATGACACACTTGAAGAAGAAGATAAAGATATATTTTTCTCTCTGTGGATTTCCTATGTCCCTTGCTACTCTAGAAATTTACCGATAAATATCTTTCTATCTAGCCATGAGATGGGTGTAACAACCCATTGCGGAGAAGTCTCTTACATCCCATTCCATTTGATCAACATTTCAGTATGGTTCATGTGACAATATCTTTTCTTTGTCATTTTGGTTATATATCCCTTGTTTATGAGTTCATTTTGTTTCATATTTTGGATAGATTTTACAGTGTAGTTAGGAACCTGGAATGTAGCTCAAAAAGTCTACTATGAAGACATTATGTGTTAAAAATGCAAATACAGATAGAAAAGGATATTCCCCTTTGTGTTAGGGAGTGGTTGTAGTTAGGGATAGGATAAAGTCTCTTTAAATTTCCCTTCTAGTCTCATGGGATGAATATGATAGATAGGGGGCACTTCATGGAAATTTGGGATCCTTTCCCACTGTTGAAACCTGTAACCTTGTATCTCAGATTCTCAGTTGTAGTTATTTTCATGAATATATATATATATATATATATATATATATAATATCTTACTTAACCTTTTATTTTAAAAAAAGGAACACCAAAAGAAATAAGAGAATTCAATATTGGAAATCACTTTTTCTTCATAGGAGAAGATAGTAGGGCATAAGAATAAAGGATGGATTTGGTTGGGGAGGATTGATGAGTCTCCATAACTCGGAAAACAAGTTTGTTGTAGAGGTCAACAGTAAATTTTTTATGATGCATGATCACCTCTATGAAATGGGCATAACCTTTGGAGGAGGAGGAGCCTTGGCAGCCTATGTGGCGCATCATTGGTAGCCTCAAGACTTCATTAACTATTCCATTGATATGAGTGGGTTGCGACTGCTAAGGTTTGAAGGTGATTATTTGGGAAGTGTATATATATTATATCCTGAAGAGATGGTCATATATTCAATGGCTCTGTTGGGATAGTTGTCCATACTCCTCCCTTTGTTCTCATATTCCTATAAAGAACTATTTTAGAAGTGGTAGAGGCTCAAGAAGCCACTAGGAAACACTGAGAATGAAAGTGAAGTGAAGCTTTCTAGTTCTGAAGAAATCTTTTGCTCATATGTTGACCTTTCTAGAAGGCAGGGGTCTTGAAATAATCATATTTAATATTTAAGAGTGCATAGTAGGAGCCTCCCTAGTTAACGGAGTTGATCTATCTCGCCTCCTAATGGTTACCAAAGATAGGGTAGCTAAAGCATCTAGAAAGTTAGAAACAATTTCTCTGAAATGATGCACAATCAGATTGAAGGAACTATGGGGAAATATTACATCCCAACATTGCCAGAAGAATTATTTCGTATCTACTCCTTGAAGCACTAGACTCCAAGCATGCATGATTTTGTTGCTAGATTCCTTTGGGAACTTAATAAATCTCCTGCATATTGATGATTCAAGAAAAGGTGATATTTTTTCTTCTTTTTTCATTCCATATTTCATAAATCATAGGGCAAAGCACTTTGATGTCACAATAATAATTAAACCCCAAGAGTCCCCATTGAACTTGAGCACAGGTTTGGACTTGCTTACTATACAGGTTCAGAGAAAAGAATCTTGTGTAAATCCTAATCAGATTCTTAAGCCTATATGTCAATTATTTCAGGAGTGTGACTTCTCTGGTAGTAACTAACGCTATAAAGAAGATTGGTTTACAGTATCTCTTTATGCCTTTGTATCACCTCACTATTTCCAGACTATAGTATGATGCAGTTAGATATGTTTCATTTTCCTTTGGTACCTAACATAGTCCTATTGAGCTACGTTTGTGGTCATCTGTTGGAAATTAATAATTATTTTTTATCTTATTAATCTGGCGAAGGATACCCTCTCTTTGAATGGAGCTCTTCCTTCTTCTAAGGGCTTGTTAAGGATAATTATGGTAGGTGATTCAAATATTGCAATTTTTGCATACCTTTATTATGGTGTATACTTTATTATTTTCCCCTTGTAAATATGCACTCAGTAGCTTAAAATTGGGTTCACTTAGTTTCTACATTCAAATCGAAGCATTGTATTTTCATAATATTTGACCCTTTGGAATTTTCAACTAGTTTTTTTCCAAGAATTTAATGGTCTACTAATGGTGGCTATGTGCATTAGTTGTAGCACAATTAATGGGTAGAAGACAAGGGTAAAGTTTTGTTCTGTGACTTGCATGCAGCATAAGGTATGCTGACCAATGTTCCTTTCATGGGATTGGTTCATTGGGATACATGTGGAGCCTAGATTAAATATACAATCTTGTTTCTTGAAATTATTTGGTATTGGTGTGTGTAACTCGAATTCCAAGTCTCCTCCCTTCATCTTTAGAGTTTCTTGCTGTTGGGATTCCCTATGCAGTCGTGATTTCTTGCTTGACATGGAGGTATAAAATTCATGCAATCATTTGAATTGGGTTTTTCTCCTTGGATCTAACTGGTACATATCATCTATCAGTCAATAAATATTTTAGCAGAGACTATAATTTATCCTATTTGAAGAAAAATATCATCAATTTTTCAAGGTTGGAACTGGGCTTTGTCTTTGCAGGTCGAGAACTCCTACAACCATGTTCTTTTCATTTTCCACTTGGTCTCATTGGTGGTTTTTGTTACCCCTCATGTTGACATGACTGGTAAATGCATATTTCAGGGGTAACTTGTAGGATTCTTAAGGACCACTGACACACTTATTTTTGGTTGAGACTAGTCCTTCATGTGATGATCTTCCTAGATGATCAACATAATGATTCTCCTTGATAATAATGTTGTTGCTTTGGTTGGAATGATGATTCTAGCCTTCGCAGGGTTAGATTATTAGTGGAGGTTGCTTCAGTGGTGCATAATGTTCTTCATGAACCAAAATCAATGTGTTCAAATAATCACATCCTGGTCACTTTCACCTTATGTTGCATGGTTAGATCATAAGTATCTTCTGATGTGGTAATACACTTACCTAGTTTCATCCATGTTTATGCCATTATTCCATAGCTTTACCTTGGAAATTTTTTTATTGCAAGCATATTATAAATTTTGCGTGGGTGAAATTACTTCGAACATACATTTTGACGGCACCTCATCATTTTTCCTACGTGATTTGTGTACCTCATCACATCTTAACCCTTTCACCAAAGAAAAAATCACTTTATTACTTGCATACCACTTCATTCCATCTCTTGGAAGGTGCATGGCATGTTTTAGGATTTTAGCTATAATTCCCCAAGTTTTATTTTTTATTAATACCTCAATTCTTATATATCCAAAATTTCTAGTGTGAACACACCTAAGTAGTTTAGGATATTTAATTCTTAAACCTTTGGTTGAGTGACCAAGAATTTGTTGAAAATGTAACTAGTTTCGTTCTTCATAATTGTTGTTGTACTCATTTCAGTATGTATCCTATGTAACAAACAAGGAAAAATTATTTTATTAAAGCATGGGTTTCATGTTCTTTATTGATGGTATTCTAGGTAAAAGCATGTTCTTCATGCTTCTAGGGCTTGTTAGGTCTTAGGATTTATTGTTATGAGACAAAGGAATCAACATCATGTTTATAAGATCCTTTTATTGAAATTATTTATTATTTGCGGCACTACTGGTGCATTTATAACTTCTTGCTGTCTGTCGGGATATGATATACCTGTCATTATAAAGTGAAGAACGTTCAAGAAAGCCTGTATTTTTTTGGAAAATTTTACTAAATTTTAACTTTGCATCAAAAAGTCCAGAAACAATTTGCTAGTGTCAAGAATAATGAATGTCATCAATCAATCTTCTTCTGCTGACTGAAATAGCCTAAATTCTAACTCGTTCAACACCCTCAAGCACTTAAACAAAGTGAGATTATTCATACCCTGCCTGCCCCAATAAGCCCATGCGAGAACATGTTACAAGTGCATTTTGAACATTGGTGGAAAGGATAGTGGTCTGGCATTTTGGGATTTGCTGTGACAAAATTGAGCAAGGAAAATACCATTTATGGTCAATTCTTTGATTCTTTATGACATGCATATCTTAAGAATTTTATTTGAGAAAGCTTGTGGTTATTCAAATTTTAGTTAACATAATTCATTTCAATTCTCAAATTAATGTTCTTAATATATCTGTTCTCCAAGAAGAACAATATTAACATGGATGCAATGAGAGAAGTCCTATTTTGGTCACACTGGGAACTTCAGATTGCCAACATTGCACCCCAAAAACCCACCTAACAAGATACCTTGATGCAATTAGTAGTATATTTTTGTGAATAAATGCAGAATAGTAGTTATTTGTTTTTTATTGTTGAATAAGCCATTCCCACAAAAATCCTTACATAACAACCCTTTTGAATTTGTTAACTTGTTATTAATGACCCTTGCAACGTTTTCAATGAGTTTTGATATTTCATGCTCGTGGAGAAATTCTATGGATGATAAATACGATGAATATCCATAATTATAACATTTTTTATTGTTGAATAAGTCATTCCTACAAAATTCCCTATATTTCAAGCCTTTTGAAGTCGTTAACTTCTTATTAACGACCCTTGCAAGGTTGTAAATGAGTTTTTATATTTCGTGCTTTTCGAGCTACTTGAAAAATTACAAATATGATGAATAGCCATCATTGCAGCTTTTTTGTCTGCCAATTTGCAATATGTTTATTTGTTGATGATCCACCTCTGCAATAGATATTGTATAGAACATATATTGCTGCAGGTTTGAGTTTTAAGAGTGCATATGGAATGGCATAAATTTTGACCAATTTTTCATATTTTTGATGATATGTTTTTCCATTGAAGTTCTTGGGAATGATCTAAGAACCAAAATTGGTGATATAAAGATATGAAACATAATACAAAATTTTTGTGCTTGGAAGTTTTGAGATGACTGATAATTAGTTATTTTCTGCTTGTATATCACGTTTAATGTAGTTCTCTGTTTGTATATTGCCATATTTGTTCAAGATAAATTGTTAGAATTGCAATGTGAAGGTACCGGTAAACTGTATTGGAAACGTGCTTGTACCCCATCGTACCTTGTTGTTCATTGCAACACTTTTGCATACGCTATCATACCCAGGGAGAAATTGGAGGCATACCCCAAGTTAGATTATGGAAACAATGATTTTACATGAAAGAAAGATATTTTAATAACTAACAAGCTCTGTTAATTTTTCATTTAGGGTGGGCCCAACAAGATGCCCCAAAACAACAAGCTCTAATTTCATGCTCACTTCGACATTTTTGGTTTGGCTATGTGAGCTTGGAAGGGACCAATAGAGAAGTGAGGAAGTAGGGCATTGTTTATTTTTTTTATTCCAAGAGTTTGATGTCCATTCAAACACTCTTCATCCTTATTTTAATTATTCTCTTCCTATATACCTAAATTTCAGATTGAAGTTTATGTATTTGTCATTTTCTCGGCTATGTCTGGAAAGAGGGAGGGAATGCCAATGGGGAATTTGAATTCATGTTGTCAGACTCAGACTCCACTGGCCAGTTACTTTGCAAAGGCTATTTTCAGACTCGACAAAGAGGAAAAATTTTGTGAACAAAAAATATGTTGATGACAATTCCAATCCATATAGGTTATGAAACCACAATCTACGTAGATATTCATAAGATCATTTCATACAATATAAGAACACAATATTTGACACTTGATTTATGTATGCAAAATAATGAACTGAAAGATGATTCCCTGATAAAATGTACAAATATTACTCAATTCAAATACATAGCTTGTAGTCTCATAAAATAATTGGAAAATCAAAATAGACAGTCTTGACTCGCCAAGTCCAATCTTGAGCCTCATGCATGACTACAAAGGTGTCAAGAATAAGCCCTCAAGGAGCTGGTGCCAACATCGCTAGACTGTAGCAACAACTATGATGCCATTATATTTGGTGTAGCATCAACATCATTTGATAGTTTCGTTCTTGGATTAGGGAATTAAAATATACTCTGAAATTGCTTGTAACGTTTGGTCGTGCCAAAATTTGATTTTACTTTGTTTTGTTTCCAATTTTGATTTTATAAGATAATATAATATGGTGAGATATTCGCCAAAAAAATTATATATACATATTATATTATTGATAAAATCTCCTTCCTTTTTTCCTATGTATCAAGGATATTCGCCCATTTATTATTCAAATAAATTTAGGGGGGTTAAAATTTTCCCTGGATGAGAGTGGCTGAAAGTGGCACTAAATGCCGGATGATGAATTTTGCCCAAGAAAACCTTACCAGAGTAGGCACTCAAAATCCCCCGTGGATAAGGGGGGATTCCAGCTTGGGGACACCCAATGCGAAATAGCACAAAAGACTTAGCTAAACATCTGAAGCATGCAAATAAATGTCTTATGACACTCAACAATAAAAATCCAGACTCCTCTTCCTTTTTTGACCTCATCTTCCTTTTATGGTTGTGAGACTTCCCTAGCCTTGGCCCACCTCATAGTTGTGCTACACATGTGGCCACTAGCCTCCATAAATACTGCATTGTCCTCCATGATCTCCATCATTGCTGCAATTACTCTCCACTTCCTCCATCATGTGTGCATTTAATGCACCACTTCCTCCATCATCTCTGCAATTTCTTCTCCACTATCTCCATCATCTTGAATTTATTCCTCCACTATCTCCACCATATTCCTCATTAATGCTCTATGACCTCCAGTATTTCTTTATTATTATGCTACTCCACTAGTCCATAATGCTACTCCACTACTCAATTAACCCACATAAACACTATAGAAGTGGATTTTATTCATCTACTGGGTCTATGGGTCCCTCCACCCTTTTTATTTACTTAAATAAATAAGAAAAGTAAGAACTCTAATATTCCAATTAGCTGATGGAGAATTTTGAATATTACAGTCCTCCCCACCAAAATGTTGCTTGTCCTCAAGAAACTGCAAAAATGTATGCTGCAGAAATCCATATCCCTCCCAAGTGGCATCCTCATATGGAAGGTTTCCCCATCTGCTCCAATGTGTTATGAATGCCCAACTCCATAACTTCCTCTCTATAATTTCTAGAATTGCCTCCAGTGGTGTAGCTAGATGTCTCTCCTCATCAATGAGTCCCCAAGTGGCAACCATATTCTGTCCAAGAGCCTCTTCTCTGCATGAGATATGTGAAGTGTAGTGGTTACTTCCCCAAGTGGAAAGTCCCAACTCATAAAATATATTTCCAACCCATGATACATGGAGTAGTTTGTGTCTCTCGATGCTCCAATCCTTGGCCTTGGTCTTGCTTGCTCGAAGCATCATCTCAACACTATGCAAAGTAGGAAATAGAGACATATGGATTAACATGTGAAATGTTGAACCATACTCTCCCAATAGCATCCACCGCAACAATGCCTCTTGCTGCCATACCACATCATCATCATACCAAGTATGGTAGCCATACTCTCTCAAGAGAAGCCACCACAACAATGCAATTTGTTGCCACATCATATCATCATCATACCACATATGGTAACCATACTCCCTCAATAGAAGCCAACACAACAAGGCCTCTTGCTACCACAACACATCATCATGCCAAACATAAAAAAATTCCATCCCAATCGACATGTGGAATGTCATATGGTGGCCATACTCTCCCAAGAGTAACTAGTGCAGCCATGCCTCCAACTGTTGCATCTCATCACTACTGTGCAAGGTAGGAAACAATGATATGCCATTGGACATATAAAATGAAATGTCTTGGCCATACTCTCCCAAGAGTATTCAATGCAGCCATGCCTCTTGCTACTGCATCACCTCAGTATTGTGCAAGGCATGGAACATACCAATCTAAAGTGTCGGGTGGTAACCATACTCACCCAAGAGCAGCCAACGCATCCTGCTTCCTGTTGCCCTATTTCATATATTTGCAACTATCTTTTCAACCACTTTCTCATCATGTCCATCCATCCATACAAATGTGGGTGATGAATCATATCATGCACCAGCTTGGTATCCACCCAATGGAGAGGCTCCCGCAAAAAAATGCTCATACAATAACTTTCCCCATCACTATCTATGGCCTTAGGAAGACCACGAAGCGTGAAGAAATCCCATAAAGATAATCCAATCATGGGTGAAGAGATGTACTGTGTGAAAATGTTGAAGAAATGTGCATACCTCGACAGTGGATCAATGTCGACAATACCATCCTCCACAATCTTATGACAATATTTTCACTCCATGATATGTCGAAGTGCATCCTCCTTGAGGTCTCTCCATGAGAACCTCTCTCTGATGGACTAGTAGAAACTATGAGGTTTTGAATATGCTGCATGGAGAAAATTCTCTTTGAGCTGTGAGGTGCTCATCACGAAGACTCTGTCCTGATAATGGAAGATGTTATCCATTACATGATTTCTACCATCTACCATCTGCCCATCCAATGCTTCATAAGTGAAGCGGTCATCGAAATGTTCAAATAATAATTGGGCCCACAAATCATCACTGCTCCTCAATGACAACGTTGTTGATCTCCATGATAGTGCATATGCTGCCACATGGCCCTCTCCATACACAATGCTAAACTCATAGTCATGCATTTTACTGATCCACCATTGCTTCCTCTTCTGCAGTTGTTGCTCCTCCCCAAAAAGATGTCATAGACTATGGTGGTTGGTATTCACCCAAAATCTATTTCCAATAAAAAATTTCTGGAATTTGACCAATGCATGCATAATGGCCAGTATCTCTTTTTCGTAAATAGAATACAACATCTCATGCGACAGTAACTTATGATTCTCAAAAGCTATTGTATAGCTTCCCTGCATTAGGACTGTGCTAATCCCATCCTCAAAAACTCCACACTCCAACACAAAGTGTTGTGTGTAGCTCAAGAATTTCAAACTTGGATAGCTATACATCTTCTCCTTGAACCAGTCAAGGGTCCTCTATGCAGTGATAGTCTGCTATTACAAATATGCAATGTGCTCTAACCCTTGGACGTGTAATTGCTCTGATGGCATGACCCCACAAATCTCAAGATGATGTGTTGAAACAATCTGGGTGGAAATGTTTGCATACCTTGGATCAACTGAAGCTTGGGAACATATTGCAAATCTACAAGGGTTCCTTCAACTGGTGCAATTGCTTCTCCAACTACTGGTGATGGTGATGGTTGCTCCTCAAGTACTACACCAGTGCTAGTATATGCTTTCTCTTCCTCATGCACCTCCTCAATCATGACTCGGACTCTCAATGTCGAATGCTTGGGACCATCTTGCAAAGATGCAAGTTCTCCCCCCACTGATGCAAGTACCTCTACTGCAGTTGGTGGTGGTGGTAGTTGCTCTTCTCCCGAAGTATCAATGCTGACATATTTTTTTCTCCTCATATACTTCCTCATCAATGTTGGAAAATGTCTCAATGGAAAGTGCCTTCGGTTTTCTTTTGTCAAACCTCTTTACCAATATTTGAGTGAACTCTGCATATTCAGTCACTCTTGCATGTTTCAATCTGTCTAACCACCAATCATTTGCTTCACCCTCAAGGTGAAACACTGCAATCTCAGTGGATTCATTTTCCACTACTAGGTATAGCTGGAAGAAATCATCTAACTTCTTCAAATCCTTTGTTGTGTTTTTGGATGACCCATCGAATGTAGGAAAAAATAATCTATTCTACATATGCCCTCTTCTTCTATTGCTACTATGGAGTCTTCAGTTCTCCTTAATCTAGAAAAAATGCTAAAAAGTCAGATTCTCTTTGAATGCTCTAGATTGAGATTTGTACTCTGTAAGATAATCACTTAGAGTCTCATGCTCAAAATATCCTCCATCTCCATGCCATTCATTTTCTTCTGCAATGAAAGTGGGCATAGTAGGGCATTGTGGAACTTTCTTCACTGCCGGTTGCTTATAATGCTGATAGGAAGTGCTCGAAATTTCTCCATTCTAAAATCCTCTTAACGTTTCCTTTTTCCTTTCCCTTCTCATTTCTTTTATCTCCTGGTGAGATCTTGCACATATTTGAAGAGACGTGTGGAAAAAATCAATCCTTCCTCCATTGAAGATTTCTTCATTTTCTGCTTCTTCTTCTTATTCTTCTAATGTGATGAAATGCCCACAATCTGAGCCAAATATCATGCTCTTATACCACTGTAATATCTGAAAATGGGAAAGGCAAGAATATATAACATTTGCAACATTATAATCAACGTAATAACTAGAATGAAAGCACAAAATTGTAAAATGATGGAAATTTTAGAATATAACATTAATACATTAAAAAATTATCAGAAATAATCGAGCGATATCATTATGTATCAAAAACAATGTAAGTACACAGTGCTCCAAAAGGAATGCACTCAAGCCACAAGATGGCTAAAATACACTAATGAAACTTAGCACTAGAAAGTATAAACTATTGTTGCTGTTGGGAAGAATATATATGTGCAAGAGGCTGTTGGAGTGCTTAGAAAGATCTGAGATTTCAACCACGGAATCTACTCGAAAAACCTAGAAATGGTTTGGCCAGATTTTGAGTTGGAATTTTGGCCCTTTTTGGGTTGCATACTGCACCCCTACTGGCTGAGTTACACACTCCCTGGAGACAACTGCTAGTTTTGGGATGAAATAATGATCTATTTACTGCAATAGCACTCACTCAACTCACTAACTGAAGGGTTGGTCCCTTCTGCAGATCCCAAGTTGAGAAACTCAGGATCTAGATCCTCCGTTGAATATGAAGTTGTTGCATGCACAACTATTGGGAAATATTGCGATGTCTAGGAGGGTTAATGATGTAGCCTGCTGATAGATAATATAATGTTCATCCTAGGCTACTGAAGTGATCCTCGGAGTGAAGGATTAATCCCTCATATAATTTCAAGCTGAGGTGCTTGGAACTTCCTCTTCTCCTCAAACCCTCACTGTAGAATTATGCAATTCCTGCAGGAAATGTTGCTTCATAGGAGAATTAGATGGAGGGCCTGATGCTAGATGTGACAATGAAACTCCGAGAAGACTTCAATGGATTCACAGTGTGAAGGTATGATCCCTCCACGGGTTTCTCAGCTGAAGTACCAAGAACAACCTTCCAAATCTCAAACCCAAGTTCAAGAATGTGTAATTCCTGTAGCTGGAAGTGAAGATGGGAGTGGATGAAAGTGGCACTCAAAGTCCAATATGGGTAAGGGTGGTATTTCTGGATGATGAATGATGCCCAAGGAAACCTTCCCAGAGTATGCACTCAAAGTCCCCTATGGGTAAGGGTGGGATTCTCGCTTGGGAACACCCGATGCTAAACAACACACAATAGACTTAGCTAAATAGCTAAAGCATGCAAAGAAATGTCTTACGACACTCAACAATAAAAATACAAAATCTTCTTCCTTTACTTCCCTCATCTTCCTTTTATGGTTGTAAGCCTTCCCTAGCCTTAGCCCACCTCATAACTACGTAGCACATGTGGCCACTAGCCTCCATAAAGACTGCACTATCCTCCATGATCTTCATCACTACTACAATTACTCTCCACTTCCTCCATCATGTGTGCATTTAATGCACCACTTCCTCTATCATATCCACATTTTATTCTCAACTATCTCCATCATCTTGCATTTATTCATCCACTATCTCCATCATATTCCTCATTAATTCTCTATGACCTCCATTATTTCTTTATTATTATGTTGCTCCACTACTCCATAATGCTACTCCCCTACTCAATTAACCCATATTCACACTATAGAAGTGGATTTTATTCATCTACTGGGTTTATGAGTCCCTCCACCCTTTTATTTACTTAACTAAATAAGAAAAGTAAGAACTATAATATTCCAATTAGCTGATGGAAAATTTGGAATATTACATGTCACTACAACCTCAGGTACTTATTAAACCTTTTGAGAAATGGGCTTTGAATTTTTTTGGTTCAATTAATCCACCTTCCAAAAAACGAGGTATATTTTGGTATGTACCGATTATGTTACTAAATGGGTAGAAGCTAAAGCACCTTATTTTTCTACTTAAAATGTTGTAATTTCATTTTTTTTTGAGGATACCTTCACTTGTTTTGGTGTCCCAAGGGAAATTGTAATAGATCAGGGAACACAATTTACATCTAGAGTAGTACAGAAGCTGGTGGAAGAATATAAAATCAAGCACCAGAAGTCCACTCCATATCATCCACAAGAAAATGGGCAAGTTGACTCTACCAACAAGGTGTTTGAAGTAATTCTCAGCAAGATTGTACACTTTCACATAAGGGACTGGGCATAAAATCTTCCACAATATTTATGGGGCTACATAACTGCATGGAGGAGCACTACAGGAAATACTCACTACGAACTTGTTTATGGAAAGCAAGTCTTATTTCCAATAGAGTTATAGATCCAGACCTATAAAACAACAGTCAAGTTGGGACTTGACTTATCAAAAGCACAAAAGAAAAGGATGGGACAACTCAATTAGCTTAATGAGATGAGGAAAGATGTTATCTAGAAGACTAGCTTGGTTCAACAACAAAGATATAAATGGCATGAAAAGGACATCAAGGAAAGAAATTTTCATCCAGGAGACTCGATACTACTCTTCGACTCAAAATTCAAGGATTTTCAAGGGAAGTTTTGAACTCACTAGCTTGGACCCTATGAGAGTGAAGAATTTTTTGACAATGGATAAGTTGGAATCAAGACTATTGATGCAGAGAAAATTCCTCTATTAGTAAATGGACACCGACTCAAGATCTATCAAAAGTCAATGACAAGAGAGGAATTTGTCAAAATTTTCCAAAACAACTTTGATTTGAGTTTTTTTCCTTTCTCTTAAAAAAAAAATGTATAAACATGAAAACTAACAGATTATTGGCATGTTTTGTACATAAAATTCAAGGTGAAAACCAAAATTCTTTTGGCACCTTAAATTTTTCCTTACCCATTTTTATAAAAAAATTCCATCCTCCTTGCATCCATTTCTTAAAAGAATTAGTGAGCTACATAATTGATAATGTTCTGCAGCTTTAACTAGTTTCTACAGCCAATTTGATAGGAACATTTGATGATTCAAAAAGAAGAAGTGATTGAATTCTTATGATACAGAGAATCTGCAAGATGAAAACTAAAGGTTAGCAAGAAAATAAACCAAAGGTATGTAATACTTTAATTTAAAAATAGGGGTCATCATATTACATGTACAAATTATATGGACATAATATTACCGAAAAAATCGAAATCATTATTGGGAAAGGTGATAGTGTTATGACAATTCCCTCATAATTCGACATTTCATTTTTCCATCATATCATGATTCAAGTCCTGATTCATTGATTTTATCGCTTGAATCATAACTATGAATGCCTAAAGTCTAATTCACCTGCTTATACCCTCATTTATTACCGGCCTTCCCTCTCATTTTTCCATCACCATCAGTCTTTCCGCTCCAAATCAAAACTTTACCAAGCTAATTATCCCGTCAAGAAAAAACAATTCTGGAGGCGAAACATCTTCAAACCATGGGAGTGATTATCCGAACAGAGCCAACGGGGAAGAAATTATTATAAGGATATCCACAAGCAAGGGAATTATTACAGAAATCACAGTGGTTGCACTTCATGGAAAAATTCGATGGTTTCCACAAGGAAGTCACCAAAACTTTTGTAATGTTTTTTGATGGTGTAGGAGTGTAAATAGGAGATATTAAATTTACATTGACAGAATCTCTAATTGCGGAAGCGACCGGATTGCCTCGTATAAGAGAGAAATGGTTCAAGAACATAGGAATAAAAGGAGATGGCTGGAGTGTTTTCCTGAAGAAACCAAGCATGGATATTATTTTCTTCAAGAAAGGCATCCCCAACTCTACACTAAAAATTAAGTGGAGGAATTTTATCTTAATCATCCAAAAATTTGTTACTTGTGAAGGTCAATTTGGATGTGTGTTTTCCTATCATATAAGGCTATGGATGAATTTTCTTGAAGAACATGAAATGAACCTTCCATATTTCCTGTTGAATAGTCTTAAAAATATGTCAGGGAATGTCCAAAAGAAAAGTCAGTTCATAGAAAACACAATGTATCACCATGGGCTAGTTAAAATACTTGTTTAATTCCATCTTCAAAGTACAACGGATACATGGGAAACCTTTCTAGTAAGAAATCATTTTTGAGAAGAAACAAATGAACAACCAAGTAGTAGCATAATTCATAATAAAAGGAAGGTTCACACATCATTGGAACAAGAACCATAGCAGCAACAAGATTTGTCAAAAGATGATATACCAATTGCAAAAATTACTTACCAAATATTGTGAATTCAGTTGGGACTCTAATTGTAAAAATTCCTTTGAAACTTTAAAAAATAAATTCTCTGAAGCACCTATTTTGAAAGGACCTAATTGGAAATTTCCTTTCCACATATCCAATGATGCTTCAGATACAACCTCTTCAAATTACTTACCAAATATTGTGAATTCAGTTGGGACTCTAATTGTCACAATGCCTTTGAAACTTTAAAAAATAAAGTCTCTGAAGCACCTATTTTGAAAGGACCTAATTGGAAATTTCCTTTCCACATATCCAATGATGCTTCAGATACAACCTTAGGGGCCATGTTAGGACAAAAATATCTTACTCCTTATGCCATTTATTATACCAGTAAAAATTTAACTCCAGCAGAGCTAAACTATATTGTAATTGAAAAAGAATTTTTAGTTGTAGTGCATTCCATTAATAAAGTCAGACATTATATCACTAGCTATGAAAATTTCATTCACACAGACCATTCTTCCATCAGATATCTAATGAAAAAACCAATCACTAATGGCAGAATAACTAGATGGCTATTACTATTGCAAGAATTTAACATCACCATTCTAAATAGACCGGGAAAACAAAATATAATTGCTGACTTTTTATCTGGGATTCAAAATGATAATAATGATATGCCTGTAGAGGATAAATTTCCTGATGAATATCTTTTTGTAGTATCTACTAAATCACCTTGGTATGTATATATTGCTAATTATTGGGCTACAGGAAAAATACCATCTCATTTGTTTCCCAGAGAAAAGAGGAAAATAATCCAAACAAGTGCTTCTTACTCATGGATCAATGAAATATTGTACAAAACAGGACCAGATCTCATCATCAGAAGGCGTGTATGAGAACATGAGATACTTGAGATACTTAAAACTTTCCATGATGAATCATGTGGAGGCCATTTCTCTGACAAAATAATTTCTTATAAAATCCTTCTCTTAAGATATTATTAGCCTTCACTTTTTGAGTATGCGAAAGAATATGTTAAGAGATGTGACAACTATCCAAGGATGGGGAAGCATGTTCTTTCAAGTGAAATTCCACTGCAACCTCAGGTACTCATTGAACATTTTGAGAAATGGGCTTTGGATTTTGTTGGTCCAATTAATCCACCTTCCAAACAAAAGAAATATATTTTGGTATGTACTGATTCTATTACTAAATGGTGAGAAGATTAAGAAAATTCTTTTGCTACTGAAAATGTTGTAGTTTCATTTCTTTTTTAGGACATATTCACTTGTTTTGGTGTCCCAAGGGAAATTTTAACAGTTCAGTGAACACAATTTACATCCAGAGTAATACAGAAGTTGGTGGAAGAATATAAAATCAAGCACCAGAATTCCACTCCATACCATCCACCAGAAAATGGGAAATTTGAATCTACAAACAAGGTTATTGAATCCATTCTCACCAAGACTATACACTTGCATAGAAAGGACTGGGTAGAAAATATTATAGAAGTTTTATGGGCTTACAGAACTACATGGAGGAGCACTACAAGACATACTCTCTACAAACTTTTTTATGGAAAGCAAGTCTTATTTCCAATAGAGTTCCAGATCTAGAAATATAAAACAGTAGTCAAGTTGGGACTTGACTTATCAGAAGGACAAAAGCAAAGGATGGGACAACTCAATGAGCTTGATGAGAAAAGGCAAGATGCTATCTAGAAGACTAGCTTGGTTGAACAACAAAGATCTAAATGGCATGACAAATACATCAAGGAAATCAAATTTCATCTAGAAGACTGGGCACTACTCTTCAACTCAAAATTCAAGAATTTTCAAGGGAAGTTTCAAACTCACTGGATGGGACCCTATGATATTGAATATGTTTTTGACAATGGAGTAGTTAGAATAAAGACTATTGATGAACAGAAAATTCCTCTATTAGTAAATGGACCCCGACTCAAGATCTATTAAAAGCCAATGACAAGAGAGGAATTTGTCAAGATTTTCCAAAACAACTTTGATTTGAAGTTTTTTTCCTTTATCTTAAAAAGAAAAAAAAATTGTATAAACATGAAAACTAACAAATTGTTGGCATGTTTTATACAGAAAATTCAAGGTGAAAACCAAAATTATTTTGGCACCTTACATTTTCTCTTACCCATTTTTCTAAAAATTTCCATTCTTATAGCATCCCTTTCTTAAAAGAATAAGTAAGCTACAGAATTGATAATGTTTTGCAGCTTTGATAGGTTTTTTCAACTTTGACAAGTTTCTACAACCAATTTGACAGGAACATTTGATGATTCAATAAGAAGAAGCGATTGACTCCTTATGATATAGAGCACCTGCAATATGACAACTAAACGCTAACAAGAAAATAAATCAAAGGTATATAATAATTTAATTTAACAATAGGGGTCCCTCTCTCCCTCTCCCTCTCCCTCTCTCTCTCTCTCTCTCTCTCTCTCTCTCTCCCTCTCTGACTCTCCCTCTCCCTCTCTCTCCCTCTCTCTCTCTCTCTCTCTCTCTCTCTCTCTCCCTCTCTCTCTCCCTATCCCTCTCTCTCTCCCTCTCCCTCTCTCTCTCTCTCTCTCTCTCTCTCCCTCTCTCTCTCCCTATCCCTCTCTCTCTCCCTCTCCCTCTCTCTCTCTCTCTCTCTCTCTCTCTCAAGAAGCTCAGGAAGAACTGAATGCTCTGGTAAGAATATTGAACAAAATAATTGAATCAATTGAAAACAAAAACAAAGTTAGCGATAAATTGATTACTTATCAGGAAAAGATGAAGTCTACATTTGACAGAAAAGAAAAATAAGTTCTCTTTCAAGTAGGAGATTTGGTACTAAGATGGGACACTAGACAAGAATAAAAGGGGAATCATGGTAAATTTGACCCTCTCTAGTATGTTCCATACAAGTCTCTAAGGCAAGGTCAAATAACACATTCATTTTGGAAGATCCAGATGGAGAGACAGTACATCTGCCTGTGAACGGGCAGTATCTAAAGCATTATTTCCAACATCAAAAGTTAGCATTCCACCATTTGTAAATACCGGATTTCTCATTGTTCATATGTCACCAAGCAATATTTCACTTTGTGCCCAATGGATAAGACACTAATCTATGGTTCTTAGTGCCTCCATCGAAAACAACACTATCCCCAGTTGGAGCCAGATGTTGTGGCTCATTTGAATTTCCCTTTGAAATATTTTTCAAAACACCAAATAAGAATATATGATAGAAAATGTAAAATTTTGTGTTTCATAGAAGAATTTTTATTGGTACATTAACATTACGTGATGAGATGTGAAGGTGGGCCGAGTCATGCTCATTCACGTGCAGAACAGTTCAAGAGCCAGACCGATTGGCATGCTCAGAACATTGCATGCCAAACAGGGTCGAGTCTGGCTCATTTACAAGCTCAAGAGGGACCAGCATGACAAAACACCAGATAAGCTCACGAGGGTTACACTGTGGAGCAAACAAACTAATTTCCCAAAGGCGAAGAAAGGGCACATTTCCCTTAAATGCTTAAGAGTTTTGGAGGAGGCACAAAGGGAAAAATGGATGGTCGGGATCAAAGCATAGAATTGGAGCAAAGAGATAGACGACAGAGATTAAATTGAAAACTGCAAATTTCAAGTTTTAAAGGATAGACACGGGAGGTAAGTGATAAAGTTGCCAAAATGTGACATGGGATGCCTGGTGGGACCCGATCATATAGCGCACGTCGCAAGTTTTAAGAGATAAGTGTTAAGGAAAAGGTTAAAGTCAGCGAAATGTGAAGTATAACATGGCAAGCTGATGTGTCAGACGACGTGGCCCTGGCTCGCATACCGCACAGTGCAAGTTTAAAATTTAACGGTGAAGGGTAAGTGTTATAATCACTGAAGTGCGATGTGCAATGCAGTGGGGCTCGATCGCAAATCGTGAATCGCAAGTTTTAAAGGATCAGCGTGAGAGGTAAGTGATAAGGTCATCGAAGTGTGATGTGTGATGCTAGGTGGGATGTGATCGCATAGCACACATTGCAAGTTTTAAAAGATAAACGCTAAGGAAAAGTTAAAGACGATGAAATGCAAAGTGCGATGTTGGCACAGACGTGATGCAGTTCCAAGATGAAATCTAAAGTATTTAAAGTCTGGGCTTATGCATTTATGCACCATTTTATGAATAAATAGGTAGAACGTGGCAGAAAAACCCAGGTAAGTGACCCAACGCAGATCAAAGGAGAAGCGGCAGATTTTGGTAGCAGGTGATATGATTGAAATCATTTGAAGCACTGGGGCATAGGCAGAGTTGGCATAAGAGTGTATAGCAGCCCTATTGGGAGCATGACAGCTAGGTCAAGTCGGGCGCTGAGGTGTCGTTACAAATTGTGCAGCCACTACATCATAACTAGAAAGGACACCTCGGCACTTCGAGAGGATGCATTAGCAACATCAGATTCAGAAAAATGAACAATATTTCCAATTTTAATTTGTTTTCTCAAGTATGATTGCAAAATTAATCTTAACAGTTTAGGTAGTCGAATAGTTTCAAAAATTTTAGGAGTTATAAAACACTGTGATGTATTTAAGTAGATAGAAATAAATAAAATGGGTTCTGAGTTTTGGACCTCTGGAGGATAGTTAATTTGGTACTGAATTTTCTGAGAAATAAATGAAAGAAGATCAAGTTTCCTGCAGTTGTTGATGTTGATATGTCTTTCCATTTTCACACTTTGTTTATTCCTATTTGAATGAAGTGAATTAATGTAGTATTCAGTCTCTTAATTACATCTGTGAGTAAGAGTTAAACAACCTTAATTTGTGCTCCTTCACCTCATCTCTTCTTTCTTCACAAAATCCTGATGAAACTTTAAAGTAATAAATTTTGTGTTTGTAGCATATTATTTCGAGTTTCCTCTCTCTCCATGAATTCCCTTTGAAACTTAAAAGTGATAGATTATGTTTCTCAGCATATCACTTCAAGTTTCCTTTACAGTTCTTCTTTTCATTCATTCGGATATTAGCAGTTTATGGCATTGTGAAGGCTTTCATTATATCATGTTATTGAGTGTATTAAATAATTATATTCCAAAGGTGTTAAGCAGGGGCCATTTTATATTATAATTGTGACATACATTAAAAAAATGTCTTGAGCACTGATTCCTTACCACAGCCAAGGGATTGTTTCTTGAGATATAATAGGGGCAGTGAAGATTTCAGAAAGATAGGATTGGAAAGAAGAAGAAAACACTAAATCATTGTAATAGTGATGTTTTGTTAATGAAAATCTCAACATTGTGGTATTATATTTTTCTCTGAGTAGCTTGTGTGTTTTTTAGTGCACCAACCTCTGTTGAGGAGGAAGGACCCTTCTTCTTAGCAGGGATCACTAGTTAATTAGAGTATAGTAATTATTTTCATTAATTCTTCTCATTTATGTAATTTTTGTTACTTCTAATTTTATTTATGAGTTACTTATTGTAGAGTTATTTTGAATGGTGTGACAACATAAGTCCTGGATCGATCCCTCATAAAAGTGTAGAGGAAAGCTACTTAATTTTTTGGTATAGATTGGATTTAACTTTCTTTAAATGTGTGTTGAACATTCTATTGAGTGATTTATGGGTTGCAGGAATGTCATTTCTGAGTGAGAGTAATTGAGTTACAATGTGGCTTGTTTTGCAACTGTAAGACTATTTTGTGGGAATTTAGATTGTGTTGGAGTATGTAACAACTTGAATGTTCGATGAGAGTGAGTGTGAAACAACCTTGATTTGAGATTCATTTTTCTAGTTAGCATTTCCCTTGCATAGAATTTGTGTGATAGCCTGAATTCAAGCTTACCGGAATTGATGATTAATGTAAGAGTGAACATGTTGCTCTGATTTAAAGGAACAACTATTTCACCCAAAATTTTAGAGTCATTGATGGTGGGAGGGGGTAGGGCTATTAATGTGCATATGTGTGAATAGCTTAATTGTGTTGTTAGTCATCAGTAATTTTTTCCATTTTCTAGATGACTAAATGCTTGTCCTATATTTCGAAAAACAAGATTCATGAATATTGTGAGTTTTAGAAATCTCACTGCCTTCATTATCCTTAAGATAAAATTTTCACTATTTCACTACTCTGTCATTCCCTGGTTAGCCTATCACCCCTAGAAGAACCCTCATGGTCTTATGACACCCATCTCTATCCCATTTTCACACACATAACTTCAGTACTCTATTTTTCCTATACTTAACCCTTCCTCTTTCCATCTAGGATTTCCAAACAACCTACCCTTTCCCATGTTCATCAAATGCCTCAAGCATTGATGGTCTCAAAACTATCTCTGTATGCTCTTTAGATAAATCAAGTACATTGGATTTTGGTTCTTCAATACACCAATTTTTCAAAAACTCTGTTTTTTATATCTGAAGATCCCACGCCAATATTTCAGTCAAATACCAAGTCAAAGAACCTCTCACTAGGTCACTAGGGTTTCATAGGTTGTAGGGTTATCTTTGGTGTTCTAAATCACTATTTTCCATATGCTAGAAGATGAATTAAATGTAAAATAAGGTCAGCACTTGTTTTTCCAAGTTAGATCAAGAAAATCTCCAAGGAGTACTACTTTTCCAAGGACAAAATTCTGCAAGGGACAACTATTCATTTTTTACATTTCTGCAGGAGTGTTAAGGTATCTATAAGCAAGAAAATTGGTAAGGTAAGAGGCCAAATCCTCACTAAATGAAATTCACAACAAATAAGAAGGAAGAATCCTATGTTTAGGAGGAATTAGGGTTCCTAAGATTGATTGGACCAGCAGTATGCCAAACAAAAATCCAAGACAACAAAACACATGGAAGAGCCATGCCAGCACAATCGGGCATGAATTGAAGATTTTTAGAAATCATGAATGGAAAAGGGAAAAAGGGTGAGGTGAACTGGACATAACTGAATGAACTTGAAAGGGCTATACAGAACTTGGAATACAACACTAAAAATTCTTCTCAAGCATCCCATAAGCCTAAGGTTGTGGAAATATATTCAAGGGAGATGAAGTGAAGATGATAGGCCTCCATCATGCCAGCAGAAGAATATTTCAAGAGACTGTTGTAGGTGAATTCTATGGTTTTCCAAGCTGAATGTGTCCAACACTAAGAATGCATCAGACATAGCTAAATCGTTATGACATGGAACCTGCAAATAAAAAGTGGCCAAAAAGAGATAACATACATGATTATGAAAGCTGTGGTATCTGTCATCTTAGCCACCCCTCAATGAAAAAGGCTATTCAATCTCCAAGGTAAAACAGGGAAGTCCTAAGGATTTTTTCACCATGCAAAGTGCCTAAAAAGTCATGAAAGTGATTGGAAGACATGAGCATGGCCCAAGCATAGTAAAACATGACACTCAAGCAAAAAATTTGTAAACAGAGTAATAAAGACACAAACAAATCAAAGTAGGTCAAAATCCATCATGTCAACTACCTGAAAAACAATAAAGGAAAATGGTCAGAAAGGAGAAAGGACCACTTGAATGCTTTTTAGCCACCTACTGCAAAAATCTCGAAATGAAAATAAGTGAAAGTAACTAAGGGACTAAAACCTTAGCAAAGTGGGTTTTTGAGTTTAAATTATTTTCCTAAAGGGTATAAAGGGCCTTTTTGTTCTCCTCCCATCTCATCTTACCGTTGAAAGGAGAAAAAAACATTCAAGGAAGAATTTTTCTGAGTTTAGTGGGAAACTGGGAAAAGTCACCCGGTGCTGTGCTTTGGAGCATGCATTATGCCTAGGGCACATGGAACTACATGTAGAGGAGAAATCACAGTGTAAATTTACATTGCGTTGCGCCTAGAGTGGAGTGCATTGCGCTTAGAGGTGGGCGCTACCTGTTCACCCAGTTTCACCGACAAGAAGGATCCGGAAGGTCTGTACGCGGGCAGTGCTACACCCAGGAGGGCCCGACTCACCCAGGAGTGCCCAACACTGCGCTTAAAGAGGAACCCAACAGGCCCATTTCTGCTCATTGTTGCACCCAGGATACTAGTGGGCCTGCAGGCGAGTAGCGCTGCGCCTAGGAATCTGGCAGGCCTGCATGTGGGCAACGCTGTGCCCACGAGGACCTGACTGGCCCAGTTTTTTGTCCAACCCTGCGCTTAGAGAAAAAACCCTCTTCACTTGAAAATTTTCCCTCAAAAGGCCAAAAAGACCCCTCCAAGCTGCTTCCAAGTACATCCAAAAGAGTCAAAAATTGGTAAGTGGACTTTTTTCCCCCTCCTCAAGTGAAATTCATGAATTAATGGTTAAAGGAAAATTATCCAACCTTAGTGCCTACAAACCCTAAGTTATAGTAAACCCTCTGTTTTGACCTCCAAACAAGAAATTGTCAGTTAAGGGGGTGTGAATTAGGGTAACTGCAATCAGTGCAAGTGAAGCCCTCCTCCAAGATCAAAACAAATCAGTCATAAACCCACCTCCATCTCACTCATTTACAAGATCTTCCCTCACCATCATTTCATTTCACTCCTCCTACCTCAATTCCATAAGCAGACCTAATTTTTTCTAAAGGTAGCCCTAGTCACCCTGTCAGGAGAAGAATGAAGTATGACAGTGCAGGAGGTCAAGTGCCTATGAGGCCAAAGCACAAGGGTGGGAAGGTTAACAGATTTGAAACCCAAGACACAGTAGAGATTACTTCCTCCCCCATGATTCTCACATGCTTTCAAAATGTGGGGTGTTTCCAGTTTTGTGAGAAATTCAAACAAGTGGAAAATCACCTAGAGTTCACAAGGTTGTTCATTCTTAACCTACATAACAAACAGTCAAGCCTTGCAGGGATATATTTTGAGCTATCAGCAGATGCCATCTCTAGTGCTACAGGTATACCTGATGTTGGTGAAAAGTGGTTCAAGAGAGCAAAGTTGGACATGAGCTATTATGAGCCATTTATTAAACCTAGGTACAAAGAGGGTTGCAAAACAATTTTCCCTTTCTCACACTTGCTGGACAGGTATGCACCCTTGATGAGGGTTATCATGAAGTAATTTACCTATGAGGGGAGATACTCTAGGCCCTACTCCTAAAATATCAGATTACTCATGCATTTCACCAAAGTTAAAATTCTTCATTTGCCTTACTACTTGAATAGGAGTATTGACAATATGTCTTCTATTGTCCGGAGAAGGAACTATTCTCAGCATATGCATAGTTTTTTCCACCACTCCTTGATCAAGATGGTGGTACTACATCAGTTGGAACAAAAGCGCATACCTTGGGAGGTGTTCATAGCTCATGAAGTATTTAGAAGCCCTCAACCCCATCATCAGCCTAATTTTCCCTCATCATCTCATCCTCCTCCCTCCACTCCTCCATCTCCTCATACAAATCATGCCTCATCATCTACCAAAGTATCCTCTCCTCAAGAAAACCTCCCTTCCTCATCTTCTTCTGATGCATCAGATGAAGAAGGAAGTGGCAGTGAACAGTCAAGTGAAAATGAGGGTAAAGATGAAAATGAGTCAAAAGAAAATGAAGATGAGGGTGATTATGATTCAAGCCAACAAGAGGCAAAAGACATGGAAACAAAGGAAGAGGATGACAGTGAAGAAAATGAAAAATTTGACAGTGGGAATGAATTGGGCAAGGATGAAGAAGAGGTCAGTAGTGAAACAGAGGACATAGATGTGGAAAAATGATGAAGGTGATGACAGTGCAGAAAATGTAGAGTTTGAAGGAAGAAGTGACACCCATGAAGCAAGCAGCAGTGATGAATAGGACGGCAAGGAGGAAAATAGTCATGAAATTCATAAAGATAGTGAAGAAAGTGAAGAGGGAGATAACGAAATTGAGGATCACGACAGTGAAGAGGCAAGCAAATTCAATGACGAACAAAATAAAAATGCAGAAAACAGTGAAGAGGTTGAAAGTGAGGCTGATGTTGAAAATAAAGAGAACAATGATGAAGAAAACATGATGACTGATGGTACTAATGATGAAAATAAAGAGTTTGATGACAGCAGCAAGGATCACAGCCATGAGGAAGACACCAAAAAGACCACAATCCCACCTCTTCCATTGGCATATCAAAGAGAACCAAGGCTTGTGTTTGCTGCCTCTAAAATTCAAGGGACCATGCCATCCACCTCAGCTGAAAATCTTGACAAGGGAAAACAGAAGGTAAAGGAAGAAGAAGAATATCATGAGGTTGAGAGGGAGTTTGAAATCATTCAGGTGGACAGTGATGAGGAGAATGAAGCAAGGATCTCAAACTTTCTCATCCAACACAAAAATTCCCTAATTGAAGACCCCCAAGAAAATCTTGATAGGGCCAATATTCTGAATGATGCCCTTGATATGGAGAATAGATAGCTAGGAGCACAAATTGCTATTTATGAGGCTAAATCCATCAGGGCCCTGAAAGAATCCCAAAGGGCACAGGTATATCTAGACGAGTTCATAGGCACCTATGAGGAGAGTGAGGATGAAGAAGGACATATTATGAGGAGACCAAGAACCATGGGTTTGAAGAAGGCATTGGAAAAACAAAGAGAACAAGAATCAACCTTAACATAGCAGCTCCCTCTAGATGGGTTGTTGGCCATGGAGATAGCACATGATCAGGAGCCATGGTTGGAAAGATACAACATACACTTGGAGACTAAATTGGAGAAAGCTAACAATGATCTTGATCTCCAAAGAAATATGACCAAGCATTATGCCTGGAGAAACCAAGTTGCAAGGGCTAAACTCAAAAAGGCCCAAACCAAGATCCAAGCACTAAAAGAGGCAAAATGCCAAGCTAAACTTGGAATCTTGGCACAATCTTCTCTATAGGTCTCTCAAAACCCATGAGGGAGACATCCACCAATTTTGAGGAATTTTTGACAAATTTTGGTATTTTGTGAATTTGGAGGCCTCTAAGCGTAGCACCCCTTGTGCTACGCTTTCATCTCAGGAAATATCAGTAGGAAAACTCAGCATTTTTGGAATCCTCATGTCTATTATAGTATGCTCACCAAATTTCAGGGAATTTGGAGCATTTTTGACCCCTCAAAAGGCCAAAAAACACCTCATTTTTCACCTTTCTACCTCATTTTTAGGCTTGGTGTTGCGCCTAGAGAAGTGTTGGGAAATTTTCCTTTTGGAAAATTTAATTAATATCATTCATAAAAAAAAGGGTATATTTGGAAATTAGCCTCAGCTAGATTTATAACAAGCCATCACGGAACAAATTACAACCTTGGGAAGGTCACCAAAACTTGGTTGCAAGTGGACCCATTTTCTGCCCGGGAAGGTGTTGTGTGTTCAGACTTCACTGTGCATTTTTGGCCAAAAGTCAACAAAAGACACTCATTAATTTCAAAATGATATTTTAAATGTTTTTTGAGTCAAATCAATCCAAAATTAGGTGCTAGGAGTTATTTTTGCATTTATTTCATGAGATATTTGTGCCTTGGGCCTTGCATGGTCTATTAGGCATAAATGACATTTATGACTAGTTTTGACATTTTCAAACCCTAGTTAGGGTTTTCGCCCTCCTTTGCTAGATAAATAGAGCATGAGGGCCTCATTATAAAAGTTTGGAATTTGATGGATCTTTGGAGCAATACATAGTATTTTTTTTAGATTGGAGAAGAAATTGGTGTTGTGGAGTTTGTGAATGGCTTGTCTTGATTGATGATGGAGAAGGCTACTTGCAGGATCCCTGAGCTTGGTTAATGGTGATGTGATTCTATTCAATTATTTTTTTCTTATGTATCATTTTTTTTCATCCTTATTTATTGTATTAGGACAAATTTTTTAGACTAAGAAATGTTTTCAAAGGCACCTTAGCTCTGTTTTTTATTCACTACCTCTATGTTTTCCTCTGCTAGGACATTTTAGAAAATTCTTAATTGCTCTCTAGACCCCTTAAGTTTGTTTATCTCATGAATGGTTCAATACAGTAGGTATCAAAGATGTTTTATGGTTAGCCCTACTTGTTTGATGTCACTAAAACACTGTTCTTGAGGTCTCTCTCTAAAGTACCACTAATTAGGTTTTCCACAGAGGCTATGTTTCGATCATACTCTTTGTCCATGCTTGAATAGTTGTTTTGTAGATCTTTATGGCTATGATCAATGATTTTTAGGAATTCCCTCTTCTTTTATTAAATCTATCTATTTATCTTAAATGTTTTCTAACCTTGAAGGTGAAATCACTAGAAGTTAAATAAGTTTCTCGCCTTCTATATTTCATTGGATTGTTGATTGAAATGCTTTTCTGCTTGAGTTGAATCAAAGAGTTATTGGTGTGCCCTATCTATTGATTACTTCTTTATGCTTATTATTTTTTAAGTACCTTATTGTTTTAAGTATATGATATAGGATTCTTAATTTCCCTTTTTCCTACTTTGTTCACAAACTTGATGTTCATTTCATTTCACAAAAACCTTGAAAATCCATCTGACCATGCTATATTTTCCTTGTGATCCACCCTAATTTGTTGTTGAAACTTTCTATGAATTTTATTGACTCCATAGCCCAATGAATTGAAGATTTCTTCATTCTATCTATTCTACTTGATCATCTCACCCAACCAAAACAAACAAACAAACCCTACACTTAACAACTAGCCTAAAGTCAAACCCTAAAAGAAAACAAGTTCACATCTTGTTAGTGTCCTGTGATTTAGTAGATTGGTAGACCAAATGCACAGGGTAACATCAGAAAAGTCTTTGGAGTAATAGTACCAAGCCTTCCTGGACTCAGAGAGGGCTCTCTCTATTATGTGCGAAGGATGTAAACTTGTTCACTTTAGAGGGTTGATTTTAGGCTAGTTGTTAAGTGTAGGGTTTGTTTGTTTGTTTGGTTGGGTAACATGATCAAGTAGGATAGGTGGAATAAGAGGTTATCAAACATTGGGCTATGGAGTCTATGAAGTCATTTATATCTCAATAGTGAATTAGGGTACATCACAGGGAAAATCTAGTGTATTCAATGGATCTTTAAAGTTAATGGGAGAGGTGAAATGGACATTAAGTTAGGGAAGAAAGGTAGGGAAAAGGGCAGTTAAGAATCATTTGTCAAATACCTATGAACAAAAAGGTCTTAAATACTCATAAGAAAAGATACTAATCATGATATAGGGCACACCATTTACTCAATGATAATACTTAAACCAATAAACATTCAAGATACACAATTCCAATGAAATATAGAAGGTGAGAAACTCATTTAACTTCTAGTGATTCCACCTTCGAGCTTTAGAAAAAATTTAAGATCACAAATAACTTTAATCTATGAAGAGGGAAATCCTAAACATCATAAACTAAGCTATAAATAAATTTGAGGAAAACTAATAAGGATGTACAAAGGGCAAGATCTAAACAAGACCTCTTTGGCTTAACCTAACAATTAATACATCAAAGAGAGATTTCAAGACAGGGTTTAGATAACATCAAATAAGCAGGGCTTACCATAAATCATATTTTTAAACTAGCATATAAATCCAATGATGAAATAAACAAGCTTAGGTGGGCCTAAGGAGCAACTAAGAATTCCTTAAACTAACCCAGTAAAGGAAAACATAAAGACAATAGCAAACAGGAGGACTGAGGTGCCTCAAACAACATTTCTCAACCTATACTTTTCTGAGCTATTGTAACGTAGAAAGATGAAAAAAATGATAACAAGGAAACATGAAAAAATATAGAGATACATCACCATTAACTAACTCAGGGATCCTACAAGCAAGCTTTCATCATCATCAATCAAGGCAAATCATCCACAAGCTCCTCAAGCTACACAACACCAAATTGCTCTTCAACCTCAAAGAACCATGTATTTCTCTTAAAACTCATCAAATGACCACATTTACAATGAATCCTCATGCACTATATAAAATACAAGGAGGAGAAAAACCTAATAGAGTATCTATAAGTCTATTGGCTAATCAGAAGTATCTCTATTGTCCCTGACGCCTTGCAAGGCCCTAGACACAAAATATCTAAAATAAATATCTTTTCAGCCATTTTTAGCAAATAAATTGACCTTCAGGCTCTGACAAGCCTCCTAAAACTTTCCAAGCATACATTTTTCACTTTTCAACCTTAGGAGCACAACACTATGTTTTAAAGTGAATTTCCTTACCAAGGGCGTAGCACAAGAGCAGGAAAAATGGGTTATCTTGCAGCAGTGTTTTGAAGGCCTTCCCGATGTCGGAAAAGGCTCCGTGATGACTCGTTGGAAAGATATTTAAGTATAATTTCCATATGTACCCTTGTTTCTCTGAGATGACCTAAGTAACCTGTTAAAAAACTGAAAATTTCAAGACTGGTAAGAGAGCAGCACGTGTCCTGAAAAGAAGGCAGAATGATGAAAATGTGGGTGTTTTTTACCCTTTTGGAGGACCAACACAACTCCAATTGATCTAAAAATTTGTGATAATGTTATATTAGTGATGAGGAAACAAAAAATTCAAGCCTTTCCTCCTAAAAATTCTCTGAAAAATAGCATAGCACTAGGTGTGCTATTCGCTTGGCCTCAAAATTTGCAAAAAAACAAAAACTTGTCAAAATTCTCCCAAATTTGGTGGAAGTATGCCTCATGGGTTTTGGGAGACCTGTAGAAATGCTTGTGCCACGATTCAAAGCCTAGCTTGGCCTTTTTCTTCTTTTAGTGCTTGAATTTCCATGAGGGCTTCCTTCAATTTGGCACTAGCAAGCTCGTTTTTCATGGCATAATGTTTGGTCATTTTTTCTGGAGAGAAAGGCCTCTCTTTATCTTCTTGAAGTGATTTTGTTCATTCTTGTAGTATTGAATGATACATTGTTCCATATCAAAATCCCTCTCCCACTCCCTCATTTTTGCATCCTTACTTTGGAGTAGTAGTCTAGTGGCCATCTCCTCATCTTCATTATCACTATCTAGATCAATGAACTGAGGCTTCTGAATAGTTTGCTTGCCTCCCTTATTTTTCTTATCCTTTTTCATTTTCTCTTTGCGTTTTTCAAGGCTTTGAACTGATGTAGATGGCAAGGTCCCTTGCCTTTTGGAGGTAGCAAACACTTGCCTTGATCCTCTTTGATAAGTGAGAGGACAAGGTTTAACATGTTTCATTTCATCATTGGTGACATTAAGACTGCTTTTATTCTTATCAATGATATCTACATTTGTGTCCTCTTCATCTTTTTCTTAGCTGTCTTCTTGGGTGGTATTTTCATTTTTTCCCGTGTTAGCATCATTGTCCCGATTTTCATCATTTTCATCCTCTTCCATGTCTTCTGTATTGTCATCCTCTATGTTTGCAACATTATCATTTACATTGTCATTTTCTTTGTTGTCATGGTTAGAGTTGTCCTCATCCCTGTTTGGTGCATTTTCATCTTCTTGGCTACCTTTTGAGTTCATGGGATCACTGTTGTCACTATTTTTAGGGCCATTAGTCATTAGGTTTTCTTGATTACCTTCATGACTGCCATTAGTCCCTTCACCGTTTGGCCCACTGTCTTCATTGTTTGGCTCATCAAAATTTGCCTCTGCTTCTTGGCTGTCATTTGTTTCTTCCTTTTCATCTAGCTTACTGCCTTTGTTTTCAGAATTTGTCTCTTCATCATTGCTTGCATCTTGATCATTGTCATGATCTTCTTCATTTTCTGCAATGTCATCTTCTTCTTTGTCTTTTTCCATGTCATATTCTTCTTCACCATGATTGTCATGGTATGTTTCTTCTTGACTATCATTTTCTGCCATGTCACTTGTTTCTTCTTCCCCATTATCTTTTGTCTCAGTTTGTTCTTGATATGTTTCTCCCTCAATATTTGGCTCACTACCTTTGTCTTATTGTTCACTATTTGGCTCACTGCCTTTTTCACTACCCTCTTCCTTATCACTATCTTCTTTGTCCTCTTCTCCACTGTCTAGCTCACTGTTTTCATCTTTATAAGCTGCCTATGTCTCTGTATCTCCATTTTTATCCTCCTCATCATTTTCTTCTTCATGACTGTCACTTTCTACCTCATCATTTTTTTCTTCTTCCCTACTATCTTTTGTCTCTTCTCCATCATAATCACTTTCTTCACTTCCATTTTCCTCTCCCTCATTACTTGTTTCTTCCTCTTATTTTTCATTTTCTTCTTGACTGCCATGTTCCTCTTTATCACTACTTTATTCATGTTCTTCAATACTTTCTTCTTGTTCTGAGGCTTTAGGGGAAGGTGAAAGATGGAGGTTTTTGTGGGGAGAGGATTCATATGGAGAGGATGAATCATGGTTAGTGGTGGGTGATGGAGGAGTGGAGGAAGGTGGATGGGATGATGAGGGTAAAATTTGCAGAGGAAGAGGCTATGTATTTTGAAAACATCATGGGCGATGAAAACTTCCCATGGGACACCCTGTTGCTCTAATTGATGCAACACAATCATTTTGATAAGGGAATGTTGGAAAATACTTTTCATTTACAGTGAAGGTTGTATCCTTTGCACAATGGATGACATCTTATCAATACTTATATAAAGATAGTAGGGCAAACGTAGCAGCTTAGCCCTAGTGAAATGCATAAGTAATCTTATGTGGTAGGAATAGAGCCTAGAAAACCTACCCTCATAGGTGAATTACTTCATGATAACTTTCATTAGAGGGGCATATCTTTCCAATAGATGGGAGAAGGGAAATATGGTTTCGCAATTAGCTTGGTACCTTGGTTTCAAAAAATACTGGCAATGGCTTAAATCCAAACTCACCTGTTTGAACCATTTTTCTCCCTTACAAGGTATCCTAGTGGCAATGGAAATTGTATTGGGGGATAACTCAAAATTCACTCTAGCTAGATGTACTTGGTGGTTATGGAGGTTTAGGATGAAAATTTTGGTCAACTCAGGGTGACTTTTGACTCTTTGTACTTTTTCACAGAAGTCATAGCATCCCACCTCTTGGAAATATGCAACTTTGGTAGGGGAGGTTGTCAACTCCTTGGTTCTTAAAGGCTCAAATCTATTTTCTCTCCCACCATTCCTCTATTGTTCTCTAAGCCTTTGGCCTCCCTTGCCCTGTCAACACTGCCTTCTCTAGGCATTTTGTCTTTTTCCCTTGTCTTAAAACCAAAAACTTGAAAATTCTTGTGTAATGATATGAAGGAGGTGAGTGAGATGGTGAGGAGATAGTAGTGTCAATTTTTGGCAGTGTGAGGGCTAGTTTTTCAAATGGAGAGGTCATTTGGAAGAAGAGCTATTTCTTAGCATGGAAACCAAACATTTTCTTCCTCTAGGGTTTCTAGACTTATTTTTAATTTCACCCTTTAAAAAATAGCATGAGAGGAGACAAAGTGTCTAAATACCTTTTATGAAAGCTCTGAGGATGCCTAGCAGAGAAATTGAAAGGATTTGAGAAATTTAGAGGCTTGTAATAACTTTGAAGAGTCTTCTGGCTGAAAGTGCAACACAGGAGCATAGCGCGGGTGAGTCGGGTCGACCCTGCATGAGGTGTTGGGCAGCCCCTGCACTTCCAGGTGCATAGCGCAGTGTAGCGTCGGGCGGCCTTTGCACGCAAGTGTCAGGCCGAGCTTTAAAAGGCCCTGTGCATAGCGCGGTGGAGCGTCGAGAGGCCTCTACACGAGGTGTTGGGTCGCCTCTTCACGCTCGGGCACGTAGCGCAGTGGGGTGTCGAGTCTTCTAGGTAGAGTCTGCATGCACAAGAGTGCAGCATCAGGCGGCCGATGGTTGGGCATCGGTTTCCTTCAGTACATGAAAAGCACATCACTGGGTGGCTCCTGTACTTTGTCGAGTGGTCTTCTATGCAGGCCTAAATGGTCCAGCGTGTAGCAGCTCTGGCAGGGTTGGTCGGGTGGTCGTGGACACAACAAACGCATAGCGCACTGCTACAGGAACATAGCGCCCAGTAGAAAAATACATAGAGAGAAGAAACAGGCACGTAGCATGGCTCAACAGGAGCGTAGCGCAGGGCTTCTCCTTCCCAAAACTTTGCCAGAAACCCTGATTTCTTTGATTGGAAGCTTTTCTCTCTTTCTTTCATATGAAAAATTATTTTGAATGATAACCATAGGCTTTTTATACCCTTGGAAAAATAATTAAGACCAAAAACCCACTTTACTAATGTTCTGCTTTTGGTCTTTTATCTCTTTTACTAATATTTCCTTTTCCTTTTACAGGTGGTGTTTTAAGCATGAATATAGTCTTTTGTGGGTGATCTTAAAAAAGTGAATTTATTCTCCTTTTGGCCACTTCTACTTGCTGGTGGTGCCATAAAACAATGTTTTGATCTTCTTACACTTCTTTTGGCGTTTGGTACCTTAAATACTCAACAGTAGAACTTATGCTCCATTTGATTTCTTATTTGACATTTAACCTCCTACTTTCCTTCTTTTGATCATTTTGTAGACCTGTGACTGTACTTTGAAAGTTCAAGTAGCCTTCATACTGCTCCTATGGAGGCTGGTACTCTTTTCAATTTGTCCCTTTGCTGTAGTGAAAACCCCTTTTATCTTATTTTAACCACGGAGGTCTCCTTTCAGACACCCTTTGAAAACCTTATGACATTATGATGGAGTTTTGTGACCTTCATTTCAATTTTTTCCTACCTTCCTAGACTTCTAGGTTTTTAGGGCTTTTTCCTTTTCCTATTTATCATTTCTAGAAACTTTGGTTTCATGCTTGGTGGTGTTGATGTATCTCTATCTTTTTTATATTTTTCATGGACATCTTGTTGGGCAACACCTTATAGCAAATCATTCATAAAACCATGGATACTCTTTGTTTAATTTGGCATGTTGTTTCTCTTCTGCTATGAAAGTCCTTGAGGAGCTTGACTTCTCACCTAGTCTCTCTTCTGCTGATAACCATCATAAACCATTCCTGTAGAAATGTTTTAAGATAGGCAACTGTCCCTTTGTAGACTTTATGCTTTGATCAAGGAGGTTTTTCTGGGAGGTTTTTATAGCCTTTGGACCATCATGAGCATAACCTTATTTTTCATTTGAGTTTATCTCTGGGCATATGTAAAACAATGATTTTATAAAGCCAAAACAATGAATAACCTAGGAGACCCTACATGATCTATTGGGATATCTTTTGGACTAGGTATTTGGTTGAAAACTTGAATCAGGGTTTGGAGGTGTAAAATAGAATTTTGACAAACTTTTATGCATTGAAATCCTAGAAACTGATAACTTTGATTTATCTTAAGAACCTAGAAAGGTGGTTTAAAATCACCACTGCTTGAGGCACTCAGTGAATAGGGGAAAAGGTTTAGGCTGCTTGGAAATCCAAGCTGTAAATAGAAGGGTTAGGTAAACAGAAATAGAGTGGTAAAGTCAGAGGTGGCAAACATAGTGAGAATGAGGGACATAAGTCCAAGATTTAGTCTTCTGGGAATGATAGATTGGCCATGCCTTGATAGAGTAGTATAATAGTGAAAAATTTATCCTAAGGATAACGAAGGCAGTGAGATTTCTAGAACTCACAAGATTCATGAATTTTTTTTCTATAAATCTAGGATAAGAATTTAGTCATCTACAAAGGCAAAAATTACTGATGACTAACACATCCTTTGCACAAAATAGAGAGAGCCCTCTTTGAGTCCAGGAAGGCTAGGTCCTAGGACTCCAAAGACTGGTCTGATGTTACCCTGTGCATTTGATCTCGCCAATCTAAAAAATCATGGGAACCTAACATAATGGCGATCACGGTGGGACCTTCTGAGTAAATTACAAGCTTATATATCCTTATAATATTTAGAGGCCCTTATCACGCAGTATCTATTGATTTATCACCAACTCATAGCCTAACACAATTGGAAAATCAAGGTGAGAGGCTTTCTGAGATTAGTGACAATCTAAGAATTCCTTAGAACTTCAGAAACCCTTATCAAATCATAGAGAAATCAAACTGTTAGCCAAGCAATGGAATCTAACTATCTCACCATCCTAGTAAAATGATGACTCAACTAGAGAACACTCGTAGAAACCTTAGGGCTACATAAAGGAACTCAGAAAACCCCAAAAACATACCCAGATTGGTTTTTTATCAGTTATTGGTGGTGGAACATACATACATATCCTTAAAACAACAAAAAAACATCCACCTGGTGACTCCACTAGCCCCCACTAGGCCTACTACTTCCCTAGTTCTCATTAGACTTCCCTAGGATTATGTCAAAACTTCCCTGAGAGGTTTAGAGGCCTAGTCCCACATTGTGTGAGTTTAGAAAAAATTAAGAGAGGTATCAGAACCTCTCTTAATATCTTGGGACCTGTACATATCTTGTGTTATCAGTTCAGTGAAAACATTAAGAGAGGTCAGCCTTCCATATTTATATTTGTAGAGATACCTGTACATATTTATAATCAAGAAAAACCCTTTCCAAATCCTCTCAGAATATAACAACCTTAAGAGAAATGTCAGGGAAAGTGTCCAAGGCTATTGTACCAGGTTCAATAGTTTTTACAATTCCCTGCCACCTAACATGAAACCCCCACAAGGCTTAGCTTTAGAAAAATTTCCGAAAGTTTTTGATCCCGACATGGCCTATCAATTAAGAGAGAGAGATACCCTAACTTTAGAAGACATGCAAAGGGGAGATGTGAGTGTAGAGGCCAATCTGATTGAAAAGAGGGCTAGGATGAGATCAGAAAAGAGATTCACTTACAAAGATGAAACTATGGCCTCAACTTATTCATTTGATGCCAAAATTGATAATTTAGTGAGGGTAATGGAAAGAATGATGGAAAGAATAAACTTGAGTGAAAGAACACCTCCTAGGGAAAACTAGGAAAATCCCCAAAGCATAAATAGGAATCTAAAATTCAGAAGAGACCCTCCCCAAAATAGACCAAGAGACAATGATCAACAAATCAGGCCCCCTTTCCAAGACAATTATGTAGATGAAGAGGCAAGAGAGTCTGAAGAACCTGAAGAAAACCATGTAAAATTGATAGGTTCTGATAATGAGGGTGATGTTTTTCTCATTGAAGAAGAACAAGGTTTCTTTTCCTCATATCAAACTGAAACAAACTATGAGGATTCTGAAGACTACCAATTGGGATTTGAAAATTCCATAATGGAATTCCATAGGTAATATGACCTTAGGAGCAAAAAGAACCAAGAAACCTCCAAGAAAAACCAAACAGACATTGTTGTTAAGAAGATACCTGAAAAATTCCTAAGAAGACAACAGACATTACCAACACCATGGCTAAGAAAACTGATCCAAATAGAGACAAAAGTAGCCAGCCAAGTGGTGATACAAGATGCCCTAGTGCACCTACTAGTGGCCCTGAGAAAACTCTTTTGTCCAAAGTCCCAAAACAAAATCAGCAAATTAAACTTGTAGAAAAAATTATGGCTAATAAAACTGATGTAAATATGTCCAAAACACAAGTGCCTTTCAGTTTTGAGGGAGAGATTTCTACAATCAAGATCACCATTCCTCTCACTGAACTGATAACACAAGATATGTACAGGTCCCAAGTTCTGAAAGTCTTAAACATGGGAAATGATACCAATACTTTAAACTTGACAAATGAAAAACCTAAGCTGTTGTTTGGACCTGAAGTAGAAGGAAAAAACCAAGAAGGAGCTATTCCCCCTTTCTTTGTTAGCTTAAGCATACATGACAAAATCTTATATAATTCCATGCTAGACTCTGGTGCCTCTCAAAACCTCATGCCAAAGGTAGTGATGGAGGGATTAGGCCTAGAAATAACCAAGCCTTACAAAGACCTGTATTCTTTTGATTCAAGTAGAGTTTGTAATATTCCTAATTAGCCCAAGCTAATAGGAATATTTAAATTTTGTTCTATTTTCCATTTATGAATAAATGACTAATGGAGGACATTTAAAACTCCTTAGATCAGTGAATAAATCAATGCTCAATGTAAACAAAGCTATATCTGAGCCATTTACCTAAAATCCACTTGCATGTGAAACAGGATTGAGCTATTTGACTGGGTTAATAGGACCAAATCACAACACAGTCCAGGTGCATTGAACCTCCTAGTTGATCAGCGCAGTTCTAGAAGGAGGTTCTCATGTGAAAGGGGTTAAGTGATTCAAGGTGGTTTAGGGTTTGGGAAAGCCCTCATCTTATAAAAGGAAGGAGAAGGCAGCTAGAGAAGGTTGTTGAATTTATTATGATTTTCAAGAATTATGTCTGCTTAGACAAATTCTAGTTCTATGGGATATTTAGTAAGAGACTAGTGAGGATCTCCTGTTGGGGGTTCTCCATCCTTCCATTAAGTATCTCTTGGAGGGTTTTGTGCTTCTTTTCCACTATTTGGCATATGGCCAAGCTCCATATCTCTTTTGGCAGTGTAAATCCAATGAGGGTTTCATTGTCTAAGTGAGTTGCAACAAGTGGAATCTAGATCTACTCAGATCTAGATCATACTATCACCTCTTCTTAGTGAGTGAGTCTTTTATCCTCCTGGAAGAGTGAAGTATCAGCCAGAGCTTTAGTTTCAGATCTTGGCATCAGGCCAAAGTGTGTACTAGCATCAACTGCGTATTTTCTCTCCTTGATCTGCGTAAATCCTGAAGAGCAGAGTTGCAGGGGTTTGGAATTCTCCTGGAGGAGAGATCTCTAGTGGAAAGGATCGTTCCTTTCACTGTGGTGATCCATGGATTGGCCAACCAATCCATGTACCCTTTAGATCTGATGTATTTTCTGATGTATTTACTTTAGAATTTCTAAACACTACTGCACTGTGACTTAGATCTCAGATCTACTCACTGTTGTTGATCATTTGCTGAGATCCCCAAGGGGAGTGTATTCTAAAGTCCCTTTTGTATACAAATCTGCAATAGATCTACCATTTTGTATGAATATTTGTTATAGATCTGAAATTTAATAAAAATAAGCTTCAGCCTCCTGAAATTTACGCTGATAAGCTTTTCTGGTTCAATCTACTGTTGCAACACCTATTTGAGGTTTGTATTCACGTAAAATGCCTCTATTTATCTTGTATATTGCATGAGCCATATAATATACTAGATTTCATGTTTCTCACACTCTATTACAACTTTAACCTTCAGAAATGACGTTATCCATGCTTCAGTAAAATTCTACATACTTCTAGTCATGGGGAATCAGGGTTTTTAAGCCTAGTCGGGATTGGAGGAACTGTTTAATATAGCTATAATCATTTGTTTGACCTGAAATTTTACATGGGAGTCCTACATGACCTAAGATAAAATAACATACGGCCATTTCCCTTATGTTTATGCATATTTCTTAATACACTCATTTTAGGGCAAAAATCACCGGTTTTCCCCATCCTTTGCCAGTAGAATTAATTTGAATTCTTTCTACTGTACATAAAACTACTTCCGAGGTGTTTACAAACATATTTCATAGTTATTATATCACTAATACTCTAGTATTTTTTTTTTATACTGCTACATCCCTTCATTAGGCAATTTTCTGAAGACAACTAGGTGTGGGAGATCTGTTTAACCCACCTAGAGTGATTTATTTTGAGCCTAATCTTGGTTTTCGGTCTTAGATACTCTAATATAAGGGATCCAAGGGCTGGTATTGGTTTTTTAAGCACACATCCTTGAAAACTACATTTTTCAAGCCTGTTTTGCTTAGCAGACCAGATTTGGGATATTATAGTGGTATCAAAGCATGATATCTGGCCCAGCCTTTGAGATAAGACTATCAGAAGCACAAAGAGAATAATCAGATATCAGGATGGCCAGAATGACGGAAGAAGAGATCTCCTTACTTCTCTTTCAAACTATGAAAGGCATCGAAGAAGATCTTGAACAGATGGAGGAAGAAAGATGCAAGGAAACTCCTAGAGGGTTTCAAAGAGAAGAAAGATGCAGTGAGCTCCAGAAATTAGAGATTATAAATCTGGAGAATATGATATTTTCCTCATCAGGTTGTAGATCCATGAAGGACCTCCCCAACGAGGATGAGCAGATAGAAGAGGAAGGCCCTTGCACTTCCTATTCTCATCAAGGAGATAAAGAAAGAAGCAGGAGAAAGACTCCATATTTTGGAGGGAAGAAGGAGGAGAGGCTCTCAAAGCTTCTTCCTAGATCTAAAAATAACATCAGTGAATATCTCAAGAATATCAGGAAGGAGATGTATAGAGAATATCCAAATGAGTTTGAAGATGTATCAAACTCTAGATTTTCACACAGTGAGTGTGAGCATGCAGCCACACGCTGTGATGTACAACGCAGTCAGAAGCTCAGATCTACCATGAGGAAGATGGGAGAGAAAGAAGGAATGACTAGGAGGAAAAATATTAGTGATCAAGCTCTGAAACTCATAAATCAGTTCTGTTTTTCAGAGTATTTCAAGGTCGAGGTGAGGAGAAGAAAGCAGAGTGATATATTTACTCTATCTACCTTTGAAGGATCACCTACAAGATCAGCCAAAGAATGGGTGGAAGAGCTAGACACCTTCTTGAAACTACACCAAGTTCCTGAAGAAGAAGCCCTCAGAGTTGCAGCACTACACTTGAAAGGTAAGGCCTATGGTTGGTGAAAATTGAGTTCCTTCCTTTCAGAAATGTGAATACTTCATCTTACATAAGTTTCACTAAGGCATTAGTGAAAAATTCTGATAAGAGAGTTCATGGAACACCTATAGTGAAGTTAAATGAGAAGACTCAAATAAAATCCCTGCATAAAAACACAGATCCATTTCAGAGGCCCATGGAAGAGGCTGAAAACCTACATCATGCCTTGTTAGAGGCAAGATTTGCCTCCCACACCTTTTAACAAAAGAACGGAGAGATCTCTTCTTCAAAGGTGGATCCTATTATGGGGAGGTTTCCTAATTTTGTTGCAGAGGTAAAGGGCAACAGCGCTGTCAAATCTAGACTTGATCTCGCACCTCAAGCAGAGTAAGGAGGAGCTTTTGCTCCAACAAGAGGGATTCTTGTGGCATGGCAAGAAAATCCCCAAAATCTCATGTATGGAGATCAAGGCACATTTCATGATCTACATGTGCCATTGAAGGGAAGGTGTAGAACTATGGAGACACACAGAGGAGATAGGAAAGAGAACCAACCTCATTCCTATCCATTGCAGAAGGTTGATGCACCTAAGAAGGTGATTGGATTACACAGTGGAAGCATGGAGGGTTTCCTCCATTCATATTTTCAGTCACCTCTTGTTGATGATGTCTCATTGCATGGAGACATTGCACCAAGGAGACCACTGGATCAGCAAAGGAGGATGGGTGCTTCACCTGTTGAGGCACCAAACATTGATTTCATAAGAGTGGAGACCTTGGAAGGTCTTGATACAGTGCTGAGAGTCTTGGGTAGGCTTAAGGAGGAGAGAAGCATTCTCTCAACATCATCCACACCCACTCTCATTTCAGTTTCTGCACTGTGGCAAGAGAAGCAAGGGAAGGATAGCAGCCTTCCCACTTACACATTTGGAATAGGAACTGTCCATGCACATACTTCTTTGGAAGAGTTAATACAGTCACCTCTCTTCTCTATGAGGATGGAAGGGGACCCATCTATGAGTTTCTCCCTTTGCATGAGAAAAAATTATTGTAAGGGTGTTGATTATTTTGATTTATCTAACATATGCATGCATCCCTCAACCATATATGTGCAGGATGTTGCTCCAAGGAGGAGCATTTTTTCTTTTAGGCTGCATGGTCTACTTGAGGCCATGAGCATTGTTGATGACCACTCCCTAGGAGGACTTGGGGAGGAATTTTGTTTTGGAGGATATACTCACATTGCCTCATCCATCATCCACTACCACCAAACTTATGAGGAGATTGGGGCAGAAAGCAAGTGGTTGAGAGACCACACATTTTTTCAATCTCTGTTGCAGTTGAGATTCAAGTTGCATTGGTTACACATGAGGGACCATTGTCCTTCACATATTATACATAGGGTAGCCAACATGATTCTCATTTTGGCTCCTTATGCTGCTATTGTTCCTATTCTTGAGAGGAGCATGTGTGGGAGAAAGACACATTGGTTGGATGTGTCCCTTGGGGGAGAGAAACCCCATATTTTTTGCAGTGCATGCTCTAAAGGGAGCATGAGAGATGATATGGCTGCCACAATCACACATTATTTTTTTTCAGATTGCAAGCCATATGAGCTGGGATATGCCTCTCACTGATATTGGAGAGGAGTCTTTCTATGAATTACCAAGCTGGGAGGTGATTCATTTCATTTGGATGATAGCATGGAAACCCCCAAAGAAGGAGGGGATATTTTGCAGCACTCACCCTGTCAGTTGCTTGAGGGCAAGCAACACTTTGGAGGGGAGGACTGTAATGTTCCTAATTAGCCCAAGCTAATAGGAATATTTAAATTTTGTTCTATTTTCCATTTATGAATAAATGACTAATGGAGGACATGTAAAACTCCTTAGATCAGTGAATAAATCAATGTTCAATGTAAAAAAAGCTATATTTGAGCCATTTACATAAAATCCACTTGCATGTGAAACAAGATTGAGCTATTTGACTGGGTCAATAGGACCAAATCACAACACAGTCCAAGTGCATTGAACCTGCTAGTTGATCAGCGCAGTTCTAAAAGGAGGTTCTCATGTGAAAGGGGTTAAGTGATTCAAGGTGGTTTCGGGTTTGGGCAAGCCCTCATCTTATAAAAGGAAGGAGAAGGTAGCTAGAGAAGGTTTTTGAATGTATTATGATTTTCAAGAATTATGTCTGCTTAGACAAATTCTAGTTCTCTATGTTGTTTAGCAAGATACTAGTGAGGATCTCCTATTGGGGGTTCTCCATCCTTCCATTGATTAGCTCTTGGAGGGTTTTGTGCTTATTTTCCACTATCTGGCATATGGCCAAGTTCCATCTCTCTTTCACATCAGAAATCCAGTGAGGGTTTCCTTGTCTAAGTGAGCTGCAACAAGTGGAATCTAGATCTACTTAGATCTATATCATACTATCACCTCTCCTCAGTGAGTGAGTCTTTTATCCTCCTGGAAGAGTGAAGTATCAGCTGGAGCTTCAGTTTTAGATCTTGGCATCAGGCCAAAATGTGTACTAGCATCAATTGTGTAGTTTCTCTCCCTGATCTACATAAATCCTGAAGAGCAGAGTTGCAGGAGTTTGGAATTCTCCTGGAGGAGAGATCTCTAGTGGAAAGGATCCTTCCTTTCACTGTGGTGATCCATGGATTGGCCAAAAAATCCATGTACCCTTCAGATCTGATGTATTTTTTTGATATATTTATTGCATAATTTCTGAATACTGCTGCAACACTGTGACTTAGATCTTAGATCTACTCACTATTGTTGATCATTTGCTAAGATCCCCAAGGGGAGTGTATTCTAAAGTCCCTTTTGTATACAAATCTGCAATAGATCTACCATTTTATATGAATATCTATTATAGATCTAAAATTTAATAAAAATAAGCTTCAGCCTCCTGAAATTTATGCTGATAAGCTTTTCTGGTTCAATCTATTGTTGCACCACCTATTTGAGGCTTGTATTCATGTAAAATTCTTGTATTTATCTTGTATATTGCATGAGCCATACCATATACTATATTTCCTGTTGCTCAAAATCCATTACAACTTTCACCCTCAGAAATTACGCTATCCATGCTTCAGTAAAATTCTGCATACTTCTAGTCATGGGGAATCAGGGTTTTTAAGCCTAGTCAGGATTGGAGGAACCGTTTAATATAAATAGAATCATTTTTTTGACCTAAAATTTGACATGGGAGTCCTACATGAACTAAGATAAATTAACCTATGGCCCTTTCCCTTATTTTTACGCAGCTTGCTGAATAAACTCATTTTAGGGCAAAAATCACCACTTTTCCCCATCCTTTGCCAGTAGAATTAATCTTAATTATGGATGCTATACATAAAACTTATGCTGAGGTGTTTGTAAACACATTTCAGAGTTATTATCTCGCTGATACTCCGTTATTTTGTTTTTATACTGTTGCAACCCTTCATTGGGCAATTTTCTGAAGACAACTAGGTGTGGGAGATCTATTTAACCCACCTAGAGTGATTTCTTTTGAGCCTCCTCTTGGATTTCGGTCTTAGATACTATGATATAAGGGATCCAAGGGCTGGTCTTGTTTTTTAAAGCACACATCCCTGGAAAATGTGTTTTTCAGGCCTGTTTTAATGAGTAGTCCAGATTTGGGATATTACAGAGTCAATCGTTTGGGCCTAATCAAGGATTTATGTGTAAACCTAGCACAAATCCCTGCTAAGGGCCTATTCATGGACATATTAGTAGCTGAAATTCCCCCTAAGTATGTCATGCTTTTATCCAGATCATGGGGAGCCAAGCTTCAGGGGAACCTCCAACTTGACATGTCTTATGCTACCATCCATGTTTTTAACCAAACAAGGAGATTGTACCAAGAATCACACATGAATTTTATTTTTAGCAGCCAAGAGAGGCAAAACAACACACCTCTTTATTCCATCCATTCAGATCTTGACTCATTCATTTTATATAATAAAGAAGATCTTGATGAACAGTTAAATGAATTTGAGATAAATCCGGACATACCTCATCAGTCAAAATAGGCACTGAATGAAGAACTCAACAGCCAAAACTCTAACAGCCCAGAACAACAACATGATGGCAAAGCTGAACTTAATTTTCTGCAAACTGAAAATGAAATTGCAAAACCAAAAACCAGTTTAGAATCTGAACCAGGTTTCTCAAATGAAGAACAAGCATAAAAAATAGAACCATTCCTTTCTGCCAATGTAAAAATGCTGGAATACTTTCATATGGCAGAGCTTTCTAAGAACCTGGATCAAAAGAACCTTAAGGTCTTGAAATACAAAGACAACTCATCACCAAAATGTTTTGACACTTCAAAAAGGTTGTTAAATTCCAAAAATGTTGTTAAGGAGCCTAAAGTAGTATTTACCGAGACTGATATAGAGGAATACAACGTAGGTAGCCTAGAAAGACCCAAAATGATTAAGTTATCCAATACTTTACCACTTCACACAAAACAGAAATATATAAGACTATGCAAAAGGTTTCAGGATGCCTTTGTATATGGTGATGAAAGCTTAAAGCCTTGTGACACAAACATTATTCAAAGAAGGTTTCCTTTCAAGAAAGACCATGAACCTTTTGAGAAAATTGTGTCACTAACAAAGAAAACAAAGGGGTATAGGCTATGTCTAGACTTTAAGTACCTAGACAAAACCTCCCTCAAGAACAAATACCATTTTCCTAAGATAAATCATACACCACAAAGGGTAGAAGCTTCTAACAAGATGTCATTGTTTGGTAGTGTTTCAGATTACAATCATGTGATAACACTTCCAATTAATCAGCATGAAGTCACTCTCAAAGCACCTTGGGGCACCTACATGTTTGACCAAATGCCTTCTAGGTTAAGGAGTGTGGAAGCTACTTTCCAAAGGGCCATGGCTCCTAATTTAAGTTTCCTCACTATGATATACATTGATGACATCATTTTCTGTTTTCAAACCAAGGAAGAATATCTCTTTCACCTAAGAAGGATCTTTAACAGAAGCAAAGTTTGGAAGCAAGACTCAAGGAGAAAATGCAAAAGAGAGCATAGCCCATTTGAAATTTTTTGGAAAGATCCGTACATCATGCACTCAATTGGAGGTAACAATGTTTTCTATTTACAAGAGTTGAATGGAGAAGAGTTAGTTGGAGATCCTGTCAAGGGCAGGATTCTCAGGCACTATCTTTGTCAAGATTCCTAGTTTCAAACTTTCATTCATTGTACCTAACATTGTATGAGGAAAATCAGTAAAAACACACAAAAAATAGAAATAAGGAAAAAGAGGGAATATTTAAAGAAGAGGTACAACCCCATACCCAAAAAATAGTAATACTAAAAGTGTGCAAGTCTAAATGCCTCTACTTGTTCAAGAGGAGTCTTGTTCATTTCATCTAGCCTAATCATGGTTGAACATGTTTTTAATTTATTGTTGATAGGTTAGTGAAAGAGAACTTGTCAAAACATCTAAACTTGAATTTTCAATAGGAATAGGTTAGAAATAAAAGATACTGGTTCTCCATGCTCAAATTTGAACCAAAGGGAAAGATGGGAAGGCTTAACAAATGATCAATCATAGCCCTCATGATTTCTAGTTTTGTTTGTACAAAAATAATGTCTGTGTGCATCTTATCCTAATGCCACAGCCCATGGTAAATCATATAGCATAATCCTGGTTTAAATCATGTTTTCACTTTCATGTCAGTAGATTAGAGAAAGACACCTACCAAACAACTTAATCTTGACAGTCAGTTAGTCTCGGTAGAGAATAAAAGAGTTCACTAGCATAATTTAAACCCTTGGAAATGACAAGGGTAGAAGTAGGTAGTTTTTTTTTCTTTCAAAATAAAAGAATGTCAAGGGTTTTCCAATTTAAGTGCACCCAAGGAAGAAAAAATGCTAGGGAAAGTACGCTAGGTAGGTAGATATGAGGTTGAAGTAATCATGTTTTTCAGATTCTTGAGATCATAACTTCATAGAGAAACATCAGCAAACAAAAGAAGAAAAATATGCCCAATGAATGAGGCATTGGTATTCATAAACTCAGATATTTGATATCTGAAGTTTTGGACACCTCCTGAAAAGGAGCTGCCCTCCTCAAGTGGAGCCACTATTAGTCATCAGTTTTTTTTTCCATTTTCTATATTACTAAATGCTTGCCCTAGATTTCTAAAAACAAGATCCTAAATATTGTGAGTTATAGAAATCTCACTGCCTTCATTATCCTTAAGATAATTTTTTCACTATTTCACTACTCCGCCATTCCCTAGTTAGCCTATCACCCCTAGAAGACCCCTCATGGGCTTATGACACTCATCTTTGTCCCATTTTCACACACATAACCTCAGTACTCTGTTTTTCCTATGCTTAACCATTCCTCTTTCCATTTAGGATTACCAAACAACCTACCCTTTCCCATGTTCATCAAATGCCTCAAGCATTGATGGTCTCAAAACTATCTCTGTAGGCTCTTTAGATAAATCAAGTACATTGGATTTTGGATCTTCAATACACCAATTTGTCAAAAAACTCTTTTTTTTATATCTGAAGATCCCAAGCCAAGATTTCAGTCAAAGAGCCCCTCATTAGGTCACTAGGGTTCCATAGGTTGTAGGGTTATATTTGGTGCTCTAAATCACTATTTTCCATATGCTAGAAGCTGAATTAAATGTGAAAGAAGGTCAGCACCTATTTTTCCAAGTTAGATCAAGAAAATATCCGAGTACTGCATTTCCAAGGACAAATTTCTTCAAGGGATAGTTGTTCATTTTTGACATTTCTGTAGGAGTGTCAAGGTAACTATCAGCGGGAAAATTGGTAAGGTAAGAGGCTAGCTCCTCACTAAAGGGAATCCAGAGAAAAGAAGAAGGAAGCAACCTATGTTCAGGAGGAATCATGGTTCCTAAGATTGATTTGACTAGGAGTATTCCAAACAAAAAGCCAAGGCAACAAAACACATGGAAGAGGCATGCCAAGACAATCGGGCATCAATTGAAGATTTTTAGAAATAATGAATGGAAAATGGAAAAAGGGCGAGGTGAATTGGATAGAAATGAATGAACTTGAAAGGGCTATAGAGAACTTAGAAGACAACACTAAAAATTCTTCTCAAGCATCCCATAAGCCTAAGTTTGTGGAAATATATTCAAGAGAGATGAAGTGAAGATGATAGGCCTCCATCATGCCAACAAAAAAGATTTCAAGAGACTGTTGTAGGTGAATTCTAGGGTTTTCCAAGCTAGATGTGTCCAACACCAAGAATGCATCAGACAAAGCTAAATCATTATGACATGGCACCTGCAAATCATAAGTGGCAAAAAATAGATAGAATACAGGATTATGAAAGTTGTGGTATTTGTCATCTCAGTCACCCCTCAATGAAAAAGGCTATTTAATCTCCAAGGTAAAACAGGGAAGTCCTAAGGATGTTGTCACCCATGCAAAGTGCCTAACAAGTCATGAAAGTGATTGGAAGACATAAGCATGGCCCAAACACAGTAAAACATGACACTCAAGAAAAACATCTAAAAACAGAGTGATAAAGACACAAACAAGTCAAAGGAGGTCAAAATCTATCATGTCAGCTAATTGAAAAATAATAAAGGAAAATGGTCAGAAAGGAGAAAGGACCACTTGAATTCTTTTTAGCCACCTATTGCAAAAAGCTCAAAATGAAAATCAGTGAAAGTAACCAAGGGACTGAAACCTTAGAAAACTGGGTTTTTGAGTTTAATTTATTTTCCTAAAGGGTATAAAGGGCCATTTTGTTCTCCTCCCATCTCATCTTACCGTTTAAAGGAGAAAAAAACATTCAAGGAATAATTTTTCTGAGTTTAGTGGGAAACTGGAAAAATCACCCGATGATGCGCTTTGGAGCAGGCACTATGCCTAGGGTATCTGGCATTGTGCGTAGAGGAGAAATCACAATGTAAATTTACACTACGTTGTGCCTAGAGCAGAGCGTACTGTGCTTAGAGGTGGGCGCTACCCGTACACCCAGTTTCGCCCGACAAGAAGGATCTGGCAGCTCTGCACATTGGCAGCATTGCACCCAGGAGGGCCCGACTTGCCCAGGAGTGCCCAACGCTACGCTTAAATAGGAACCCGACAGGCCCATTTCTACGTGGCGCTGTACCCAGGAGACCGGTAGGCCTGCACATGGGCAGTGCAGCGCCTAGGAGACCGGCAGGCCTGCATGCGGGCAACTCTACGCCCAGGAGGACCTGACTAGCCTGGTTTTTTGCCCAGCGTTGTGCTTAGATCAGAAACCCTCTTCACTTGCAGATTACCCTCAAAAGGCCAAAAAGACCCCTCCAAGTTGCTTCCAATAACCTACAAAAGAGTCAAAAATTTTGTAAGTGGACATTTTTCCCCCTCCTCAAGTGAAATTCATGAATTAATGGTTAAAGGAAAATTATCAAACCTTAGTGCGTACAAACCCTAAGTTATCATGGTAAACCCTCTGTTTTGACCTCCAAACAAGAAATTTTCAGTTAAGGGGAGTGTGAATTAGGGTAACTGCAATCAGTTCAAGTGAAGCCCTCCTCCAAGCTCAAAATAAATCAGTCATAAACCCACCTCCATCTCACTCATTTACAAGAGCTACACTCACCATCATTTCACTTCACTCCTCCTACCTTAGTTTCACAAGCAGGCCTGCGTTTGTCTAAAGGCAGCCTTAGTCACCATGTCAGGAGAAGAAGGAAGTATGAGCAGTGAAGGATGTCAAGTTCCTATGAGGCCAAAGCACAAGGATGGGAAGGTTAAAATATTTGAACCGCAAGACATTGTGGAGATTACTTCCTCCCCCATGATTCTCACATGCTTTCAAAATGCGGGGTGTTTCCAGTTTTATGAGAAAGTCAAACAAGTGGAAAATCACCCAGAGCTCACAAGGTTTTTCATTCTTAACCTACATAACAAACAATCAAGCCTTGTAGGGATAGATTTTGAGCTACCAGGAAATGCCATCTCTAGTGCTATAGGTATACCTAATGTTGGTGAAAGTGATTCAAGAGAGCAAAGTTGGACATGACCTATTATAAGCCATTTATCAAACCTAGGTACAAAGAGGGCTGCAAAACAATTTTCCCTTTCTCACACTTGTGGGACAAGTATGCGCCCTTGATGAGGGTTATCTGAAGTAATTTACCTGTGAGGGGAGATACTCTAGGCTCTACTCCTACCATATCAGATTACTCAAGCATTTTACCAGGGTTAAAATGCTTCATTTTCCTTACTACTTGTATAAGAGTATTGACAAGATGCCTTATGTTGTCCAAAGAAGGAACTATTCTCAGCAAATGCATATTTTGCTCCACCACTCCTTGATCAAGATGGTGGTAATACATCAGTTGGAACAAAATGGCATACCTTAGGAGGTGTTCATAGCTCATGAAGTATTCACAAGCCCTCAGCCCCATCATCAGCCTAATTTTCCCTCATCATCTCATCCTCCTCCCTCCATTCCTCCATCTCCTCCTACAGATCATGCCTCATCATCTACCCAATTATCCTCTCCTCAAGAAAACCTCCCTTCCCCATCTTCTCATGATGCATCAGATCAAGAAGGAAGTGGTAGTGAAAATTCAAGTGAAAATGAGGGCAAAGATGACAATGAGTCAAAAGAAAATGAAGATGAGGGTGATGATGAGTCAAGCCAACAAGAGACAAAAGTGTAATATTCTCAATTAGCCACTACTACTTGGAATATTATAACTGCTCTATTTTTTAAATAAAGAGAAGGAAGGATAATAAAAACCTATCCCAGTGTGAAAAGGGATTGGATTATGAGGATATAATAAAGCCATTTGGTGTGAAAGGAGGGCAAAACAATCCATTTGACCAAGTCAACAACACTGTTGCAAGAAGAGAGAGACTAGCTAGGGAAGCGTAGTTTAGAAGGAGGAAACTTCTCAAGGAAGTCACATCACCAATGAGTGGGGTCCAGGGTGAGGAAGCTCACCAAGGATAAAGAGGAGGAGATAGTAGCAAGAGATTCATTCATTATTCATTCTTGTCTTGGTATTTTGACTAATTACAAGCTCCAGCTGTTTAGCCGGAGTTGCAGCACTATTTAGTGCAAAGGATTCTCATGCGGGAATTCTATATTCACCATTGGTATAGCTGATTGGTAGATCTAAGGAGGAGGTCCTGAGTTCAATTCTCATCATTTATCTTGAGGGTAACCATCCTCTATCCTAGACAGTGCAGTCACTCCCAGTGATTGTGTTATTTTTGCAGCAGCTGCATGTAGCTGGGGTTGCATCTACCCATTTGGTGCTTGTTTCAGAGGAGGAGGAGTCTATTTCACTCCAGGAGATCTATTGAGGAAGGCATTGGGCCAATTATTTTATTTTTTGTCCATTTCATATCATATTTGGTATTTCTTAATACAAATTTGCTGGGTACAGCGTTATTTTCTGCAGTGTTGTATCTTGTGTTGCTATTTTTCCAGAAACCCTTGCCGACGTGTTCCGATGTGCTTGTAAAAGAGGTAAAACCTCTCATTTATGATTCTATAATGAATGAAAGCTTTAGATATATGTTATACTATCCTTTTCTGTAGATTTCATATTAAAAATAATGTTGTTGCGATCTCCGGCATTTCTATTTTATGAAGTATTGGGATTAGGGTGCTTTTTAGCATATCTGAGCTGGGGAGATCTATTTAGTGTAGCTAGAATGATTTCTTTCTGATGTAATTTTATATTCAAGCTACATAAATCATATACAGGAGGATCCAAGTCCCGTTAAATTTTTTTATTGTATAATTTTTCTTATACAACATCCTCACTGAAGGAATTGCTGAAAATTCATGAAAAGGAATATTACAATGGTATCAGAGCTCTGCTCTTGGCTCAGCTTGTGGGGGGGGGGGGGGAGATTTACCTTCAGCATGGAGGAGGAAGACATCTCAAAACTTGTACTTCAAACCCTGTAGAACATTGCAAGGGATCTCAAGGATATGAGACATGAAGAGGACTCTTTAGGGTTTTGCCATGAGGCAAGCACCAGCACTGCAAATGGCATGGGACATTCAGATGCATCACAACGCTCCACCATGCCTTATTTTCTAAATAAAGGAGATAAGGAGGGCTCTCTGGGGGAATATTTTGAAGAGTATGAACTCCAATCTCAAGGGTTCAAGAAGCACTTAAGCTTTCAGGAATTTTGTCGGATTAAGGATGGGAGGAGGATTAATCCCCATCAAAAGGAGGAGAACTTGATGCAGGGATCAGCCCTACAATGCAGTATAGTATAATTCTTCTTTCCCACATTTTATGGGACACCTAAGTGCACAACCATGGTTTGGGTAGAGAAGCTGGACACATACTTCTAGCTCTACAAGGTTTCTGAGAAGGAAGCCATCAAGATAGTTGCGTTGCACCTAGAAGGGGAAGCTCGAGAATGGTGGTTTCATGGACTGACCACACTTGGGCATCATTATTTCACTTCATACTCATATTTCACCAAAAATATAGTGGAGAGGTTTGATCCAAGAGATCCGGAAGCCCACTTCGCCAAGTTGGCCAAGCTCAAGCAAGAGGGAGATCTTGAGGATTATATTGCTGAGTATTTGTAGCTTTCAGTGATGGTATCCAACCTCACTATGAGTAGGAAGGTATGCATGTTTATGAATGGGATGGTTGAACCATTGCAAGGGTTGGTCAAATCCACTAGACCATCCACACTCCTAGAAGCTGTGGAGAAAGCTAGAGATCTACAACACATCTTACCCAAGGCAAGAACCTTTTTGCAGCAAGTGACTCACTCAAGACTAAGGAAGACAATCCATGTTCGGGATTTGGAGGAAGAGTGTGTTGTAGGAAGGGAACATCATGTCAAGACCTTCTCCAAGAAGGATGCCAGCACTGTACAACCCATGGAAGACTTTGCTCCAAGAAGGGGAGCTATTGCAACGTTAAGAGGAGTCCCAAAGTATCTAACCTTGAGGGTGAGAGGAACTATCATGAGGAAAAGAGTTTCTGTGTTGATAGATAGTGGAGCCACTCATAATTTCATTGATGCACAGCTGGTACAAATGAGAGGCATCCACATGGAAGAGTTTGAGGGATTTTCAGTTTTGGTCCTAGGAGCTATGACCCTGCAATGTGCCAAATATGTTCCGGCACTAACCATTACTATGGGGACCTACACATTGACAGACCACTTCTTTGTGGTAGAAATTCCAGACACCAATGTCATATTGGGAGTCCAGTGGTTAATCACTCTTGGGAGAGTTACCACTAACTGGAGAACCTTGGAGAGGGAATGGACAGGAGGGAAGGATGGCCAGCAAAAAAAGATCAAGGGTATAAACACATACCCCCCTCAAGTTGTTTCAGCACATAGGATGGAGGCATATCTACATATAGGGGATTTTGACTGGGTAGTAGAGCTGGATATATCATAAGTGAAGGGCAAGGATTCACTAGTGCATCAAGATATTCAGTCTCTCTTCAACCGGTATTCTACAGTATTTAGAGATATCCCACCAGGGAGACCTCCCAACTGAGGGTTTGAACACACCATTGAGCTGGAACAAGGGATCCAAGCAGTAATCACCACTCCTTATAGGCATCCCAAGGCTTATAGGGATGAGATTGAGAGGGCCATCCAGGAGATGCTAGCACTAGGGCACATTCGGCCTAGTACCAACCCATTTGATTCTTCAATGGTCTTAGTGAATAAGAAAGATGGTACATTGAGGATGTGCATTGACTATAGGGCCTTGAACAAGAAGACCATGAAGAACAGGTACCCTATACCTAGGATCGATGAACTCATGGATGAGTTGAGGGGATCTAAATACTTCTCCAAGATTGATTTGAGATAAGGATATCATCAAATCAAGGTGAGGGAGCAAGATATCCCCAAGACAATGTTCATATGTCACTATGGGCACTTTGAGTTTCTGTTGTTGCCTTTTGGATTGACCAATGCCCCAGAAACTTTCCAATATTGCATGAACCACATCTTCCGTGGTTATTTGAGAAATTTTGTATTGGTCTTCTTTGATGATATTCTTATCTACAGCCGCACTTGGGAGGAGCACTTGCGGCATATTGAGAAATTTTTGCATATTCTCAATGAGCAACAATTCTATGCCAAGCTCTCAAAATGTGAATTTGGCCTCACAGAGATGTTGTATTTGGGTCACATCATAGGAGTAGATGGAGTAAGGGTACATGAGGAGAAGATCCAGGCTATTAGAGATTGGCCTGAGCCCAAGAATGTGACAGAACTCAGAGGGTTTGTGGGCATATGCACTAATTACCAAAATTTTGTGAAAGAGTTTTCACAACTAGCTGCACCACTCACAGACTTGAAAAAGAGAGGAGCTTTCCACTAGACACCTACAGTGCAAAGGGCTTTTGATAAGCTTAAAGAGGTAATGAGTAGTTTTCCTATTTCGGTTTTGCCTGACTTTTCTCAACCTTTTTTTCTAGAATGTTATGCATCAGGTGAAGGTATTGGGGCACTCTTGATGCAAGGAGGGAATCCTATAGCCTTTGAGAGCAGGAAGTTTCTCCCACATGAGAGTTTGTATCCCATTTGTGATAAAGAAATGTTGGCAATCATGCAGGCATTAGCCAAATTCCAGCAATACTTGGTGGGGAATAAGTTCAAGGTGAAGACTGACCATAACACTCTTAGATTCTTCCTTGAACAGAAGCAACTCCAGGAGAGACGACAAAAGTAGGTGAGAAAAATCCAAGCCTGTGATTTTGACATAGAGTATGTCAAGGGGAAGAGAAATGTAGTAGCTGATGCACTATCCAGAAGGCCTACAACGCTGTCCTTGAGGGGCATGGACGCAGATTGGAAGGATCAAATTTTAGTTGAGTATTCCAAATATGACTTTGCATGTGAGATACTTGATGGGGTGGTATCGGATGAGAGGTTTAAAGTAATGGATGAGGTCATCTATTAACGAGATAGGATCTTCTTGGCTAAAAACTCCAAGCTCAAGGAGAAGATCTTATTGGCATCACATGATTCACCACTTGCCGAGCATCAAGGTTTCACAAAGACTTACAGGGCCATAAGAGAGAGATTCTCATGGAAGGGCCTCAAGGAGGATGTGCTATGACATGTCAAGGAGTGCACCATTTGTCAGCAGAATAAGGGAGAACACACCCACCCTGCTGGGTTATTGCAGCCACTACCTATTCTGAATGGGAAGTGGGAAAGTATATTTATGAACTTCATCATCGGCTTACCCACAGTGTAGGGTAAGGATTGCATCTTTGTTGTTGTTGATAGACTAACAAAGTACTCTCATTTATTTGCCATTTTTGCACATTATACTGCTTCACAGGTAGCTGAGCTCTTCTTCAAAGATGTATTTAGACTCCATGGTCTCCCAAGGACCATAGTGAGTGATCGGGACAACTGCTTCATGGGTGGCTTTTGGTAGTAACTTTTCTGGTTAGTGGGGATTGATCTTACTCCTAGCACTAGTTATCATCCCCAGACCGATGGACAGACCGAGATAGTGAACAAGTAGCTAGAAGGCTACTTAAGGAACTATGTAGCAGGGCAGCAAAAAGCTTGGCTACGTTGGCTCCACTTGGGAGAGTATTGTTACAACACTACTCATCATATTTCTATTGGAATGACCTCATTCCGAGCCTTATATGGGTATGAGGCACTCTCATTTTCTGATGTTATGTTTGGGGCAAGTAAATCTCCAAGTGCAAAGGAATGGATTCAGGAGAACCAGGACATACTCAGGGCACTCAAAGACAACATTGCCACTGCCCAGAACCAGCAGAAGATGTATGCAGACCATGGTTGGATAGAAAGACAGTTTGAGGTGGGAGATCTTTTCTATCAGTGTCTTCATCCTTACAAACAGTCCACACTCAAGGAGAAGGGAGCTGAGAAGCTCAAACCACATTTCTACGGGCCATACAAGGTGGTCAAATGTATCGGTAAGGTATCATATGAGTTGGAACTTCCTAAGGGGAGAAAGATCCACAATATCTTCCATCTCTCTTGCCTCAAGAAGGCCATTGGGAGGAATGTAGTTGCCAACATGGATCTCCCCCCTATTGATGATGAGGGCCACTTAATCTTGCAGCTAGAAGCAATCTTAGACACAAGGAACAGGCAATTGAGTAACAGAGTCATCAAGGAATATCTGATTCGATGGAGGAATCTACCAAATGAGGATGCTACTTAGGAGGGAGAGAAGATCTTGCAGCATCCTTCTTTATTTTTGCTTGTGGGCAAGAAAATTTTGAGTGGGGAGGACTGTAATATTCCCAATTAGCCACTACTACTTGGAATATTATAACTGCTCCATTTTTTAAATAAAGAGAAGGAAGGATAATAAAAACCTATCCTAGTGTGAAAAGGGATTGGATTAGGAGGATATAATAAAGCCACTTGGTGTGAAAGGAGGGAAAAAAAATCCAATTGACCAAGTCAACAGCGTTTCTGCAAGAGGAGAGAGACTAGCTACGACAGTGCAGTTTTGAAGGAGGAAACTTCTCAAGGAAGTCACATCACCAATGAGTGGGGTCCGGGGTGAGGAATGTCACTAAGGATAAAGAGGAGGAGATAGCAGAAAGAGATTCATTCAGTATTCATTCTTGTCCTGGTCTTTTGACTGATTGCAAGCTCCAGTTGTTTTTTCGGAGTTGCAGCACTGTTTAGTGCAAAATATTCTCATGCAGGAATTCTATATTCACCATTGGTATAGCTGATTGGGAGATCTAAGGAGAAGGTCCTGAGTTCAATTCTCATCATTTATATTGAGGGGAACCATCCTCTATCCTAGACAGTGTAGTCGCTCCCAGTGATTTCATTATTTCTGCAGCAGTTGCATGTAGCTGGGGTTGCATCTACCCATTTGGTGCTTGTTTCAAAGGAGGAGTCTATTTCACTCCAAGAGATCTATTGAGGAAGGCCTTGGGAAAATTATTGTATTTTTTTTCCATTTTAGATTATATTTGGTAATTCTTAATACAGATTTTTTGGGTACAGTGTTATTTTCTGCAGTGTTGTATCTTGTGTTGCTATTTTGCCGGAAACCCTTGCCGGGGTGTTCCGATGTGCTTGTTAAAGAGGTCAAACCTCTCATTTCTGATTCTATAATGAATGAAAGATTTAAATATATGTTATACTATCCTTTTCTGTATGTTTCATAATAAAAATAACACTGCTGCAGTCTCTGACATTTCTATTTTATGAAGTATTGGGATTGGGTGCTTTTTAGCATATCTGAGCTAGGGAGATCTGTTTAGTGTAGCTAGAATGATTTATTTATGATTTCATTTTATATTTAAGCTACATATAGCATATACAGGAGGATCCAAGTCCTGTTCAGCATTTTTATTGTAGATTTTTTCTTATACAGCGTCCTCACTAAAGGAATTGCTGAAAATTCCTAAAATGGAATATTACAAAAAGACATGGAAACAGAGGAAGAGGATGATAGTGTAGAAAATGAAAAAGTTGACAGTGGGAATGAACTGGGATATGATGAAGAAGAGGCCAATAGTGAAATAAAGGACATGGAGGTGGACAATGATGAAGGTGATGACAGTGCAGAAAATGCAGAGTTTGAAGGCAGCAGTGATGAACAAGAAAGTAAGGAATAAAAAAGTCATGACAGTCATGAAATTCATGAAGACAATGAAGAAAGTGAAGATGGTGATAATGAAATTGAATATCACAGCAGTGAAGAGGCAAGCAGCTTCAATGTTGAACAAAATAAAAATGCAGAAAAAAGTGAAGAGGTTGAAAGTGAGGTTGATGTTGAAAATAAAGAGAACAATGATGAAGTAGAAAACATGATCACTGATGATTCTAATGATGAAAATAAAGATTTTTATGAAAACAGCAAGGATCACAACCATGAGGAAGACACCAACAAGACCACAATCACACCTCTTCCATTGACATATCAAAGAGGACCAAGGCTTGTGTTTTCTGCCTCTAAAAGGAAAGGGACCATGCCATCCACCTTAGCTCAAAAGCTTGACAAGGACAAACAGAAGGTAAAAGAAGAAGAAGATCATGAGGTTGAGAGGGAGTTTGAAATCATTCAAGTGGAAAGTGATGAGGATAATGAAGCAAGGATCTCAAACTTGCTCATCCAACAAAAAAATTCCCTAATTGAATACCTCCAAGAAAATTTGGATAGGGCCAAGAGTGTGAATAATGCCCTTGAGATGGAGAACAGGCAGCTAGGAGAAAAAATTGTTATTTATGAGGGTAGAGTCATCAAGGCCCGGAAAGAAGCCCAAAGGGCATAGGTAAAGCTAGAGGAGTTCATAGGCACCTATGAGAAGAGTGACTATGAAGAAGGATAGACTAGGAGGAGACCAAGAACCATGGGTTTGAAGAAGGCATTGGCAAAAAAAAGAGAACAAGAATCAGCCTTAGCAGAGCAGCTCCCTCTAGATGAGTTTTTGGCCATGGAGATAGCACATGATCGGAAGCCTTGGTTGGAAAGAGCCAACATACACTTGGAGGCTAAATTGGAGAAAGCCAACAAGGATCTTGATCTCCAAAGAAAGATGACCAAGCATTATGCCTGGAGAAACCAAGTTGCAAGGGCTAAACTCAAAAAGGCCCAAACCAAGATCCAAGCACTAAAAGAGGCAAAAGTTCAAGCTAACCTTTGAATCTTGGCACAAGATTCTCCATAGGTCTCTCAAACCCCATGAGGGATACATCCACCAATTTTCAGGAATTTTTGACAAATTTTGGTTTTTTTGTGAATTTGGAGACCTCTAAGCGCAGCACCCCTGGCGCTACGATTTCATCTTAGGCACTCTCAGTAGGAAAACTCACCATTTTTGGAATCCTTATGTCTATTACAGTATGCACACCAAATTTTAGAGCATTTGGAGCATTTTTTACCCCTCAAAAGGCCAAACAACACCTCATTTTTCACTTTTCGGCCTCATTTTCAGGCTTGGTGTTGTGCCTAGAGAAGTGTTGGTAAATTTGCCTTTTGGACCGGTTAATGAAGCTCATTCAGAAAACCAAGGGTATATTTTGAAAGTAGTCTTAGCCAGCTTTCCAATGGGCCATAACGGAGCAAATTCTAACATTGGGAAGGTCACCAAAACTTGGCTGAAAGTGGACCCATTTTCTGCCCGGGAAGGTGTCGTGCGTTCAGACCTCACTGTGCATTTTTGGCCAAAAGTCAACAAAAGACACTCATTAATTTAAAATTGATATTTTAATGTTTTTTGAGGCAAATCAATCCAAAATTAGGTGCTAGGATTTAATTTGGAGTTTATTTCATGAGATATTTGTGCCTTGGGCCTTGCATGGTCTCATAGGCATAAATGACATTTATGACTAGTTTTGACATTTTCAAACCCTAGTTAGGGTTTTTGCCCTCCTTTGCTAGATAAATAGAGCATGAGGGCCTCATTATAAAAGGTTGGCATTTGATGAATCTTTGGAGCAATACATAGTATTTTTTGGATATTGGAAAAGAAATTGGTGTTGTGGAGTTTGTGAATGGCTTGTCTTGATTGATGATGGAGAAGGCTGCTTGCAGGGTCCCTGAGCTTGGTTAATGGTGATGTGCTCCTATTCAGTTATTGTTTTCTTATGTATCAATGTCTTTCATCCTTCTTTATTGCAGTAGGACAAAGGTTTTAGACTAAGAAATGTTTTCAAAGGCACCTTAGCTCTGTTTGTTCTTCATTGCCTCTATGTTTTCCTCTGCTAGGACATTTTAGAGAATTCTTAATTGCTCTCTAGACCCCCTAAGCTTGTTTATCTCATGAATGGTTCAATACAGTAGGTATGAAATATATTTTATAGTTATCCCTGCTTGTTTGATGTCACTAAAACACTATTCTTGAGGTCTCTCTCTAAAGTACCACTAATTAGGTTTTCCAAAGAGGCTATGTTTCGATCATACCCTTTGTCCATGCTTGAAAAATTGTTTTGGAGATCTTTATGGCTATGATCAATGATGTTTAGGCATTCCCTATTCTTTGATTAAATCTATCTGTTTATCTTAAATTTTTTCTAACCTCGAAGGTGAAATCACTAGAAGTTAAATGAGTTTCTCACCTTCTATACTTCATTGGATTGTTGTCTAAAATGCTTATGTGCTTGAGTTGAATTAAAGGGTTATTGGTGTGCGTTGTATATTGATTACTTCTTTATGCTTATTAGTGTTTAATTCCCTTCTTTTTTTAAGTATATGATAAAGGATTCTTAATTTCCCTTTGTCCTACTTTGTTCACAAAATTGATGTTCATTTCATTTCACAAAAACCTTGATGTTCATTTGCCCTGTGATCCACCCTGATTTGTTGTTGAAAATTTCAATGACTTTTATTGACTCCATAGCCCAATGACTTGAATATTTCCTCACTCTATCTATTCTAGTTGATCATCTTACCCAACCAAAACAAACAAACAAACCCTACACTTAACAACTAGCCTAAAATCAAACCCTAAAATCAAACAAGTTCACATCCTTTGCACAAAATAGAGAGAGCCCTCTCCGAGTCTAGGAAGGCTAGGTCCTAGGACTCCAAATACTGGTCTGATGTTACCCTGTGCATTTGATCTCACCAATCTAACAAATCACGGGAACCTAACATTTGCATGCATTGATTCAAAGTGTGGTATATGTGTTCCTAATTCAGAGATTTTTTGGCAGTAAAACGAGAGGTAAGAACTTTTGCATTGCTTCAACATATTGAAGCGAGCTCAACCTCACTAGGATCAAGGCACATAAGATTTCATTATATGAGTAGTGAATATGAAAAACACGGTGTCCCCAATCAAACTGACCATGCAGTGGAAGGTGACGTGGAAGGAAGAAAAAAAATCAAGATTTATGAAGGATAACTTATATACAAGAAATTATTTTGAAGGCTGAAGTAGAACCCTCTACTCAGAGGAAGATGATTAAAATGGAAGAACCTATTAAAATTTCCCTAGAGAAGCTAGTATCTCTTGATACATCTCTACTATGCAAGGAAATAGAGTTTGAGGAACCTTAAAAAACAAGACCTAAGATTTCTATTCCTTCTTTAACAAGAAAAGGAGAGGATCAAATTTTGAAGGAAGGTTATGAGTATACAGACTTAATTAATCAAGGATTGACTCTCGAGGAAGAATTTTCAGGTCATCATACTCTGGAATTTGTTAGTGCAATGAAAAAAATTGCTAATAAAAAGAATAATGAGGATTTGTTTGGATCATCAGAGCGATCTAAATAACCTGATCATATTGAACAACCTAAGCAGCCTAAACAACCTTCATCACAAAAGTAAGGACAACCTCCTTCATGAGGAAGACCATTTGTAACAACTGCTCTGAATTTTCAACATAACCCCATGGCAGGGAGTTTAGTCACCACTTTTTATTTTCTCATTAGGAATATTAAAGGGCGGGCTCTGATGAAGAACATACCCTTATCTACACTCCCTAATTTTAAAATTAGGCTCTCATAATACCCTCACACATTCATTTTTTAATTTGATGTCTTTTGTAGAAGTTATAACTACACCATCGAGGAACACAAATTAAATTTTTTTCTAGCTACATTAAGAGAGGCAATGTTGAAATGGTTTATGGGACTTGGTGGGGGGTCCATTGGTACCAGGGATGAAAAGAAGAAATTTTTTCTAGAAAAATACCAAGATCATTGTTATTCTAGGGACTTTAAGGATGAGATATTTGGAAGTACTCAGACACCGGATGAAAATTTGGAGGAATATGTTCAACATATTTAGTACAATTTGAAAAGGTATCAACATAGTAATTTAGATAAATAGATATTCAAAACAATTTTGATTAAAGGAATGAGGGATGACTACTTAAATATGATGAATATTTTGGGGAAAGAAGATATATCTAAGTAGTCCTATGATTACATAACTCAACTTTGACGAAGGAGCTCCAGAGGATCTACTAGAAACCAGACCATGACACGTGATGCCTCTTCCAGGTTTTTGATGTCACTAAATACTGGAGAGAATCGTGCAGAAATTGGGAACTTTGGGAGAACTTTAAAACCAACGTCATAAGTTAAATTTATTCTCAGTTTGATGTATTAAATTAAAATTGAAAACAAAGAGAAATTGAGCAAGAATTGTCCATTTTATGCTCTTTATCGAGTCCAAAGAAGCACCCCTTGAGAGAGTGCCCACTTAATATTTGCACCATATGTGAATGAGATCATTCCATGGAGCAATTTCCTTCACTACCTAGACTCAAGGAAATTTATAAGGAAGCATGGGAAGATGTTGAAGCAACTTACTTTGTTGGATTTAAAAATCCATGGCAGTCTAGACCACCAAGTATGATGCAAGTATATTTTCCTGCTTTCAATTCCTAGTCTAATGTATATAATGTTCAACAACCACCCTAGTGGTTTCAATATATAGAAATTACATGACAAAACCTACTCCTTCTCTGGTTCAATATATTATGCCTTGGCCCTAACGACCCATTTCTTCATGGCTGCAACCTTGGCAAGGATGACAATGCAACAGGTAGAATCCTCAAATTTCCCTACTTATTTCATTTCACCGGTAGAATGTAATGAAATTCAAATTCACTCAAGTATGACAGTAAACCCCACTCCTTTCCCAATTAAAATAGAAAATGAGGAAGAAATTTATTAGGAGATGTGATTCAAGGGTATGTAGGAAAGCAACAGGTTAAAACAATAGGTGATATTTTTAATGCTAAAACAATTGATAAGACTATAGCAAATAGTACTACAATTAATATTCCTGTAACCACTAATTCCACTGTAACAAAAAATGTTTCCCCGGCTAAAAAACCTGTAACAACTACTAAAATTGAGACATATGTATTCCTCCTTATCCTAAGATATTGATTCAATCTAAAAATGTTCTTTAAGATGAATCTGAATTCCTAAAAAAATTAAAGAATTTACATGTTCAAATTGATTTTCTTCAAGCAATTCGGGATGTTCCCGTTTATGCTAAAACTATTAAAGAATGATGTGGTAAAAATCCAGGTAGAAAACCTAGGGACCCTCTTATCGTGCATGTCATTGGTAAATTAACTAAGTTTATATTAGGAAATGATGTGCCTACTAAATATGAGGACCTCGAGAATCCCATTTTGATTGTTCACACTGGTGGAACAACCCTTCGTAATACTTTGATTGATTATGGCCAGTTACCATCAATATAATAACTAAGTAAGGAGTGGAACTACTTGGGCCTATCAATTTAAGACCAATCCCTATTGTTTTAGAGTTAGGATAAGTAAAGCTTTACAACTTAAAAATGAAACTAAAGACAATGTTATCAATGACCCTTTTGTTGTTACACCTTGTACATCTCAGTTGATTAATGTTGCGATAGAAAAATCTGGTGAGGAATAAAAATTTTATGAACTTGTTACACATGATATACCTACCACCTTTGGTCTTAAAAGTATACTTGTATACATTGAGCCTAGAAAAACCCTCAACATTAATCCTAATTTATCCAATGTACAGAGAGAAAGGATAGTGTTGTTATTCAGAAAGAATAAGGAAGCTTTTGCATGGGATTATAAAGACATGCAAGGTATCCATCCTACTTTGTGTACTCATCATATTTATTTTAAGGAAGGATCCCGACCTGTCAGGAAACCTCAAAGTAGAATGAATATGATTTTAAAAGGCATCGTGAAGAAATAAATCTAGAAATTTTTGGATGCAAATTCATGTATTATATTTTTTACAATCAGTGGGTATCTCCACTAGCCATTGATCCTAATAAAAATGGGAAGTGAAGAATCTGTGTGGATTATAGGGAGCTAAATAAGACCACTCAAAAGGACCATTTTCTATTAACTTTTATTGATAAAGTCCTAGATACACTATCTCATAAGAAATTATTTTATTTTCTGGATGGATTTAGTGGTTATAATCAAATTCAAAATGCTCTTGAAGCTAAGAATAAAAATTCCTTTACTTTCCCCTAAGGTACTTATGCTTATAGGGTTTTACCTTTTGGATTGCACAATGCACCTGCAACCTTTCAAATCGCAGTATTGGGATTTTTTTTTCTAATATGGTTAATGACTGGCTATAATTTTTTTATGGACGATTTTACACCCTATGGGAGTGGATTTGATGAAGCCTTGAACAAACTTGAAAAATTACTATAGCGTTGCATTCAAACCCATCTTCGTCTCAACACTGAAAAATTCCACATGATGATGACTAAGGGTATTGTTTTATGCCATTATATTTCTGTTGTAGGTATTGAAGTGGATCCAGGAAAGGTAGAGGTAATTTTAAAAGTTCCTACTCCTAAATCACAAAAGGAGGTACATAAATTTCTATGGAAAGCAAGGTATTATAGATGATTTATAAAGAATTTTTCTAAAATTAAATTACCTTTATTTTCCTTATTATCAAAATACAAGGAATTTTAATGGATTGATAAGTGTAACAATTTTTTTTCATAGCTGAAGAGATGTGTAACAACAACACTTGTTTTGAGAGGACTAGAATGGAATCCGTCATTCCACATCTCTAAAAATGCTTATGATATAACCATTGGCATTGTGATTGATCAACAAGAAGGAAACAAACCATACACCATCTATTATATAAACAAGAATTGGGCTCTTGCAGAGGTAAAGTACAATGTTACAAAGAAGGAATTCCTTGATGTTTTACATGCTATTAATAATTTTAGGCAGTAGATCAATGGTTACCAAGACTTTGTGCATACAAACCATTCAACTATCATATTTTTAATGAAAAACCTATTACAAATTCTAGGGTTAATTCAAGTTGTTGTTGTTACTCCAAGAATTTGATATTTCTATAATAGATAAATCTGGAAAAGATAGTATTGTAACAAAATTTCTTTCTAGGTTAAATGATACTACTAATGATCTTCCTGTTAAGGATTATTTTTTAGATGATTATATGTTTGCAATGTGCACTTATTCACCTTGGTATGCAAATAGTGTTCAGGGTTGTGACAACTACCAAAGAATGGGTCAGCCTACATAATCAAATGAGATGTCGTTACAACCCCAATTGTTGGTGGAACCTTTTTGAGAGATGGGCATTAGATTTTATGGGATCGCTCAATCCCCCATATTAGTAGAAGATTTATATTCTTGTTTAAACAAATTATGTTACCAAGTGAGTAGAGACCAGATCACTTACTAGGGAAACTGATCGTGCTATTTCAAATTTCTTATTTGAAGAAATTTTTGAATTATATGGAGTGCCAAGGGAAATAGTAACAGATGGAGGAGCATAATTTACCACTCATCTGATACAAGATCGTGTTAGGAAATATGGATTTCATCATAGAATTACATCACTATATCATCCTTAGACAAATGGGTAGGTGGAAAGCACTAATAAAGTGCTTGAACCTATTCTTACAAAAAAAATGGAAAGACATAGAAAATAGACTTTCTGAGGTATTGTGGCCTTACAAGACAACTTCGATAAATATCACAGGCTTTTCCCCTTATTAAGAATTGGTTTTTGGTAAGAATCCCATCCTCTCCATTGAGTTTGATATTTAAACATTGAGTATTGCCATGGAAGTAGATTTAAATTTGACTGGAGCTCAAGAGTATAGGACGAAACAACTAAATGAGTTGGATGAAAAGTGCATGGCTATTGTGCAATGAACATATATTATTCAACAACAAGGTGCTAAATTACATGATAATTTTATTAAAAAGAAGTTGTTTCATAATGGTGAATGGGCCTTACTTTATGATTATAGGCTCAAGGATTTTAAGGGCAAGTTTCAAACCAGGTGCTTAGGTCCCTATGAGGTAGAAGCAATATTTGACAGCGATACTATAAAAATGACAACCATTGATAATTCTCAAGTATCCTTTCTAATAAATGGACATCGTCTCAAGTTGTATAATAAACCTACCTTTAAGGATTCATTTGTAAATGTTGTCTCAATTGCAATTTGAGACCTTGAAGTTGTTGGGGCATAGGAGTTTCCTCTTGCACTGCCAATTACTCAATTTTTTCATTAAAAAAAGAATTTTATATATATATATATATATATATATAGTAAAGAAGAAATAAATGAAAGAATAAGAAAAGAAATAAATATTCAATGGTGAAAACCCCTGTGGGGCACTATTGGATGATTGTGATGATAGAAAACTAGTTTGCTAGAAGTTGACATCGTTTTATTTCTCTGTAACAACATTGTAATAATTCTTCCTAATCATTGATTTATTGTTTCGAGTTTTGTTGTTACAGATTCAACTCGGGACTCATTTGGTCCATATAGTTCAACTCTGATTAATATTTTGTTATTACAACTAAATATATTGCCAAATGTTAGCATTGTTTTACAATTTGATATGGTTGTTATTAACATCATTGTTATAGTAACTGAAAACCCTTTTGGAGACTCATTGTTGCTACTTCGGAGCTGATAAAAGCTGATAACGTATCTACTGTCATAGCATGGATCCTTCATCTCAATATAATTTCACTTTTAAATATTTGCCACAAGGAAACCTTCACAACATCATTTGACTAGTACATTCATGTGTCATCATAATGGTAAGCCAATGACATGTTTGTTATTTTGTCATTTATTTGTGGGGTTTGTACTTAAGGAGTGACATCATTACCCTAATGTACATATTTTGAGGATGAATATTATAATAAGTGGAAGGGGGAGTGTATCGTGTCATTGAACGATACAATATGATTTAAACTGAATCATGAATCATTCATTTGATGGACAATTACCTCACCCTATTATAATAATGAATTATTAGACTTTGCATATGTCATTAATTTTACCCTCACGTATAATTGGATTGAGGTAACTGTTTTTCTCATTGGCATCATTAACATTAACAATATTACCTTTATTTTCATATTTAGAAATTGGCGTGATTGTGAGAAGTCCTTTCTATACTAAAAAACCCAATTTGGTAATAAAAGGAAGTAATTGTTGTTAATTCCAATCTCTCGACAATTTCCCCTTTGCAAGAATTTGTGTGCACCAAGACAACTCTGTAACAGGTATGTAGCAGTGTTGAGAAGTTATTGCCTTGTGTGTCAATGGAGGAGAAATAGTAAGGCATGAACCTAACTCTGTTGATGCATTGTTACAATACCCAGAGACTCTAGAAATTTTTCGAAATGTTGGTTGGTCGAGTTATTTTGAGAATTTGTAGGGTTTTAGTGAGTTCGTTCCTCTGGATTTTTCTCAAGCCTTAACCAAACAACACTCTAAATTTAGGGGATTTACAATTTTATTTACAGAGGATGAAATCGCAAGTGTACCAGAGTTTCCACAAATAAGAGCTAAGTGGTTTTCAAGGAAGGTGGAAAATCCATTAGCCAAGGTCCTATTTTTGAAGGAGAAGAAATGAGAACTAAGGGAAAGGGTTTTGACAGAACATCTCTTCCCCACCCTTGGGAATATGTAGCCCTTTTCATATATAAAATTATCACCTACGAGGGTCATTTTGGGATCATATTTAATTACCATTTTCAACTACTGGTACACCTGAGAATAGGGCAACCGATATATCTACCACATTATTTTTTGAAATCTTTACAACATATGGCACAGACAATGTGGGGGGGGGGGGCGCGGGGCGGACACCTAGAAACTTTCTTGACCAACCATGTTCTTATCAAATTTATGACAATTAACTTGTTATAAGAGTAAGGAAGTTCATGGCATGGCCTGATAACAAGACCTTGTGATGATGCAAAGGATCATGAAAGTGAGGAGCATGAGGAGAGTTTTAAAAAAACACTTGAAAGTAAAGAAACCACACACCCTAGGAGTAAGGTTGTTATACCCTCTAAAATCAAAACAACTGCAACCTCTAAGCAAAGAAAAGAAACCATACCTCCCAAGAGTAAAACAATTGTAGCTTCGAAGCAAAGAAGGGTTGATGCATCTCTTAGACGTAGTTGTTGAAACCTTAAGAGATGGAGCTCTATTAAAAAAATATTTGGTACATCCTAAAGAGGAAAAAAGGCATGAATAAAGGATCATGTGGAGGTTTCCATTGAATCATCGAATAAGATCCATCATGGATGCCCTATCGTGTTGAGATTTTTTATAGTTGGTGTAGAATCGGGTGTGCTCTAGCCCTGAAATTTTGTGGAGGGGTTAAGACACACTTGAACTCAAAAATCCAGAAAGTGTTTGGTGAAATTTCAGTTGTTGTTAAAGTTATTCAAATAATTAATTATTTTAATGGATTTCCTAAGTCTAAACTTAGGAAAATTAAATAATTAAAGTGAATTAATAAACACATGTGATGAAATGTTCTAAAAGACACGGATCAAGTAGTATTTTAATCTCATCCATTGATGAGTGTTTTAATCCTGGTCGTTGATGAGATCATCGAAAAAGTATAAGATAAAGGCTTGAGGGTCAGTTTTATACATACACACAGTTGCAGAACTGAGAGACTGATCTGGAATTCTAGGGGAGGGTTTGCTAAGAATTTCCGAAGGAGTTTTCTACAGTGAGGGGTATTATTGGTTGAGGGGATGATCTGATCCCAGAGCTAAGAGTCAGCAAGAAGCAGAGGAGCAACAAACAAGGACAATGCAGACGAGCGGAGAGCAGTAACAACATCCACGCAGCCACTGCGCAGGCCAAGGAAAAGGTAGTGGTGTAGCTCCAGAGGGTCTCTGAATTACGCAGAGGGTCTATAGGGCTAGCGTAAGGCCTGCGTCACCCTCTCTGGGGTTACGCAATCCCTCTTTGGGCAGCGCAGTGGCACATAGAGCCTAGCAGTGCTGATGTTGGGGCTTCAGGGGCAGTGCTCAGGTGTTTAGGGCCAAATCCAGGCTAAGTCTTGTAAATCCCATTTAAGGGTGTGGATCAGTCAGATATTTGGTATTGGAACAATAGGTTAGATATAGATTTATTTTATTCTCTATCTGTTTTGCCATATCTGGAATCTAGATTTGTTGTACTCAGAATCTACTTAATAAAGTAAACCCTCATATCTGTTGCATCGGTTTTCACGCTTTCGTTTTTTCTGGGGACTTATGTCCAAAAATCAATGTGTCACATTGTTTGACTGAGCGTAGTATTCAGTAAATGCTCTGCATGTGTATATTGTTATTTGTGTTTACTTCGGTATTTTTTGAATCTAATTTTTGAAGATAACTTGTATAATTTAAATCAAGTAGGAGAATTAAACCATGATATATCAGTATATTTTCACATGGTATCAGAGCAATAGTAGAGCAAGCTAAATCTCTAGCAATCAGCTAAAGAATATTTTTTCTGCGGGATAGTAGCACAAGCAGCAGAGATCCAAAATGGGCATCTTGACAGCAGGAGGACGCAAATCTAGTAAGGGACAACCTTGCAGATTCAGAAGGCCATCAAGCTTACATAGAGCCTTCCCAGGTCAACATAAGGACTGCAACAACCAGTCTGGGGTTACGCGGTCCACTTTTGAGCAACGTTGAGGCTGTTTTGGGCCAGTCAGTAAGACACAATCCAATATTATTTTTATTTCAGAAAGCTTTGCCAAGATCTGGAAGTATTACTTTAGATATTCAACAGTGTTAGTGTGGTGGAGATTCTGTAGGTGCAGAATTGTGCCTAGCTAAGTCAAAAAAGGTGGGAGGAATACAACTACTTAGCAGATCTGAGCCAAACAGATCTAAGATTAAATCAAGAGGGTGGTCAGAGAGTTCTATCTGATATTTTTTGGGTGAATTTTTCCAAGAGGGAAATAATTTTTCAGAAGAAGCATCCACTAGAGGGTTTCTAGTTACCAAATAAACCCATATCTAGAGTTTCTGTACCCACAGAAAGAGGGAGAAAGAGTATTTTTTTTTGTCAGAGCTAGATGGCTTCTCATAGACTGAGAGACCAGGACAGTTTTAAAGGTGTTTCCAACTTTTTCATCTGGAGGGAAATGATCCTATCAGTCCTAGATGACTATGGAATCAAGAAACATGCAATGAGTGTTCTAGCTATGCCTGCAGATCCTGATCCTCTAAATAAATTCAAGGAGAATCAAGCGCGGACCAAGCGTTTGATCGTAGACCAAGTGAAGGATCACATTGTACCACATATTAATGAAAAGAACACATCAAATTACATGTGGGTTTCTCTAGAAGAAATGTATCAATGAAGCTCCATCCAACAGAAAATGCTCTTAGAGAATTAGATGAGGATTTTCCAGATGTAGAAGGGTAAGGAAATAGATCCTTTCCTTTTCTGACTTCAGACCATCCAAGACCAACTGGTTGGCATGGGTGCAACTCCAGATGAAGGGATATTATTGAGGACTGCCATGAATGCAGTCTCCAAGGAATGGGAAAAATTTGTCCAAAGTATACTGGGCAGAGCAGTGTTACCATCCTGGGAAGACTTGTGGGCTATCCTTCACCAAGAGGATATCATGAGGATCACCAAGAAGAAAAATATCATTGGTGGGACAGTTTGAGTGAAGAAGGAATAGGAAGATGATGTAGCCCTTGCATCAAAGGAAAGAAAATAATAAGGGAAGAAGAAGAGGGACCTTTCCAAGGTCCGGTGCTTTAACTGTGGCGAACTTGGACACTTCGCCAACACTTTTCCTAAGAAGAATGAAAAATGATCTTCTGATTCCAAGGCTGCAACAACAAAGGATGATTGGTCTGATGATGATGTAGCCATGAATGCTCATGTACCTTGAGAGAAGAGGTGGGGTGACATGGATCTGTAGAGAATCTATAGACATTCCAGGATCCTTGAGTGAGCCCTACTCTTGGATCACATACGAGCTACGGGAGCCTTAATATGGTAGTGAGATGAGTCGGGAGATGGTTGTAGAAGGTCACATTGAAGAAAAGGGAAATTTTGAAGAGCTGAAGAGGGAGCAGCGTAATGCAGAGGCAACCTTAGTGCATAGGGGTTGATGGGACTTCATAAGCACAAAGAGGTTGTGCTCATGCAGTGCAGTGTTTTCGCTAATAGTGGGTAGAAGTACTTCAGTTGCTTACTTCTCAGCAACTGAGTTGCAGTGTCATAGTTAGCAGTGGTAGTGCTATGGGAAACATGATGCAAAAATTTGAGAGGAATTTGCATTACAGATGTGTCAGTGTCAGTGGCAGTGGCATGGGTAGTAGTACAGAGAGCAGCGATGCAATGGATGGAGGGCATCAGACCAAGCATCAACAACATAGAAACCAACTTCAAGATCTTGCAGTGCATGGTGTGGATGCATTGCTAAAGCACACCCCGTGCTAAGAGGGAGTGTTGAGATTTTGTATAGTTGGTGTAGCATCGGGTGTGCTCTAGCACTAAAATTTTGTGGAGGGGCTAAGACACACTTGAACTCAAAAACCCAAAAAGTGTTTGGTGAAATTTCAGCTAGTGTTCAAGTTATTCAAATAATTATTATTTTAATGGATTTCATAAGTCTAAACTTAGGAAAATTAAATAATTAAAGTGAATTAATTAACACATTGGATGAAATAATCTAAAAGACACGGATCAAGCAGCCTTTTAATCTCAGTCATTGATGATCGTTTTAGTCTCGGTCGTTGATGAGATCATCAAAAAAGTATAAGAGAAAGGCTTGAGGGTCAGTTGGAGACAGACACACAGTCGCAGAACTGAGAGACTGATATGGAATTCTAGGGCAGGCTTTGCTAAGAATTTTTGAAGGAGTTTTCTGTAGTGAGGGCTAGTATTGGTTGAGGGGATGATCTGATACCAGATCCAAGATTCAGCAAGAGGTAGAGGAGCAGAAAAAAATGATAGCACAGAGAAGCAGAGAGCGTCAAAAGAAACTATGCAGTCGCTACGTAGGTGCTACGCATGCCAAGGAAAGGGCAATGCTGCAGCTCCAGAGGGTTTCAAAATTACGCAGAGGGTCTCCAGGGCCAACGTAAGGCCTGATTCACCTTCTATGGGGTTACATAGTCCCTCTCTGGTAATATCAATGGCACATAGAGCCTAGTAGGGCTGATGTTGGGGCTTCAGCGGCAACGCTGGGGTGTCTAGGGCCAGATTCGGGTTGATTCTTGTAAATCCCATTGGAGGGTGTGGATTAGTCATATATTTGGTCTTCGAACAGTAGGTTAGCTGCAAATTTATTTTATTCTCTGTCGGGTTTTCTATATCTAGAATCCATATTTGTTGTACTCGAAATATACTTAATAAAATAAACCCTCATATATGTTTCACCGGTTTTCCCACTTTGGGTTTTTTTGGGGACTTTTGTCCAAAAATCCATGTGTCACTTTGTTTGAAAGAGCGTAGTATTCAGTAAATGATATGCATGTGTAGACTGTTATTTGTGTTTACTTTAGTATTTTCTGAATCTAATTTCTGAAGAGGACTTGTATAAATTAAATCATGTAGGAGAAGTAAACCATGATACAACAGTAGAATTTTCACATATCGAAGAATAAAAAATAGAAGGAGAAACTGCTAAAGCAAAAATGATACCTGAGACAATATCCGAAGAAACATAAATTCTAAAGAAACCAAGGACGCCTCAAGAAAGGTGAATGTGAAAAAGACAAAATTGAAAAATCCAAATAGTGGAAGGAGCCCCAAGCAAAAGGGTGTGAGTGGATGTCGCATGAAAATATACCCTAGAACCTGAAGAGCACAATGTCACAATTGAATCCAACGGGCCTGTGGAAAAACATAATGAAGGAAAACAAGAAAAGTCCGCAGGGGAAGACACCCTCATATTTGAAGATGTTGCTATTACACCAGAATTTGAGGAAGGATTTTAGGAACACAATAAAGAAGGATAACTAGTAACAAAAGAATTAACAGAAGAATAGGAGGCTCCCCTTCACTAGGTAAGAATGAAATAGACCCTCTTGTCCATAAAATTAATATTTTGAAAAAGGAAAATGAGGAGTTAAACAAACATCTTGCCTTGGTTGAGAAGCAACTTCAATTTAAGAATAAAATTGGCCTAGAAATGTTAGCAGAAGCAGCAGAAATGACATCATCCATTGACATAACTATGAAATTTTGTAAGGGGTGTTAACCAATTTTTGATTAAGTTGGGGTCTTGGAATCTATTATTGTCTTAGTAGGAGAACAAGATGAGGAATTTCGACCTACTGCTCCACATGAACTTGTTGACAACAATGTTGTTACACAAGAACCAAAAGTAAAAGAAGATTAGGGATGATCCAAAATGGATTCAGTTTTGCCTCCATATCAGATTATTCAAATGTAGATGAAAATAGGATCAAATTAAAGTGCTCGTCGACAAGATTCCAACGGTGCAAACGTTGTGTAAAACTAAGTTCGTATGAAGAAGATGTGGCCAGTCAAAGTTTATGGAAAATTAGGACAAAATGACAAAAAGTCAAAGTCAACGGCCAAATGCAACGGTCAAAGTCAAAGGTCAAGTCAACGGTCAGATGATGTCAGCAGGACACATGTCATCCCAGGAATATGCCACATGTCCAGGATGACATCAGCAAGATCAATAATGTGTCAAAGTGTGATGGAATGGGCCAATCTAGGGTTGACACATGGCATCCTAGATTTTGCCCAATTTAGCCTTATTTCCAAAAATTTGGGGATCAGGGAGGATCAAACCCCTAACCTCCCAGAATGCTAATATTTCATCGGAGTCTGCTTACCGGTCGAGCTACCATGTCTTTTTGTATTAAATGCAGAGATTAGTGTGTATTTATTGGATATGGAATATGCCACCGGAAAAGGTCTGAACGGTCGGGGTCAACCCCACGACCGCCAAAACCTTTTAAATGTCACGCTGAGTATATGAGAACCACCGTATAGAGCCTTATCAACAGTTTTAACACTTCATATATATATGTTACCAAATATATATGCAACCGTCAGAACCTTTAAATGCCACATATAATATATGGATAGAACCTTATCACAAGGTTTATGCTGCACAGTATATATTGCAATATATAGTATGTAACCACCGGATGGATGGCGGAAGGTCAGGTGAGGGTTTCGACCCGCCGACCTCCAAAACTATATATGCAATGTCTTAACAAAGTCCACACATCCAATTCACCTATGTGGAGGTGCTTATTAACCCAACCACCAAATTTCCATTTAAATAGTTTACAGAGCCGAACCAATTTGAAACAACCAGTGTGCGCACTGAAGTGGTATTTGTGCAAGAAGGTGGTTTTGTGTAGGGCAGAGGTGGTTTTGCATTTCTCCAGGGGGTTTGGAGGTCACAGTGGTGGAATATAGGCAAGTTTATACTCGTTTTAACTGAAATTTCGAGCCGGTCGCAATGGTGAGGTCCATTTTCTCATTTGAGTCTTTATTTTTGAGCTCATACCTGTAAAATCATTTTGAAGAAAAAATAAAGAGGTCGACATTGGAAGCAAGGACTCAGAGACGTAGCCAGGACGCCTGGTGAACTCTGTTATTAAATTCCTGATGTGTTAATGTGTTTGACTCTGTTTTCATTTTCTTATGTTGTTTATGTTATTCACAATATTATCGATCTATTGCGCTAAGTTACATAAGCTGCTCACATAGACGTCAATAATACCTTTTTCATAAATACAGATCAAGGGAGAAAAAAAATAATGTGTTTCTCCACAAGAACCTATTTATGACATTGTTGTTATATAAGAAGCAACAACTGAAACATAAGATATTGAAATTAATGTGATTCCTCCTCCACAATGACCTATTAACGATTTTTCTGTTACATAAGAACCAATAGTTGACATAGCGTAGGAGGAGGAGAAAGGTGATAAAGAAGAGATTGTTGAGTCTAAGGTTGTAACAACATCCGAAACAACTCAACTAAAACCTAAATAATGATTGAAAACAAAAAATTTATTTGGAGAATTGGAAAAATGGAAGAAGTTAGCAGTTTTTCCCAAGGATGAAGTTATTTTCTTGAAATAACATGAAGAAATGGTCAACAACCTTAAGAAGGAATCAGCTGAAAAGTTGAGAATTAAAGATAATTTGTAGAAGTACAAAAAGAGAGGAACTAGGCAATAGAGAAAGTGAAGGAATTGCAAGGAGAGATGTAGTTGTTAAAGTAAGATAAGGAATTCATCTATGAACTTATTAATGGTTTACTATGTGGTAGACTCCCTTCTACATATGATCCTTTATATCTGCAAGAAAGGAATTTTCTCTCTCAATTGAAAAATCTTAAGGAAAAGCAGTCATATAATACAAGGAAAATTCAAGATTTCTTGGAAACATTTCAGATTTCTAATTTCTCAGAGCAACATTTTTTGTGTGAGTTGTATCTACATGAAATTTCATGTTTTGGAGATCAATATTTTAAATTGACACCTTATGTGGAGGATTCTCAATTGCGGGATTTTGTATCTTTTCTTCAGAATCAGGTAGGTTGGAAGGATGCATATGACATTGTAATATCCAATGAGGGGAAAGTAAATTTGTGCATTAGAAATGAGTCTCGATTAGATGAAGTTGTTGCACACAAATATAATAAGATATGGTGATTTCCAACCACCAAAACATTAATAATGGACTATCGAGATTCAGTCTTACAGAGATGGCTAAGGAATATACAAGGGATGAAAGCTAGTGCGTTCGAGGGGAACAAGATAATATGAGATGTTTGTCGATAGGAGTTGAAAAAAGAGGATCCCTATTGTTATCAAAACTTTTTGCAACCTCTCTCCAGGGTTCATCGATATGTGGAGTGTATTAAGAGAAGTCGAATATGATAGGTTGGAATTATATTCAAGTTTCCTCTTGTTTGGCTTCCAACCTATTGGCATCAACATCCATACCATATTTCTGGTAAAATTTGGGAAGCAGTGTTGGTCCTTTCCCAAGGCTATAGGGAAAAAAGAGAAGATATTGTAGGATCTTAAGATTTTGCAAAACTACACTCTTAGTATGTTAGGAACCAGTCATAAGGGTCTGCACAAGTACATGCATATGCTTAATTTAGGGTAGATGTTGGGCCATGGAATTATCATCTCTTTGCATCTGTTTTCTTTTTATTTTTTCTCCCTTTTGACCAAAATTTACCACTTTAAAAACCTTTATTCATTCAAGTATGTCCTTTTCCATATGTCATTTTCTTATTCTAATTTTTCTTAAAATTTGGCATAAAAATTGTCTTAGGAAATTTTTATCATAAAACTAGGTTATTTCAGGTTTAAGTGGTTTGTTGAAGTTGTTGTTATAGGATTACACTTGCAGTTTCCTTTATCAATTTGGATTAAAGGTTTTGTGCATTTTTGCTGACATAACAATAGTTTACCTTGTGTGTGCTATCTTTTTCTAATTATTCATATGGACCGGATATAGGAGTGCATCAAGTCAAAGTCAGTTCAACTATCGATATATATTCATGGAGCATATAGATCACTTAGTTAATATTCTTTGTAAAATCATTTTAATTAAGGGAAATTGTGACAACTTCACCCCTAATGTTATCACCCTAGTAATTCTCAGGTTGTGGGATGGGGATTTTTGTAGTTAAGAACACCAGGGGTAGCCAAGAACCGCTTTTAGAATTTAAGATCTAACCTTCCTGAGTTCTGGAGAGGGATCTCTCCTTAAAATTTAGCTTTGTTTTAGTAAAAGGTTCTAGGCTAGCTATTAGTGAGAAATAGGACTGATTTTTTGAAGTGTGGTAGGAATAAAAAGTATTTCAAGGTAAACCAGAGGGATATACCAGAACATTGAGTAATGGAGTCAAATCTCTAGGCAAGCAGGGCTAGGAAATAAGACTTAAAGATGAAAATGTACTAAGGGCGGGATAGATGACCTTCTAAGGCTTTGACTAGGTTTTGAGGATGGAATGGGTGAAATCTGAACAAAAGGGAACTTAATAATCCTTAAGTTACAGATAAGAGGATTTGAAGGAGGGGATAAAACTGGGACCTAGAACAATTAAGAATTCTATGGTCCGGTTATCAAGTAGAAAACATAAAAATGCCAACTAGTTTAAAACAGAGAGCTTATTATCACTAATTCTGTTTAATTTATCCTTAGTTGATCATTACAGAAAATAAACACATCAAATGAATGTTTTTAAACTTAAAAGAATAACACTGAAAATAGGAAAAAATAAGAGACTTATCTTGTCACCACGAGAATCCTTAGTTATGATGTCTCTAATCTTGTTTCCAGTCTGCTGCTTCGCTAATTGACTCACACCAAATTCAATATGTCCATCAAAATGACTATAATTGTCTTGAGAAATTTTATTCCACACTGAATACTTCGAATTATGAAGTATTTATATACAAAACTTGTTTACAAAATATCTGAGAAATAGAGATAATGTTTTAAAGAAAAATAGGAAAAAGAGCATAAGAAGGGGGACAGCAGCAAAACAGTTTGCAAGTTGTCCTATTTTACAAGGAAAAATAGAACAATTTTATCTTATCTAAACTGATTTTTGATGTGTTGTGAGTATTTGTTGGCAATAGGTACATCTTTACGTGAATGGTAACTTGTGGAATAATCTTCTTTTTCATCTTCTGATATGATACTCTTTATCTCTGCTTTTGACTGTTTCACTGCTGTAATAAAAAATGACCAGTAGTAACAATTTGATTTCACTGATACACTTTGACCCTGATACACTTTGACACTGATTTTTTCACTATAAGGTAAAAGTAAAATATGAATTTCCAAGTAATTTTCCTGTCCTTTATCTATCAAAATCATAGCATATCTGTGAATTCTTGCCATTGTTCAGCAGTGGGGATCTTCATGTTCTTCAATTTCCTGTAACTTTCATCGGCTTCTGTGTATTTGGAAAAGTTAGGCTTTACAGTGAACATATGCTTGATTTCATTTTCCAAAAAGAATAGATTTTCAAAATATTGAAGAAGTACTTTGCCACTTGGTTGTGGCAGTGGTTGTTTGGCTTGCTCCTTAGCATGAGCTCTGATTTTTTGATCATAATCTTTCTGTGGCATCAATTTGTCATTTAATGCATGAATGTCTGGCAAAATTTTTTCTGATAATACTTTGTATTTGGCCCAAAGTCTTGAGATGTCCAAGTTCATATCTTTACACCTGTCTTCCAAGTTATTCATCATGTTCCTCTTATTCAGGACTTTCTTAATTTGAAGGATGGCCTCTGTCATGTCAGCAATTTTCAACTCTTCTAATTCTTCCCTGTTCTTGCTGTTCAAAAATGCTATGAGTTGAACTGCTTGTGGTGGTTTATTTTCAATTTCTTTTTTGGTTTTATCAATTTTTGCATTTGCAGCCTGTAGTAACTCTTTCTACTCATAAATTATCTAAATTGAAGGCCATTAAGAGTGAATGCCTTCAATGATTTTTTTCCATAAATGATTTTTTATATATGCAACCTGATCTGTAAGATTCACCTGTGCTTGAAGAATTCTCACCTGTTCTTGCAGTTTATCTGCCCTCTATTCATGCCCTTTGGAAGTTTCCAGGTTTTTAATAGTGCCTTTCAAACTAAGTATTTCTTTCTCTTTAATTGACATGTCTTCCATGGCTCTGATTATGGCAGCTTTGTCTTGTATTGTGTTTACCTGTGAAGTTGAGGAAGAAGATGCAGAGATTTCATGAGAAGTTATTGGCACTGCAGTTTCCAGTACTCCTTGAGGTGCTAAGTGTTCTGCCAATGTGGATGGAACAACTGTGCTTACAGTTGGGATCACTGTAGGAATGACAACCTATTGAGATTTCTTTATTTTTTCATTATCTTGCGTGAAAGCTTCTATTTGGCTTTCCATTTATTTTATCTGACTTTCCATTTTAAGAACAATTTGTTTCAATTCATCATTCTCTGTTTTCTGCTGAAGAATTTCTTTTGCCTGAGAATTTTCACTTTGAGGCAGTTTTAGCTTTTTTCTAAGGGCAGTTGTATCTTCATTTTTTTGTTTAATTAAAGCTTTTGCAACTTCCATGTTAGCAGGATCAGCTCCTGCTTCAATCACCAAGTCTTCTAATGCTTTGATCTTCAAATTGTTGGCATAAAGTGAGGCTTTATCCAATTTCATTTGAGTTTGAATATTTATCAATTTTTTCTGAAGCCTGATATAATTCATAGTCTTATTGACTATCTTAGAATATAGCATTTCTATGTTGCTTCTATGAAATTCTATTTGGTCCAATTCATAGACAGCATCTGCATCAACTTCAAGATCTGTTTTTGAATAATCTGCAATGGATTTTGGATCAGTCACTGTAGGCTTGAGAAATGGCATCACCAATTTATTAGAGGAATAATAAAAAGCCGAAAGGAGTCTATCCTTATTCCCAGGCTTTTCTTTGAGGAACTTGGAATATGCTTCAATTTTTATTTCTTCATTCTTTTCTTTAATTTGCCTAAACCTGAGTTGAATGTCTGACTCTGTATTGTCAGGTTCTTTTGAAGAAGATGGCATATCAACTTTAGATTGTTTATCCACCATGATTGTATCTTTATGCTGGGCTCCAATTTGAACATTTTGAAGCTCTTTGAGAGTTTCAGTTACTATCCTTGTAGCTTCATCATCAGTTTCATGACCATTTTTATCTTCAATATTGATGGCTTTGTCCCTTTCTTCAATGGTCAATTTACTTTTCTTATTGTAAGGAATTCTGAATATTTTGTCTTGAATAGTTTCAGCAGTGAAGCTATCTTCCTTTATGCTTCTTTTATGAAGAATGTCAGACTCCTTGTTCACTGTCAATACCTGTGTTTGATAAAATTTCTTACCTTTTCCACTGTTTCCCTGCATTTCCTGTGAATCATCATCAAATAGAGTGTTTGGCTCCCATTCAAGTTTGTTGGTGTACTTTTCAATTTGGGGCTTGTGATCATGCAAGAAGACAGGCAACTTGAATTTCACTCTCATAGTGCTTAAAATACCTTGTGGATCATAATTCCACATAAAACTATATGGGAATTTATACTCTTTCGACTTGACATTGATTTCATTGACTGCTTCTCTGTTATTCACAATAAATAGCCCAATTTTATTTTTCAGCTTGAACTAAGTCTTTTTTCTAGAAGCTATGAAATTAATTTCATTTGCATTCAAAAACTGCCTCAAAAATTCCAAAGCAAATATTCTTGTTGTAACAAATCTTGGTCTTTTATATGGGGCCAGGAGTGCACCATATACTCTGATCTCTGTGTAACTTTTGTTAAATACCAATCCCCTATTTTACAACTCTTAGATAGCTATAGAATTATCTTTGTCTCTTCATTGATTCTAGGGGTTTGCTCTTTATTCAATATATTCATAGCAGGCACTAAAAATAAGTCATTGAAATCTGCAAAGCTATATTCCCTGTTCCATTTTCTTATAATTGATGACCAAAACACAACTGAAAGAACATTTCCTTCTGGATCCACCTTCTTAAATTCAATGGGAAATTTGTCTGCTTGATAATACAAAAAGAGATGAAGTAGATATGATGTATATCTAAAGACTCCTTCTTCTAACAATCTGGACAACTGATAATGCATGTTTTCTGCAATGAACTTAGCAAAATTGTACACAATGGATGGTGACTGGCCAGGACTCAGAGTTGACAAAAAACCTAAGATAGCCACATCAGTGAATTCATCACTGGTGTATCCTAGTATGAATGATAGCATTGAGACAATCTGTCTGGTTTCATCTGGGAAATCAAAGGTATCAAATGGAGGATTAAGCTTGGGGATATCAACTTGCTTGGGACAAAAAGTGTGGAAGACTTTGAACTTAGAAGCAAAATCAAGCTATAGGTAATTCTGAGTTAACTCCTCTATGGACAATGAAGCAACATTGGGATCTAGGTTCAGTTGCAGCGTAGAGTTTATAGATTCTTCATTGATGTAAAATAAGACCTCTCTGTCTTTATTCACAATGCACCTTTGGTCTGGAAGATAATAGGATTGACACAATCTGACAAAATCAAGGGCTGAATGAGTTTGAGGAACAATGTATTTTGGAAAATTGGAATCCCAGACTAGTATATCTTTGTCATCTTTCTCTACTGATTTACCAAAACACTAGTTATATACATCAAGAAAATTGAACTCTAATGAAGGGTCCACTATTTTGTAGTCAAGGTCAACCAAAGGGCTATTTTCTTGTGAGATAGTTGGAGGTTGAACAGGCCTGACAACTTCTATTGAATCAGCAGTGAGTACAGGGGTAGGTTTATCAATTTTGGAAGATTCAGGCTGATGAGTTTTAGCAGAGGGTTTCTTTTGAGGCTTTGGACCTCCTGCTTTAGGGGTTACTTGTTTCTTTGTCATTTTTAATTGAGAAGAGCAAGCTTAGACTGTTTGTTGAGCTCTTTTTTGGAAACAAGGGCTTCTTGGAGAACTTCTCTGGTAAAATAGGGTTTTGAGCAGGGTTTTGGATTTGAAAGAAGGTTTTAATGCTTAGAAAGTAAGTTACGATCAATCCCAGCAGTGGAAAAGACTAGGGTATGGATAAAAGTTGCAAAAAATGGAAATTAGGGATTCTGGGGAAAATTTGACAGAGTTTCCCCTATACTATGGATGTTTTTTGCAATTTCTATATCAGCAATTTAGGATATTTTGAGAGAATAACAGAAAATTAGGTGTTTTTCCTTTATAAATTGAAGTTCACTGGATAAGTTTTGACGAAAAATACCTTGAAACAGGTATAATCGTGGTTGAAGACGTTTCGCAGTTGCGCACAGTCTTCAATTCTGTAAAATTGGTCTTTCAGAGGGTAACGTGGCTTTTCGTGGTTGAATTGCAGGGCAACTGGCTTGAAAATGGAGCTGGTAGGTTTTAAAATGATGAAAAAAGGCTATGTAAAGGTTCTTAGGGTGTAATGGCGCACAAATGCTGATAGTGCGATGAAAAATGGGCTTAGCAGAAGGTTCATAGGTTTAAATCACCAATAAGTGAAATTTCATTGAAAACTATGAGTTTTTATGAATCAACCATATTCTAAACCATAGTCGAATTATATTAACTCATAGTTTGGGCGGGAGTGGTTTTGGATTACCACTGGGTGGTATTCACACGGCTCAAAAGTTGTAAGCAGTAAATATCTTTTCTAACGTGATCCAATAAGATTATGACACATCGACGCGGGGTGGTTTGGGAAAACCACCCATTTTGCATGACTTTTCTAAAAAATCTGTTGATTACTTTACGGGCGTTAAAATGCATTATCACTATTGGATCTGACTTTGGGAAGCAAACGATCGGGAAAAAATGAGTTATCAGGTTCACTTTGGGCTGTAGAAGATCGGACGGTTATTATCAAATGCGATGGGGAAGGATAAATGTATTGAACAATCACGTATATTTCTAACCGTTGGATTAAAAGGGATTTGGGGATCGAAGGGTTGAAAATTAATCCGATGGGGAAAGGGATATGGTTCTATTTTATATATAAAAAATAACTTTTGTTCAACGAAAAAGGTTATAGGGATGGTTTCAAGAGGGTTTTAACCAGAGTAAAGAATTGGGGGGATATATATAAGGATTTAGCTCCGGTTATGGTTTTAACCTCGGTTAAAGGGAATCGGGAGAGAAGCAAAGGGATAGTTTAACCTTAGGTTAGGGAGTCGGGGAAGGGATAATATGCAAGGAGAATGGAGTTTGTTTCTATTGAAAATAAAAATTCGAGGAATTTTTAGTTTAAAACATATATAAGACATGTTTTAAGATTTTTCTTATATATTTTTATTATATGGTGAATTAAATCAGGTTGACTTAACTACCATAGGGGGCGGGATATTTATATATAGATAAACTTAGCCAAAGGGGTTATAAGGAGGGTTTTTATTAAAACATGTGGGAATAAATAACTTTGGCTTAAGTTAAAATAAGCGGGTTTTTTGGGTTTATTATATAAAAAGGAGTTATATAATAGGAAAAGGTTATTCTATAGGGATTTAATATATAAATAAGAGTTAATATGAAAATAGGAGATGGTATACTCAAAAAACATAATCTCAACAAGTAAAGTGAATTTTACAAGATAATTTACAATTGATCTTATCACTTAACTTATAATATAATGTTATTTTGAAGGTTTATTGTTTTCAAATAGTGTAGGAAGTTAATAAAATGGGAATTATAATGCCTTTAAGTAAAAATGGTGTTTTACTTAGGATTATTCAAGGGGATGAATGTATGAATGGTAATGTAGTGATTTTAGGGATTAATATAGACATTCACACTTTCAACTAATCAGTCATAGAGCCTTGGGTCCGATCCCAACAAAAGTCAAGGAAATTCCTTGAGCCTTTCTAACTAATAGTTTAGAGTGTTTCATGACTATGAGAAGGGGAATTTAGTTATTTTGCAGCCCATGATGAATGATATTTACATTGAGATATTTTCACCTTCTTCTACCTACCCAGCTTACCATGCTAACATTTTTTCTTCCTTTGTAGTAAGGTGCATTTAGGCTAGCAACCTTCACAGCATTATTCTTTCTGAAAGCAAGTAAAACTATCTAATTATACACTTATTTCATCCATGAATCCAGATTAAACTGCTGGATTCATTTATTTCTCTGCCTAACTACTGAATTGTCATGATTAAGTAGTATGACAACTCATTATTCTCTATCTACAACAAGTGAAATTGAAACAATGACAAGTTAAGATTAAACTGTTTAACTCATCATGGACTATGGCATTTATTGAAACTCTGCCACAGTCAAAAATTAAAAAGTAGTGGCATTTATGCTTGCTCACTTGCATATTTTATTCATTTTATTTTTGGGTCTTTTATTTTGTCGAAGTCCTTTGATTATTCTTTTAGGACATTTTACCCTCTTTTTGATTTTTTCTATTTTTTTTATTTTTTTACAAAATTTGTGAATACAACTTGCAGAAGGCAAAGTATGTACATATTTACAAGATTATCAATAGTCAATTCAAAATTATGACCCCTATATTATAGGTTGCTAACACCTAACATGGAAATTGTTATATGAATTATTAAAATATTATTTTATTTTAAGACCACACAGTGCAGTGTTGCAGCATAATAGTGGCTTCAGGAGGACAACGTAAATCAACAGCTAGGGAGCTTCAGTGATAAATGTAGCTTGAATAATCTTTCAAACAATTGGGCATAAGTCCTTTAGTTTCTTACTTCTCGGCAAATGAGTTGCAGTGCAGTAGTTAGCAGTGGTAGTGTTATGGGCATCACGCTACAACAATTTGAGAGGGAGCTATAGTACAGATGTGGTATTGTCAATGGAAGTGGCATGGGTAGCAGTACAGAGAGTAGCAATGAAGTGGATGGAGGGCAATAGGCCAAGCATCAATAGCACAGAAACCAACTTCAAGATCTTGCAGTGCATGGTGTGGATGCATTGGTAGAGCACACCTTGTGCTAAGAGGGAGCATTGATATTTTTTATAGTTGGTGTAGCATCAGGTCTACTCTAGCCTTGAAATTATTTGGAGAGGCTAAGACACACTTGAACTCCAAAACCCGGAAAGTGTTCAGTGAAATTTCAATTGGTGTTCAAGTTATTCAAATAATTAATTATTTTAATGGATTTCCTAAGTCTAAACTTAGGAAAATCAAATAATTAAAGTGAATTAATTAACATATGTGATGAAATCTTCTAAAATACATGGATCAAGCATTCTTTTAATCTCAGCCGTTGATGAGTGTTTTAATCTCAGTCGTTGATGAGATCATTGAAAAACTATAAGAGAAAGGCTTGAGGGTCAGTTGGAGACAGACGCACAGTCGCAGAACTGAGAGATGGATATGGAATTCTAGGGAAGGGTTTGCTAAGAATATCCAAAGGATTTTTCTATAGTGAGGGGTAGTATTAGCTAAGGGGATGATCTGATCCCAGAGCCAAGAGTCAGCAAGAGGCAGAGGACTGGCAAACAAGGACAGTGCAGAGGAGAAGAGAGTAGCAACAGCATCTACGCAACATATGTGTAGCCGCTACGAAGGTGCTACGCAGGCCAAGGAAAGGTCAGCACTGCAACTCTAGAGGGTTTTTGAGTTATGCAGAGGGTCTCCAGGGCCAACATAATGCCTGCGTCACCCTCTCTGGGAAGCGTCGTGGCACATAGAGCCTAGCAGGGCTGATGTTGGGGCTTCGGGGGAGCGTTGGGATGTCTAGGGCTAGATCCAGGCTGAGTCTTGTAAATCTCGTTTTTGGGTGTGGATCAATCAGGTATTTGGTCTTGCAACAGCATGTTAGCTACAAATTTCTTTTATTCTCTATCGATTTTTCCAGATCTGGAACCTATATTTGTTGTACTTGAAATCTACTTAATAAAATAAACCCTCATATCTATTGCACCAATTTTCCCACTTTGGGTTTTTTTGGGGACTTATGTCCAAAAATCCATGTGTTACTTTGTTTGAATGAGCGTAGAATTTAGTAAATGATCTGCATGTGTAGACTATTAGTTGTGTTTACTTCGGTATTTTCTGAATCTAATTTTTGAAGATAACTTGTATAATTTAAATCAAGTAGGAGAAGTAAACCATGATACAATAGTAGAATTTTCACATATCAAAGAATAAAAAATAAAAGGATCAACTACTGAAGCAAAAATGATACCTGATACTATAACCGAAGAAACATAAATTCTGAAGAAACCAAGGATGCCTCAAGAAAGGTGAATGTGAAAAAGACAAAATTGAAAAATCCAAATGGTGGAAGGACCCCCAAGAAAAGGATGTGAGTGGATGTCGCATGAAAATATACCCTAGCACCTAAAGAGAACATTGTCACAATTGAATCTAAGGAGCCCATGGAAAAACAGGATGAAGGAAAACAAGAAAATTCTGCAAGGGAAGACACCCTCTTATTTGAGGATGTTGCTATTACACTAGAATTCAAGGAAGGATTTTAGGAACACAATATAGAAGGATAACTAGTAACAAAAGAATTAACAAAAGAATAGGAGGCTGCCCCTTCACTAGTAAGACTAAAATAGACCCTCTTGTCCATAAAATTGATATTTTGAACAAGGAAAATGAGGAGTTAAACAAACAACTTTCCCTGGTTCAGAAACAACTTCAATTTAAGAATAAAATTGGACTAGAAATGTTAGTAGAAGCAATAGAAATGAAATCATCCATTGACATAACTATGAAATTTTGTAAGGGGTGTTAACTAATTTTTAATGAAGTTGGGGTCATGGAATCTATTATTTCCTTAGTAGGAGAACAAGATGAGGAATTTCGACCTACTGCTCGACAATAACTTGCTGATGACAATGTTGTTACATAAGAACCGAAAGTAAAAGAAGATTAGGGAGAAAAAAAATAGTGCATTGCTCCACAAGAACCTATTTATAACATTGTTGTTATACAAGAAGCAAAAACTAAAACATAACATATTGAAATTAATGTGATTCCTACTCCACAATAACCTATTAACAATTTTGTTGTTACACAAGAACCAATAGTTTAGATAGTACAACAGGAGGAGAAAGGTGATAAAGAAGAGATTGTTGAGTCTGAGGTTGTAAAAACATCTAAAACAACTCAACTAAAACCTGAAGAATTGTTGAAAACAATATTTTTACTTGGAGAATTGGAAAAATGGAAGAAGTTAAAAAAATTTCCCAAGGATGAAGTTATTTTCTTGAAATAACATGAAGAAATGGTCAACAACCTTAATAAGGAATCAACTAAAAAGTTGAAAATTCAAGATAATTTGTAAAAGTACAAAAAGAGAGGAACTAGGCAATAGAGAAAGTAAAGGAATTGCAAGGAGAGGCGCAGTTGTTACAGTAAGATAAGGAATTCATCCAAGAAATTATTAATGGTTTACTATGTGGTAAACTCCCTTCTCCATCTGACCCTTTATATATGCAAGAAAGACATTTGCTCTCTCAATTAAAAACTCTTAAGGAAAAGTGGTCATATAATACAAGGAAAATTCAAGATTTCCTGGAAACATTTCTGATTTCTGATTTCTCATAACAACATTTGCTGTGTCAGTTGTATCTACATGACATTGCTAGTTTTGGAGATCAATATTTTAAATTGACACCTTATGTGGGGGATGTTCAATTGAGGGATTTTGTATCTTTTCTTCAAAATCAGGTAGGATGGAAGGATGCATCTGAAATTTTAATAGCCAATGAGGGGAAAGTAAAGTTGTGCATTAGAAATAAGACTTGATCAGATGAAGTTGTCGCACACAAATATAATAATATATGGTGATTTCCAACCACCAAAATATTGATAATGGACTATCGATATTCAATCTTACAAAGTTGCCTAAGGAATATACAGGGACTGAAAGCTAGTGCAATAGAAGGGAACAAGATAATATGGGATGTTTGTTGATAGGAGTTGAAAGATGAGGATCCCTATTATTATCAAAACTTTTTGCAAGCTCTCTCTAGGGTTCATCAATATGTGGAGTGTATTAAGAGAAGTCGAATATGATAGATTGGACTTATATTCAAGTTTCCTCTTGTTTGGCTTCCAACCTATTGGCATCAACATCCATACCATATTTCTTATAAACTTTGGGAAGAAGAGTTGGTCCTTTCCTGAGGCTATAGGGACAGAGGAGAGGATATTACAGGATCTTATGATTTCATAGAACTACAATCTAAGTATGTTAGGAACCAGTCACAAGGGTCTGCACAAGTCATCTCTTTACATCTATTTTCTTTTCTTTTTTCTCCATTTTGAGCAACAAGACCATATTTTACCACTGTAACAGCCTTTATTCACTCAATTATGTCCTTTTCCATATGTCATTTTTCGTATTCTAATTTTTCTTATAATTTGGCATGAAAATTATTGTCTTGGGCGATTTTTATCATAAAACTAGGTTATTTTAGGTTTAAGTGGTTTGTAGAAGTTGTTGTTATAGGATTACACTTGTAGTTTCCTTTACAAATTTAGATCAAAGTCTTTGTGCATTGTTTCTGACATAGCAATAGTTTACCTTGTGTGTGCTATCTTTTTCTAATTATTCACATGGACCGGATGTAGGAGTGCATCAAGTCAAAGTCAGTTCAACTATCGAGATATATTCATGGAGCATATAGATCACTTAGTTAATCTTCTTTGTAAAATCATTTTAATTAAGGGAAATTGTGACAAATTAACCCCTACCGTGGAAATTGTTGTATGAATTATTAAAATATATTTTTATTTTAAGACACATGAGAACTGAAATATTCTCATGATGGTCTTCTTATTGTATTTGAAAATTATAAAGAAGAGAATGGTTTTCCCTCGAGGGCAGAAAATATTTTAGAAAGATAGGATTGAAAAGAAGGGGAAATCACTAAAGCATTGTAATCCTGATAGTCGGTTAATGCAAATATCAACCTTGTGGCATTATATCTTTCTTTGAGTAGCTAGTGTGTTGTTCAGTGCACCAACCCTTGTTGAGGAGGAAGGGTCATCCTTCTTAGCAGTGATAACTAGTTAATTACAGTATAATGATTATTTGAATTAGTTCTTTTCAATTATGTGTTTTTTGTTAATGGAAATTTTATTTATGAGTTATTCATTACATAGATATTTTGAGTGGTGTGACAACATAATTCCTGGACCGGTCCCTCATACTAGTGTAGAAGCAAGTTATTTACTTTTATGTTACATATTTTATTTCACTTTCTTTGAATGTGTTTGTTAAACATTTGATTGAATGATTGATGCATTTCAAGAGTGTTTTCTATGAGTGAGAGTGTTTGAGTAACAACGTGGCTTGTTATGCAATTGTAAGACTATTTTCTGGGAATTGAGATTGTGTTGGAGTATGTAACAACTTGAATGTTTGTTGAGAGTGAGTGTACAACGACCTTGGTTTAAGATTCATTTTTCTAGTTAGCATTTCGCTTTCATATAATTTGCGTGATAGCCTTAATTCAAGCCTACCCGAATTGATAATTAATCTAAGAGCTAACTTGTTACTACAATTTAAAGGAACAATATGTTAGCATAAATGGGAACCTCCCGAATCTCTTGAAGCAAAGGGGTTCTAACATGTAAATTCTTTAATTCTATTAGGAAGGCAGATTCATTTTGAAGAACATTTTTAGCTTCAACCTGTCTCTTAGGACAAGGAGGGAATAAAGATGTCTCACTTTTAGTAGCTATTATAGGTTTAATAGTCGAGGAAACATTTTTTATTACAGTGACATAGGTTGTTACAGGAACACTAACTGTATTACCAATTGTTACAACCTTATCAATTGTTTCAACATTAAAAATATCACATGTTGTTTCATCTTGTTGCTTTCATCATCCTAATAAATTGTCTTCCTCATCTTCTCTTATAACCAAGGAAGGAGTGGGGGTTACTGTCCTACCTTAGTGAAGTTAAATTTCATTACATTCTACCGATGAAATGCATTAAGTAAGGAAAATTGAGAAATCTACTTGTTTTATTGCCTTATTATTAGAGTTATGATTGAGTTGTGTAGACAGCCAAGGGCACGGTAATGGAGAACTCACAAGCGCGTTGGAAGGAAGTTGTAGTTTTTTTTGCATTTGTAATTGCACAAGCATCTGGTTTGGGAGAGAAGGTCCTCATCAAGGTTAATGCCTTGAAGAAACAAACCACTAGGGCCAACGCATAGGATATTGAACCAAAGAAGGATTAGGGGTCTGCCACAAAACTGCTAGATATTGAAATTGTTGGGGTGGTTTTTGAACATTATATACATTAGACCAAGAATTGAAAGGAGGAAAACAGGCTTGCATCATACTTGGTAGTATATATTTCCATGGATTTTTAGATCCAACAAAGTAAGCTACTTCAACATCTTCCCCTACTTCCTTATAAATTTCCTTGAGTCCGGGTAGTGAAGAAAATTTCTTCGTGGAATGATCTCATTCACATATGGTGCAACTATTAAGTTGCCACTCTCTCAAGGGGTGCTTATTTTGAAACTGAGAGCATAAAATATCCAATGATTGCTCAGTTTATCTTTGTTTTTTATTTTCTTATAATACATGAAACTGAGAAGACATTGAACTCTTGATGTTGATTTTAAAGTTATCCAACAAATTCCCAATTTTGGCATGAGTTTCTCCAGTATTTACCAACTTCAAAAACCTGGCAGAGGAATCATGTTTCATGGTCTAATTTATAGTAGATCCTTTGAAGATCCTTCGTCAAAGTTGAACTATGTCATCATAGGACTCTTTATATATATCTACTTTCCCCAAAAGATTCAACATATTGAAGCAACAATTTAGCATTCGCTTAATTAGAATTGTTTTTACTATCTCCTTATCCAAATTATTGTGCTAATAAATTTTCAAATTATATTAAATATGTTCAACATATTCCAAAAAAAATTCATTTGGTGTCTAAGTAATTCCAAATATCTCGTCCTTCAAGTCCCTAGAATAACAATAATCTTGATATTTTTCTAGAAAAAAATTCTTCTTTTCATCCTAGGTACCAATGGACCCCCCACTGAATCCCATAAACGATTTCAACGTTGCCCCTTTTAATGTAGTTGGAAACAAATTAGGTTTTGGTTCCTCATTGGTGTTGTCATAAATTATACAAAGGACATCAAATTCAAAATGGAATGTGCTAGGGTCTCCTAATACCATACCTTGAAAATTAGGGAGTGCAAATAAGGGTATGTTCTTCATCAGAGCCTCCCCTTGAAGATTCCCAGTAGGAAAATAAAAAGTGGTGACTAAACTTCCTGCCATGGGGTTTTGTTAAAAATTCAAAGCAAATGTAAGATATGGTCTTCTTGATGTATGATATTGTCCTTCATTTGGTGATGAAATATGTTCAAGTTGCTCATGTTGTTTAATCTACTCAGGTTGTTTAGATGGATTTGATCATGCAAACAAATCCTCACTATTATTTGTATCATAAATTTGTTTCGCTGCACTGCCAAAGTATAGAGTATAATAAACAAAAAATTGTTCCTCGAGAGTAAATCCTTGATCAATTAAGTATGTATCCTCGTAACCTTCCTTCAGAATTTAATCTTATCCTCCTGCTCTTACAAAATTACTAGAAATCCTAGGGCTTATTTCTGAAGGTTCCTCAAACTCTATTTCCTTGCCTAGTATAAATGTATCAAGAGATATTGGCTTCTGTGGGGAAATATTAATAGGTTATTTCCTTTTTTTATCACCTTCCCCCGAGTAGAGGGTTTTGTTTCAACCTTCGAAATAATTTCCTTTATATGAGATTTCCTTCCCAAGTCTCGATTCTATTTTTTTCCTTCCACGTCCTCTTCCACCTACATGGTCATTTTTCTTGGGGTTGCCATGTTTTTCTTCTCCACTACTCATTTTTGTACTCTTATTGTGTTTTAGAAGTATTAAAATGTCGGGCGAAACAATTTTTCCTTTAAATCAGAGCAACAGGTTCACTCTTACATTAATTATCAATTTGGGAGGTTTGAATTAAGGCTATCACACAAAGTCTATGTAACGGCAATGCTAACTAGAAAAATGGATCTCAGATTTGTTACTCTCCATAACGACAAGAAGAGAGGATCAAATTCTGAATAAAGGTTACGGGCATACAAAATTAATTGATCAAGGATTAACTCTTGTGAACAATTGTTTGGTCATCATACACTATACTTTGGCAGTGCAGTGAAACAACTTGCTGATACAAAGAATAATGAGGATTTGTTTGGATCATTAGAGCCATTTGAACAACCATAGCAGATTGAACAACCTGACATCCTAAATAACTTTCGTCATCAAATGAAGGACAATATCCTTCATCAGGAATACCATTTGTAACAGTTGCTCTAAATTTTTAACAAAACCTCATGGAAGGAAGTTCAGTCATCACTTTAATTTTCTTATTGGGAATATTCAAGGGTAGGCTCTGATGAAGAACATACCCTTATCTACACTCCCTAATTTTCAAGGCATGGTATCAAAAGACCCTGGTGTTAGTATGAATCTTGATTCGAAGTGTACGAAGAAATATCACTTTAGTTGCGCATAACAAACAGCCCTAACAGCAAAAATGACTTCTAATATCTTCAGATCTGCAGTTAGATGATCAAGACAAATGCTACAAAAAATCTAGATCTATGCATTAGAAGACATTAAACATTAGAAAAAACAAGATTTACTCTATAGATCCAATAGACAAGACAAGAATATATCCAATGAAATTTTTATTAATGGCATCTGGGAGGAAAACACAAGAGGGTGTTCCCTATTCTCCTCAATGGGATGGGTTCTTGTAAGTCCTCAGCGCTTCAGATTTATAATTCCTCTCTCTTGATGGTGTAGAAAACCCAGACAAAAATGGAAAATATGGCTATGATGGTGGATCAATAGCCAGACCAAGAGTTGAGATCCAGAGTGATATTTAGGCAACAAAAGGTGACAAATGAATGGGAAAACCCTTCTATTTATAACAAAATATTGAGTTAGTCTAGAGATTGGTGTATAATTAAAATATTATTAACCATATCTAGATCCAACTTTTATGGAATATTTTATTATATTTGTTGGAGGGAAAAGGACTTTGACTTGAGTCAAATCCCCTTATTTGTAAATAATAAATAAATAAATGATTTATTTATCATTTTAAGGATGTGATTAAGTAATAATAAATAAATGATTTATTTATCATTCTAAGTATATGGTTGAGTAATAATCAAACAAATAATGATTTATTTAATTATTTAAAGGTGAATTAGTCATATTTAACAAAGAATATTATTTAAATAAGATTTAAACAATTATTCTTTAAAAAAATAAGATAAATAATGATTTATCTAATTAATTTTCTTGTTTTGGGTTAAATATAACCAGGAATATTAATTAAACTACTGTTTAACTAATTATTCCTTGAGGAAAATCAAACAAATGTATATTTATTTAATATTTCCTTATGGGGTTTCCTGTTTAGACCATAAACAACTTAATAAAGGTGATTTACTAAGTTGTTTTCATAGTGAAAGCAGTTTTACTTGGAGTAAAATTGGTCTTACATGGTGTACTTGGGTCCATCTAATGATAATAGGTTACATGACCAAAAAATAGTGTAACAGATTTCCCCCCAGCGTGCGAGCATTAGGAGCTAATCATATGACCGAAGTACATTGTAAGAACTCAATCACTAGACATCGAAGAGGAAGTCAAAGAGAGAGAAGTATAAGTTAAACCAAAGTGCTGAAAGAACTAGACCCTGACGAGGCGACTTGCAGGTGCGACAAGTCTTTTGATGAGTGAGTACCTACTATAGGCGGCGGGGGAGGCATACCAATGCCCGCCGAGGCAATAGTACAAACAATAAGGCGTCTGGAAAACCACGAGATGGCATAATATAGGATATGCTGGCATAAAAATGAGCTAGATAAATAACATGATAATGAATCCCATATACATAGTGTGCCTGGGATAATAGCCAGGACTTGTACAATAGTGTCTAAGTACATGAGATATAAATGCAACCCAGATGCCCCTGAACACAGGAAAGGGCTCTTGAAATCTGACTGATACATGCAAACAAAAAGGCATTGCAAGCAGTTGAGGCCGACATCATCAAATGTATGGAGATGCATTGAAGGCTGTGATGAAGAGGTCATCCGAGTGTGTGGGGGGCTACCTGTAGGTCCACCCCCTCATGAGGGCTAATACATCTCACACACACCCTAGAATCATCGATGTCAGCTGCTGCATCACTAAACCATCGAGTATACGGATCTTGATCATGTTGAAAGGAGCTGGAGATGAGAAACAATCAATTCACAGGGCAATAAGGAGTCCCTTTTCCTGATCCGAGGCACCGAACAAGAGTGGAAGCTGGAACCAAGGTACACCACCCTCTAGACCTGTCTTCTAGAATGAATGAGCTGATGTCGACAGAAGGAGGTTCGCCATATGTGAGTCAATAAGGGATCCTCAACTAAGGCATGAGAGAAAATAGTAGAGTGACTGAAAAACTGACACGAATGATGATGATGAAATAGGGGGGAATGAGTAGTGAACGGACAACTTCCCTTGTTAGAGCATAAATGGCATGGATGACCTGGCAGCAAATAACACAACATCATGAGGGATAGGTGACAATGGGACTGAAAGACATAATGTGTGACACGAGAGAGGGACAGAGAAATGAATGATGGAGGACTATAGCGGGATGTGGAGGTACTCAGGATAGACTCCACGAATGCAATGACGACTCAACTCGGATGCTCTAAACAAGGGTGACTCGATGGTGCTGCCACACAAAAAGGGCCCAATGGGGACCATGAAAAGCATGAGCACGAGATGGTAACTCATGAAGAAAGTCAACACGAGTGTGGACAAGTATGGTGGCAACGTGGTGCCCCCGGTACGAGTGTTGCAAGTGAAGAAATTCTATTTTGAGGAAGAGTGAAGTGATGCTTCTTGGCCGAAATCTGTCCTGGTGAAGTATCAAATCACAAAAAGCTAATAGATACCCATTTGAGGGCTTGGCGATATCTTTCCAATGGTGTAGATGGTTCGTCAAACTGAGCTATGGTTTTGGTCGTAGTAAGCGAAAGAAAAATCAAGCGTTTTCTTTTAATAAGGCATTTTCCTTCCAGATTCACTTATTTGCCAGTGGAGTTGTGGTGAAAGTCGTGAGGAGAGGAGGCCTTAAATCTTGCGGCGGATGTAGCAGATAAACCAACCATTGGAATTTAAGATCTGAAAGTTGTAGGTAAGATTCCTAATCCTACTCTTTCATTTTGAAAGTTCATCTTGGGTACCCAGAGCTCATGAACAGACCAGGTCACACTTTCTTGGGGTCTTCTCTGCGACCTGGGTAGTAGGTACTGGGTAGAAAACTGCTACCTGTCCCAAGGAATGACTTGGAAAGTGTGACCTGTCAGAGAAAGGGGGTTTCACTATTGTTATGGGCTGAGATCCGGGATTTTAAGGTTGAGGGGCATGGGTTCCCCCATGCATGTTATGGACATGCAAAAATGTATTTAGAAAAAGGGAAATCTAAACACATTTTAATGATGTGGTGCGCCACTTGTTTTCAGTATGGTTATGCAATTTGAGAAAGGGAATAGATGATTACCGATTGGTTTTGGTACTGCATATATGAATGAAATGGACTTTAGGTTTTTGGGTTGGCATACATGGTGCTAATATCCCAAAGATAGTATTTGGGATAATGAACTGATGTTCTTCAAGAAAACCTATAGGTTGGTCAACCATAATGTCTATGAGACTGGGTTGTTGATGACATATGAAGGAATGATGAGGGGTATCATCCCTAGAGTGATCTTGAAGTGATATGGGACTCTAGAGGTTCTTATAAATGTGGAAGAATAATGGGACTAGAGTCATCACGACTAGATTCACTAGGAGAGTGGTGAAGAACTGCTTCTCCTGGTCTCTCCAATATGGGTGCCCCCCTTACCCAAACATTGGTTGTCAATGTAATGGCCATAAGGTGCATATGGTTTGAATGCATGAGTTTGATGTAAGGGGAAATAGATAAACTCAGGAGTGGTGGCTACTGCCATAATGTCGTCATCCTAATAGAAGATGGGGTGACTGATGGGAGAAAGACCACCTGATGTGGCGAAGCTACCTTACTCCCAATCATGAGAGGGGAGGTTTGCATGCACATCGTCACAAGGGGTGACAAAAGAGTAAGAAAACAGAGGATCTGTCGATATTGAGACTAGGGAGGGTGTTGAAGGGAGGTCAAGCGAAACATCAGGGGAGGTTTCATCGGGGACTTCTAACCAAAGCCCCATTATCTCAACATCATAAGGGGGAAAGTTAATGTTAGGTCCCTATATTAATAGTATAGTCCCTTATTGTTGTTAGTGTAACCCCCTTCTTGTTATTATTGTACCCTTGTAACCCCCATATTGTTATTATTGCGCCCTTAAATTATTATTGTTAGGTCGGCTAGTATTACATTGTGGCCCCACTAGGATTACATTATGGCCCCATGGACTCCTATATATAGAAAGGAGATTTTTTAAATTGTATCATCCAAGAATTTTCATTTATGTAATGTATTGGAGGTTACCCCCTCACAGTGGCTTATTTCTAAGGTGTTGATATCTCTTTTCTTCTATTTTTGGAGCTGGTTACACAACATTTGGTATCAGAGCTTTGGATTCTAGGGTTTCTCTGCTCTAAACAGGTCATCGTGGAATTTTCGCTATAAATTTTTTCTACGAAGGTTCAGAATCTGAAATTTTTAGGGTGCGAAGCTGAAATTTTGAGGAAACTCGTAAAAAAGTTTCATATCTTGGTTCTCAACATTTTCAGAGATATGATCTGTGGAAGGTAGTGCTTTTTTAGGCTCCCGAATTTCATCTCAAAGAGGTGATCATAGGAAAATATTCATAACTCTCTCTCTGAGCATCGAATTGGAGTGTCATAAAAATTTGTTGTAATTACATGAACTGTAGTTTCTTAGCTATCAATTTCATAGCTGAAGGACGAAATAGGAACACGTGGTAAGTCGTACAATTTAGCTCTACTAAACCAGTCCATAATTAGGTCATTGTGGTAGATTGGACACAACTTTGTCTTGGAGAATAAAAATCAGGTCAAACCTGTGGCATTCGAAAGAGAATTCAGAGGGCTACGTCAGTACCAAAATTAAAATATTGAAGTGTTGCAATCACAGAGGTAATCTAATTTCAATATCGAGCTCCTCAAAAGCAAGACAAAGGTGTGTATTTTTTTTTCCGAATTGCATAAGTCTTGAAGAATCAATTTGAATTGACTCCAAGGGCATATTGTAGAATAAATATCAGTATTGGGTTCTAAAATATGCTCCGTAAAAATAATTCAACACCCATTAAGCCTTCAGAAGGCTCTACTATGACTCATGAAGATGAAGAATTGCAACATGATCTATCAAAATTACAAGAGCAAGTGCACCAAATTTCGCTCTCGCAAAGAGCAACAAAAAATGAAATGGAAGTTTTGAAGAAAGGCATGGAAGCTAAGATGGAAGGCATGGAAGCTAGCATGGAAGCTAAGATGGATGACATGAAAGACAACATGGAAAACATGAGAATGATCTAAAAGCAGACATGGAAGGTTTGACAAAGTTGATACAAGAAATGTTTCATAATGGTGAAAATATAGTAGAAGAAACTCATGATGAGAACAAAATAAATGTTAATCATGATTTCACAAACTCTAATGTTGGCGGGAAGAACCACCATATTCCAAAAATGGAGATGAGGAAGTTTGATGGAAAGGATCCGGTAACATGGATACTACAAATGGAGTAATATTTTGATCTCCATAACGTGCAAAACACACAAAAGTTATGCATTGCAACTTTACATTTAGAACAAAATACAATTGTATGGTATCGATGGCTTTGCTCCCGTAAAAAAATTGTCACTTGGTCAATTTTTACGGAGGAAATGATAGCACATTATGAGGATACAAAGAGCAACACCTTCTTTAGCCAATTGATAAATCTCAAACAAAAGGGCTTAGTGGGGGTGCACATTGAGGACTTCCAAAAATTGAATATAAGGGTAATTGATATTCCAGAGGAACACAGGATTGATCTCTTCATAGGCACTTTAAAGGATAAAATCAAACATGAAGTTCGCGTTTTGGAACCCGATTCATTGGAGAAGGCATTCAGGTTGGCAAGAAAAATTGAATGTAAAATTATGGCAACAAGGAAGCCTACCACTCACTTCTCTAAAGAAGGAAGTGTTGCTACGCCTAGATTTCCACAACCTACAAGGTTGACACCACAAAAATTGGAAGAAAAAAGAGAAAAAGGGCTTTGCTACAGCTATCATAGCAAATACACTAAAGGTCATAAGTGTGCTGAGAAGAAATTATTTTACAAAGATTGTGAAGAGGAAGAATAAAATGAACAAGAAGAGGATATACACTAGGAACCAACCATACAAGGGGAAGAAATGAATCCAACCATATCGTGTAATGCACTGGCAGGAATTACCACTCCTCAAACTCTCAAGATAGAAGTACATATCAAGAAGAAAAAGGTAATAGTGTTGATTGATTCAGGTAGCACCCATAATTTTATTCATTGTAAGGTAGCCAAGGAATTAAATTGTTTCCTATACCCAGCACCAGAATGTCAAGTGATGGTTACAAATGGAGGAACTATAAATTTCTATGGAAAATGCCATAAAATCAAGCTAACCATGGGGGAATATGTATTGACTAGTCCAATGCTTTCCATTCCTATGGGATGTGCTGATGTTGTACTAGGAGTACAATGGTTACAATCTTTGGGGATAGTAGCTTTTAATTTTCAAGAACTTTTCTTGAAATTTTTTTCAGAAGGAAAGGAAGTTGAATTACGGGGGATTTTGGGGAAGCCGGGAAAGATAATAAGCTCTAATGTTGTGAGAAAGCTTCTAAAGAAAGAACAACAAGGCGTAATTTCACAATTATGCTCACTAGAAGTTCCAACATCAAAATCATCTATTTCTGCAGATCTCCAACAAGTCTTGGGCAATCATTCCAAGGTGTTTGAAACTCCCAAAGGACTCCCACCTATTCGTGATCATGATCATGCTATTCATTTGATTCTAGGAAGTGTTCCTCCAAACATCAGGCCTTATAGATATCCTTTTATCCAAAAGAGCGAAATTGAACGTATGATTGCAGAAATGTCATAGGCAGGTATAATTCAACCTAGTCAAAGTTCTTTCTCTGCTCCTGTAGTATTACTACACAAGAAGGATGGATCATGGTGAATGTGTCTGGATTATAGGGAGCTCAATAAGCTCACCATTAAATATAAATTTCCCATTCCTGTGATTGATGAATTATTGGATGAATTACATGGAGCAGTTTATTTTACTAAGTTGGATCTTCGTTCAGGATATCATCAAATTAGAATCAAGACTGAAGATATTCCAAAAACAGCATTTCGAACTCATGAGGGTCATTTTGAATTTTTGGTCATGCCTTTTGGCCTTACCAATGCACCTTCTACATTTCAAGGGTTGATGAATTCCATTTTCAAACCCTTCCTTAGAAAATTTGTGCTAGTATTTTTTGATGATATACTAATCTACAGCAGGTGTTGGAAGGATCATGTTGAACATGTTGACAGGGTGCTCAAACTGTTGCAGGAGAAACACTTATATGAAAAAAATCCAAATGTTTCTTTGTAGTACAAGAGGTGGAATATCTGGGTCATATTGAATCTCATGAGGGTGTTAAGGTAGACCCTAAAAAAATTAAAGCCATTAAGGAATGGAAAGTCCCCACAACCATAAAGCAGTTGCGAGGATTTCTCGGGTTAACAAGGTATTATCTCAAGTTTGTTAAGAATTATGGGAGAATAGCAGCACCTCTAACAACATTATTGAAGAAAGATGCATTTTCATGGACTCCTGAAGCAACTAAGGCCTTTGAACATCTTAAAGAGGCAATGTGTCTAGCACCGGTCTTAGCTACGCCAGACTTCACAAAAACCTTTATCATGGAATGTGATGCCTCAGGAAATGGAATTGGTGTTGTTTTAATGCAGGAAGGAAGACCCATTGCTTTTGAAAGTCGTCCAATCAAAGGAAAGTATTTACAAAAACCTATTTATGAGAAGAAAATGTTAGCAATACTGCATGCACTAAAGAAATGGAGAACTTACCTAATGGGAAGACACTTCAAGGTAAAAACTGATCATGATAGTCTTAAACACTTTTTGGAACAAAGACTATCTTCAGAAGAGCAGCAAAAATGGGTCACAAAGATGTTGGTTTATGACTTTGAAATAATCTACAAAAAAGGAAAGCTTAATGTTGTTGCAGATGCACTCTTAAGAAAGAATGAAGAGGTGGAAGTATTGCTTTGTGCCATTTCTATTATCCAACCAGATTGGATAACCGAAGCAAGAGATGAATGGAAGAAGGACAAAGATGTATGGACACTTATTCAAAAGTTGCAGCAAGATCCTAGTACATCTGATACATTTAGTTGGAAAAATGATTCCTTATGGTACAAAGATCGCTTATATCTTTGTAAGAATTCCCAACTAAACAAAATATTCTTCTGGAATTTCACACTTCTCCTTTAGGAGGACACTCAGGATTTTTAAAAACTTACCACAGGGTGAAGAAAGAATTTTTTTGGGATGGCCTTAAATCTGATATTCAAAAGTTTGTGGCGGAATGTTTGGTTTGCCAGCAGAATAAAGTGGAGACAATTAAGACCCCGTGACTTCTACAACCTTTATCCATTCCAAGTCAACGTTGGGAGGAGATTTCAATGGATTTTATCACAGGTTTACCTAAGTCCGAAGGAAAGAGTGTCATCATGGTGGTAGTTGATAGACTTACCAAGTATGCACACTTTTGTGCATTATCTCATCCATTTAAAGCAAGTATAGCTGCTACTACATTTATGGACACAATTCAAAAGCTACATGGAAACCCAAGGGTTATTGTGAGCGACAGAGATCCCATTTTTACTGGAAATTTTTGGACGGAGTTATTTTCTCGTTTGGGTACTCAATTAGCTCATAGCTCATCTTATCATCCTCAATCTGATGGTCAAACTGAGATAGTAAATAAATGTTTGGAAGGATATCTTCGTTGTTTTGTATCTGATAAACAAACACAATGGGTCAAGTGGTTACCTCTCGCTGAATGGTGGTATAACACTTCCTTCCATAATGCAGCAAAAATGACCCCATTTATGGCACTTTATGGATATCATCCACCATCAATCACATCATCTTTAAGGGAAAATTCGAAAGTTCAAGCAGTGGAAGATCACATCGAGCATCAGCAAGAAGTTCTCCAAATCTTAAAGGATAACCTGAATTTGGCACAAAATCGAATGAAACAACAGGCAGATCAACATCGCAGCGAGAGAAGTTTTGATGTAGGAGATTGCGTATTTTTACGGCTACAACCATACAAACAAATGTCCCTCAAGCAAGCTAAGAAGGATAATAAATTATCACCAAAGTACTATGGTCCTTACAAGGTGTTGCAAAAGATTGGTACTATGGCATACAAATTGGAGCTTCCTAATTCTTCGCGAGTGCATCTAGTTTTCTATATTTCATGCTTAAATAAGATTATAGGTGAAAATCTTCCAGTTCAAAAAATATTGCCAGAACTTGATGAGGAAGGAAAAATCATATTGGAACCTGAAGCTGTCACGGAAACAAGAACTCGACAGCTACGGAATTGATCAATTTCAGAGTATCTCATCAGGTGGAAGAACTTACCCACTGAAGATTCTACATGGGAGGATGAGAATTTTATACAGAAGCACCCAAAGCTACTCAAGCGTTGAGGACAACACATTTTTTAAGGAGAGGGGAATTTTGTGTCCCTATATTAATAGTATAGTCCCTTATTTTTGTTAGTGTAGCCCCCTTATTGTTATTATTGTACCCTTATAACCCCCATATTGTTATTATTATGCCCTTAAATTATTATTGTTAGGTCAGCTAGGATTACATTGTGGCCCCACTAGGATTACATTATGGCCCCATGGACTCCTATATATAGAAAGGAGATTTTGTAAATTGTGTCATCCAAGAATTTTTCATTTATGTAATGTATTGGAGGTTTCCCCATCGAAGTGGCTTATTTCTAAGGCATTGATATCTCTTTTCTTCTATTTTTGGAGCTAGTTACACAACAGTTAATGGGAGAATTTTGTCTTCTGGTGTTGCTAAAGCAAGATGCGAAAATAAGGGAGCGGTTGACACATTGCGCTCGGCCTCGAATTGGCGTAAGGCTTATAAAGAGGAATGATACTCTTTGAGGCGAGGACAAAGGTGAGTGTAGTGGCCATGGAAATCACACAAAGCACAAGGGTGATTTTTGCGCAATGGTTTGAGTTTTGGGATTGAATCGGGTATAGTGACATATATCTATGGGATATCAGATGTCGGAAACGTCTCATTGACCATGGACTTGAGGTGAGGCAACTCCGGACAAGTATGGGTGGTGTGGCTGATAAAATTCACACAAAGCACACTGGATGGTATGCTTTGGAGGCCGAGAAAGGGCAGGGTTTGTTGGGGTAGCCTTGTCCTTTGATGCCCCCTTGCGAGCTTTGCCCTTCTTACGCGAAGAGGTTGCAACGCGAGGTGGTTCCTGTTGAGGTGAATGAGGCACAGTTGTAGTGGGAGAAGTCATAGGGACCTATTGAACTAGGGTTAAAGCAAGATAAGGTTTAGGCTGACCAGGCGGGGTGGCGGTTGGAGGATCGAGGTACCAGATGGGAATCCCAAGGGTCAGGTTAGGAAGAGAGAGGGTGGCCATAACAGGTACTATGTACACTCCTGGCGGGGGAGCTAGGAACGGTATCTGACCAGAGGGGTAATGACTAGGCAGGACGACTCCAAGATGGTTGAGGCCTGGAGGAACCATTCCTGGAGGATAAAGGTTCTCATGAGTCCCAGCTGAAAGTAAGGGGCCAAGAGAAGAAGGTTCAGAAGGCTGATCAGAGGACATCATGAAAATTTAGTAATCGAGGGAACCAAATAAAATAGGTTGAGTGGCCACCTAACCTTCAGGTGGTTGGGTAGCCACAAATCCCTGCTGAGGGAATGAATCAGTAAGCACAGCTGATTGATTGGGTGCAGGGCTGGGAGGAATGGAAAGGATGGCTTGTTTTCCTCTCAATGTTTCTTGAGACTCCCATAGTTGTCGCATCTATGGTAGAAGAGGAAAATCATGCATATAATGACCATAAAATCCACAACAAGAACAGGGCTTGTTCGTACGAATAGGCCTGTCCTGATTGGGCTGAGTGAATTTTTGTTGGTTTGTAGTGTTAGGAGCATTACCTTGATTAGGTCCAGAATTACCAGGGGCAGCTTGATTTTGAGTGCCTTTTCTCTTCTTTTATGAGGGAGGAGGATTAGTCGCGCCCTACTATGCATACATCTATCCCTGGGGGGGTGGTAGTTGCTATTGCAGGGGTTGAGAAGGCAAGGGAGGAGGAGGTGCTAATGTTGGAGGAGCTAGAGCATCAAGATGTTGATACGGATAAAAACGAGGTTTGGTAGTAGTGTGGTAAACAGGAGGTTGAGAAAAACAAGAAGGTGTGCCGTATCTTGGATACGTGCTACCGGGAGGGGGAAAATTGCAGGAGGTGTTGGCCCCTCCCTAAGGGAAACCATAGCCCATGGGAGGTTGAGCATATGGATTAAAGAGAGCTCCAACGATACCGTTGGCAGCGTGAGATACCCCTGGTGTGTTGGCACCACAAGGTCTGGGAAGATCAGGTAGAATGGTATAAACATAACCCAACTGAGCGTAGATCAGGTCATATTTTAACACAATTTGGGGAGCGACTTCTTCAGTTTGAGGAAAGTACGATGCGACGTCTTTCCCGATAGGCGGCAAGAGATTCCTAAGGAACCAGTCCATGTAGACACAATCTTTGAAGGTAGGGGCTCGACATAGGCTCCTTCTTCTCTGCCATTCCTAAACATGGTCAGATAAGCGGGTCGCAAACGATTGACAGAAAGAGGTCAAGAGCTCGGTACTAGTGTCATAATGAAGGGGAAGATGGAAATAAGAGAAAAAGGCTTGGGAAAGAGTCGCAAAGGTGGTATGAGAGGAAGGGGCTTGATCAACATACCACTTAGAAGCTTCACCAGTAAGCATTCGTTGGAACAACTGAAGACAAACAGAGTCATCGGTAATGGAATTAGACGAACACCACATGTGGAAAGATCTAACATGATTTGAAGGATATTGTCCAGCAAGACCTTCAAACTTTGGGATGTCTGAAGGGAGCTTTGTTGGCATAGCAGGCCAACTAGCTTCATGGTGTATGGGGTCCTTTATCAACTGGTCAAAATCGGAAAAGCTGAGGCCTGCCATGAAGGGGAGCAGGGGCACAGTCGGGGTAGTGTCCGTGGCGGTCCCACTAGTGGTATTTCTGGCGTGAAGGCCGGGGTTACCACCATCATTAGGTCCTGCACCAGACATAGTGAAGGTGTCAGGGGGAGAACCGAAGGCAGAATGAGAAGGAGAACCCAAAGGACTAGAAGAAGAGTCAGTGTGCGGACTCGGTAGAGGACTAATTCAAACTCTATGTGGAGGAGTAAGTCTTCCAACCGGAAATTGAGGATGAAGGCCAAGAAGTCTTTGGGATAAATGCCTTGGTGGCACAATATTGACGACACAAGCATGGAACAAGGGAAAAAGAGACCAACAAGGGCAGGGAGGTGCAATATCAACCGATTACAATGTCGAAACAAGGGCAGAGAGGAGCAGGATCAATTGATTTCAATGTTTTTAGAGTCTTTGCTTGGCGGTGTTAACCAAGCCCTTTTTCACTTAGGGTTTGTGTGTAAAAGTGTGTAAATTTTAATTTTTAAACCCAGACGTTTATAGAGAAAAAGAAAAAATGTGTTTTATATCTATAAATAAACCTGCAAATGTCAGTATATAGGCCTGTAAAACAGAAAATAAACAGCTGATAATGCACCAATATAAACCCAAGGAGGCGGTTCTCTCAAAAAATAGTCTATAGGTGAGTAAAAAACTAATCAAAACACACTAAAAAAGGCTAATAGATCTAAGTTCAAGAGGGATAGAGATCTAAAAGACAAAATTTGCTAGAAAGTGGTGCAGAAAAACAGCAACAAATCAGAGGGAGAACTGTTGTAGAAGAAGTGGCGAAAGGCTATCTCCTGAAGGGAAATGGAGTGAACCCTAGAGGAAAACCCAAACAAAGCTAGATGAGGTGATTTGGATGGATAACGAGCTGATCTAAAGTGGATCTGAAGATGAGGTATCAGATCTGAAAAAATGGCTAAAAACTCTGAAATTTCAGACAACCTATAACAACAAACACTCTTCCACAAAAATTTGAGGGTACTAAAGCCCTAGGGGGCTAGGTTCCCACTTATTTGAGTGAAACATAGCAATTACAGGTCCAAAAAAGGTAGAGACGGAGGTCATACAACCCTGAACAGAGGCTCAGACAAACCCAGAAAACTTTTAGAAAAATCCCTGCAAAAAGTCCAGGTCGCAGTTTTTGACCTGTTTTCAGCAGAGGTCGCACTTTTTGGGCTGTAGAGTGCACCATGGAGGTCCAGGTCATAGGTTTTGGGCTGAAAAGTGCGACCTGCACTTCTGACACTCTCGGCGGCAGATTTCAGAAAAAGTTTTCGTCTCAGCTGCAGTTGATGTCTGTCACCTACGCAATAGGTCCAAAAACACACGAAAGTTAGAATTTTTATCGTTTTAGGGTTTTATAGGTTAAAAAAAACATCAAGAAAAGAAAAACAAGGGGATGAAGAGAAATCCTAGGGTTTGAAGTAGCTGGACATGCAAGGATCAGAAAAATGACAGTAGTCGTAATTGTAAACCTATGTGGAGTCGCCAGTTGTTAGTATGAATATTGATTCGAAGTGTACGAAAAAAATACCACTTTAGCTGTGCATAACAAACATCTCTAATAGCATAAATGACTGCTAATATCTTCATATATGCAGTTAGATGATCAAGACAAATGCTACAAAAAATCTAGATCTATGCATTAGAAGACATTAAACAGTAGAAAAAACAAGATTTACTCCATAGATCCAATAGACAAGACAAGAATATATCCAATGAAATTTTTATTAATGGCACCTGGGAGGAAAACACAAGAGGGTTTTCCCTGTTCTCCTTAATGGGATGGGTTCTTGTAAGTCCTCAGCACTTCAGATTTAGAATTCCGCTCTCTTGATGGTGTAGAAAACCCAGACAAAAATGGAAAATATGGCTATGATGGTGGATCAATAGCCAGACCAAGAGTTGAGATCCAGAGTGATCTTTAGGCAACAAAAGGTGACAAATGAATGGGAAAACCCTTCTATTTATAACAAAATATTGAGTTAGTCTAGAGATTGGTGCATAGTTAAAATATTATTAACCAAATCTAGATCCAACTTTTATGGAATATTTTATTATATTTGTTGGAGGGAAAAGGAATTTTACTTGAGTCAAATCCCCTTATTTGTAAATAATAAATAAATAAATGATTTATTTATCATTTTAAGGATGTGATTAAGTAATAATAAATAAATAAATGATTTATTTATCATTTTAAGGATATGGTTGAGTAATAATCAAACAAATAATGATTTATTTAATTATTTAAGGGTGAATTAGTCATATTTAAAAAAGAATATTATTTAAATAAGATTTAAACAATTATTCTTTAGAAAATAATAAGATAAATAATGATTTATCTAATTAATTTCCTTGTTTTGGGTTAAATATAACCAGGAATATTAATTAAACTACTATTTAACTAATTATTCCTTGAGGAAAATCAAACAAATGTATATTTATTTAATATTTCCTTATGGTGTTTCCTGTTTAGACCATAAAAAACTTAATAAAGGTGATTTACTAAGTTATTTTCATAGTGAAAGCAATTTTACTTGGAGTAAAATTGGTCTTACATGGTGTACTTGGGTCCATCTAATGATAATAGGTTAGATTACCAAAAAATGGTGTAACACCTGGCACATTCCTTTATGAATTTTATTTCCTTTGTAGAAGTTTTGACTACACCACTAAGGAACAAAAATTGAAGTTGTTTCCAACTACAATAAAAGGGGTAACATTGAAATGGTTTATGCGATTCGGTGGGGGGTCCATTAGTACCTGAGATGCAATGAAGATATTGTTTCTAGAAAATACTAGGATTACTATTATTCTAGGGACTTGAAGGATGATATATTTTGAATTACTCAGACACTAGATGAATATTTGGAAGAATATGTTTAAATATTCAGTACAATTTGCAAAGGTCTCAACACAGTAATTTGGATAAGGAGAGAGTCAAAGAAATCTTGATTAATTAATTGAGAGATGAATGCCTCAATATGTTGAATCTTTTGGGGAAAGGATATATATCTAAGGAGTCCTATGATGAAACAGTTCAAATTTTTCGAAGGAGATCTAGAGGATCTACTAGAAATCAGACCATGACACATGATGCCTCGGCTGGGTTTTTGAAGTCAGCAAATATTGGAGCAACTCGTGAGGTGATTATCCATTAAATAAATGATTAATGTTTAATGTGAAATCATAGTTTATCATTTAATGACACAATATAGCGCCTCCTTCCCCCCACTTGTTATAACAATTTTCCTCGACATAATTACATTAGGGTCATGATGTCACTTCTTAAGTACAAATCCAACAAATAAATGATAAAAGAAAAAAAAATTCCTTGGCTTACCATTATGATGACATGGAAATGTATTGGTCTAATGATGCTATGAATTTAACATATTCAAAAGTAAAATTCTATTGTGATGAAGGACAATGAAATATCCCCCACCATCCCCCCCACCCACATTCTCCCCCAACAAGGGATGCCCCATTAAAGTACGCCCAATTATAGGATCAATCAACTTCTTCCACTTTAATGTTTTGAGGTTGGTGCACTTACACAACTTCAAAAATTAAGTCATATGTAGCTAGATCTTATGCCGCCACCCCCTTGGGAGTGGTAGTCTTTCCTTGGAAGATATAGCTATCCATGGTGATCCATATGCCCCAACTGATAATAGGCATGAGAGTTTTATCTTTTTTGGTTTGCATGTTCCAACCAATTCTACCAAGCTTCTTTGTAGGAAAGGCCCTGCCACATAGAGTCTAAATCCAGACAATTTCCGGCAATGTCCCATACAACTATGGCGAAAAGAATAAAAATATAGAGATGGTCCATACTCTCCTCTTCATTCTTGCATAAGACACACCAAAAAGGCTCAACCATGCTTCTCTTCTTTAAAATTTCACATGTAGGGATCTTATTTTCCAATATGCAGCATTGGAAGAGTTTTTATTTAGTTGTGTAGCTAAGCTTCCTTAATTTCCTCCACCACCAAGATAACTCCCTTGGCTTCCTGTCATAACTAATATACAAATAACCCACTTTTGTAGAATGTCGCCTAAAAGGGGAGTGTACCCAACACAATGTGTCTTCCTTGTCTTTGAGGCGTACATGCAATGTAATGAGAGCTATAGTGTAATTTAGACATAGAGTTGCAAAATTAAATGGTAGGTTTATCTAACTTGCATCAACCCATCCTGGTTTCCAAAAATATGTTCCAGAAGGATCTGTGACTTGATTATAAGTATACCTCCCATTTGTATTGATAAATTCAACTAGCCTTCTCCACCTACCACCCATGGAACTATAACCTTCTAAACAATTGATACATTCAAACTTTTCTTGCTCAGGGCTCTCATCCATCCTTTAATATAGATAATATGGATATAATTTCTAGATACCAATATTGTGCATAGACTATCAATGGATAGTAGCCCTGATCCAACTTTGGTCGCTAATTCCTTAGAGAATGAATATATTTTTTTCAGATGCCATCCTCCCCACATCTTTGGAAAAAAAAAAATTCCCATTTTATGCAAGGGAAAACCTATCCATCTTCGACCCCATCCACAAAAATCTATAACAAATCTTACATATAAAGTCCATAACCCCTTTTGGAATCTAGGAAAATGACATACAAAAGACTAAGCTAGCTTGTAGAACTGACTTTATGAGTACCAATCTACTGGCCCTAAACAAGCATCTAAAGCTCCAAACCTTTAGACTCTTCTCAATTTTTTCTATTAACCAGGACCAATTAACCTTTTTATAATCATTGGAACTCGAATGGAATCCTATGTATTTTATCCCTTCATAAAAAATATTTGCATGGAAAGGAAAAAAATTATGATCATTTGTGAGATCGCCTTTGGAAATTCCAATCAGATAAATAGTTTATTTGGATACCTGTAGCTATCTTGAAGAGAGACAAATCCTCTTTAATAGTTGCTAGGTCTCGCCTATACCCATCATATATTAAGAGGATGTCGTCCACAAAAAATAGGCATGTGAAGGATAATTCACTGACAATTGTAGCACCCATTAATTTACCCCTCCTTTCGGTTTCAACTAACAATTGACTTAATCCCTAAGTCACCAACAAGAACATTAATGGAGAAAGAGGACATCCCTAACGTAAACCTCTCTCTGCATGGAAAAAACATAAATCCAGTTGATGGGCCTCAAAATTAGACATAAATTAAGGCTTATCTAACCTTTCCTAAGCACATAAAGGCTATATTAAATCTCTCCTTATACACTTAATAATGTTTTTTAGCTTTAATATGTTCTTAAGAAGGTTTAGAGGTAATTACATACTATGTGCCTAATGTTATTTATTTTTGCAAAATATTGAGAGAATATGCAGTAAATTTTGAATCAGATAATATATAGACTTTATCCCTACTACATAATGAGCCAATATTGGATAATAAATGAACAAAATATCATGAAATTATTGACAAATCCTGGAGCTCCACTGATTGAGAAAATCTAGGAATGTATACTCTGTCATTTAATGCAGATTCATAGCGTTGAGAACGAGATCCATTATTTGAGGGATTTTGGAGGGGAAAGCTTATTCCTTTTAAGGATAATGTTTCCTCATCAATTTTTATATGTACCAATTCGAATTGGCCTCTACGAGCATGTATTTTTTAGTCTTCTTGCAGATAAAACTTGTTAATTAGTAGCTCCACTTTCATTTTTAGTAGGGATGTACTTGGATTGATTCAAATAATGAAGTTTGGTGCATTTTTAGCTTCTAAAGCTTGGTTTCCTCCATATTTATTTGATTATCCTTTGGATTTTCCATCCCAGGAGCCTCAGAGCCCTCTTGTACAATTTATTTATTTCCTTTGAATGTATTTTTCACTTGCATCTCTTATTTCTGCACTTACTATTCAAGCTTCTTTTGTTGTAGGCCATATTGCTTAAAGGATTGAAGTGAGTTTTTTTTTAGGTTATTTGTAGAGTCACAAGAATTATTCATCCTTATAACATCTCTGAAAATTCATATTCCTCATCGACCTACTTGGATTGGTTTACTAGTTCACAATTCTAGATTTTTTGGAAGTCGTTTGTAGCAAAATACTAGTAATTTTCTTCTATTTTTTAGAACGTGTTAGTAAGATTCATTTAGTTTATTCCACTTGTATTGGGTCATAAAAAAATTCAATTTAATAACAAAATTTACTCTATATCATTTCACTTGATTAGGTTGGAAATTTGATAGGTTAACTATCTCACTAGTTCTTGAATTTCCAATTTTTAGAGTAGTAATTTTCTGCTATTTTTTAGCACATGTTAACAGGGGTATTTCGAAGTGATTCCACCTGGAATGGAGTCCTAAGACATCATACTTAATAAAAAAATTTCCCATCCTATTTTCATTTGATTTAATTGGGAATTTGGTAATTTATCTCCTCCTGTAGAAAAACAATGCCTCTTGCACCAGCTCCTGTAGCACGTGTAAACTTAACAATGCCTCCTGTAGAAAAAAAATGCCTCTTTCAAAAGCTTGGTTTTTGTCCCTTAGGCTTGAATAATGACCCCTAGGCTCCAAAACCATGATTTAGTAAGACCAAAAACCTCTTAAGCCTTGCCTCTTCTCCATTTTAATTCACCTTTGCAGTTATGGTTAGTGGACAAATTTATGACTTGAAGAACATAATGATGGTTTTCATGACTACCTTACGAAATTTGTTGAAAAAATCTACTTTAAATACAGTGATTGAAGAATGATGTAATGATTAGGTTTTGTTTCATACATCTTAATCTATGGTTTCTATTTCCAACATTGTTATTTCTATTGCATAAACTAGGTTTCATTTTGATGCAACAATTACATTTTTCAAATAGAATAGCATGTACATTCATGCAAGTAAGTTAACCTTTAAATTTATGCAAAGTAGAGTAACATTTCCATTGCTACAAAGAAATAAGCATTCTCATTTCTACAATTAATTTAGGCTTGATTCCATGATATTCACTTCATTGCATCATATCAATGAAAGAAGGACACATTACATGTTGCACATATAGTGCCGACATATCTTAAGTTTGTATGAAGCTAGAGTTGATAATTGAAGTTGGTAACCTTGGGGGTTTCAATATTTGGGATCATCACCAGTCTGTTGATAATCATTTCAAATGATACTATTGTAATGCAATTTATGACCCAATTTATGAACTGTACCTCAAAACCCAAGTGGGTCATTTGTGATATGATATCAATCCAACTAACCCTGTCATATGCTTTGGACATGTCTATTTTAAGCACAAAACCTTCAGTTTTCTTTGTTTTTAAGTTATTGATCCCTTCCTGAGTAACCCCAATAGCCTTGTTGTAACAAATTCCTTCACCTTATAAACTAAAAATCTTAATACAAATATCTTAAATTATTGTGAAATTGAATCAAAGAGGTGATTCATAATATTTGGAAAACACATAGTTATGTGATCATACAATTGTGGTATAATTATTTTCCATGCAGGTGGAAGTATGCACACTCAATAATACATACTTAGATGCTAAATATTAAGCAAGCTTGACATTTAACAACCATTTAAATGCCTTTTATTGTAAGCCATTAAAGTAATAAATATATCCAAAAACTATATACTTTACACATGCATATTATGAAGCATGGTGCAATGCAAATAGGTTTTCAATAGACAAGCATATGCTTAGACAGTGGAATATTTATGCCACTCTCAACATGTAGAAATATACTTAAACAAACAAGAAAAAAAATGATCAATGAAAATGTGAACTTTGCAAACTAAATTTCCCTCACAATGCACAATGAAAGGTTAAATCTTAATACCCCAACCCACATTACCAAAACAATGCAAGTCAGCTAAAAACTTGAAATGCACTTCGATTTAAAATCCAACTACTATATATTTATAGTATGTCTCGTGTATATATATAAACATGAGTATGACTATGGACTTACAAACATTTTCTAAAACACTGCACATTAAATTTTAGATTCTCACCTTTATCTCTTTCTAAACATGCATAAAATTAAAACTTCAATATCTATGGTACTTTCCAGATTTGTTATGTGCAATTAGGGTTTTAGGCTATGTTCTCTTGTATGGAGTGCATGAAAAACCAAAGGTTTCCCTTCTCCATATATGTGTGTGTGTGAGTATCTAACTCATTATATTATATGCAATTAGGGTTTTACGCCATGTTCTCCCATATGGAGTGCATGTACAACCAAAGGTTTCCCTTCTCCATACATTAATTGGATACATACATACATACATACATACATACATACATACATACATACATATATACATATGTACATACATATATATCTCTCTGTGTGTGTGTGTGTGTGAGGATCTAACTCATTATAATTTTACTACAAGAACCTGTTGTGCTACTACGAGATCTCTAAATGTTATTCCTCTGCCTAACCCTAGCAAGAACCATAAAAAATCATTACATAACATTACAATTATGAATCTGTCATCGTGCAAGTGTTCCTCCTATAGTTGACCTTTAACACATAAATAAATATCATTCTTTTAATGGGACAACATACAACATAGTTTCATGAGGTATCTCTAGGTTTGGTTACAAGATTAACTGCAAATCAATGTTCCAAGGGTTGTTATGGAGATACCACTCTTGGCTAATTTGCATGCATGAAATATACATACTCTTCTCTATTGATAATCACTCTATGTTTTTAAGAAGAAAATAATATCTTCCTTAACAGTTAAAAACAACAGTGAAGCATGTTACTGTAGAAATTAATTGTGGATTCAATATTTCTCATGTAATGTTCTAAAACATAAGACTCAATTCTACTCTACTCATATGAAAAAATAAATTCACTTTGAGAATTTATATCAAAATTATGCATTAGAATTTAAAACACATGCACGAGGATGTATCCAGGGGAAAGAAACTAATCAAAACCCCTTCCTATATGTATTACATTAGTCAGAAAATAGAGAAGAAATACAATATTTTCTCAAGCCTGAGAAACCTCTACACAAGTATAATCTATCTCACTACCTCACGGACTTAATCTGGCCAAAACTTAGCCAATTTTATTACTTTCCAAGCTCCTATTTACTTGTGTTGTTTATCAAGAAATTAACCCCCTATTAATTAGGTAAATCCCCGTCCAGAACTGCACAATCCCTATAGGTACTTCTCTGGCTGCATGCGCCACCTATAAAACTTGGATAATTATACAACTGATAGTACACTACCCTTGAACTCTAATATCAACTGGGTGACTCAAATTCTATGCATTCATGAGTTAATTATTAGTTGATTATTAGTTACCTGGTTAAACACTAAAGTTGCACCCCACTACTACACCTCCAACTAGTTCCTCCAACAATTAGAACTATTTTAGCTGACCTTAACTCAATTTAACTGAATTAAATTGTTATAATTGAAATTAAACTCAACCTAGGCTCCTAAAATTTAGGAATCATTGTACATGACTCAATTTAATCCCACAACTTGAATTAACTAAGATAACTAAGTGATAACAACTTCGTTAACTCATTTTAGTTGTCTTGTGATGTGGAATTTCAATTTTTTCCTAATTTAATTTAAAGGAAAATTGAATCAGAATTTTCTTGCTGCCATTTTCCAACACTCCTTGTCAGAAAGAAATGAATTATCATCTAACTCAATCCAACACCTTTGGAAAGTACTGCATGCAACACTTATCTATGTTGTTGATGTTACTACAACATTTTCAACTAAGAAGCATACATAAAAATAAATAAAAATAATCATTGAATTAATATGTAACTATTATTGGGAAAATTGTGTTGTTGTTAACTCTGTTACTGAGCCTCTTTCTTTGTTTTCAACACTTCTATGCACTCCTCAGTATCTAACTGGCATTGATCCTCTTGATAGTGAATATTGTGGGCCCCTGTAGTAAGGTAATGATCCATGAGACAAAAAACACCTCAATGAACCCTGCCCAAATTTCTACAGTCCTAGGACTATTGCTTCACAACGCCCCACCCAACACCTGGAGGTATGGCTGCATGTGCTCCCTTTGCCCACTTGGCTCGAAATATCTCCCTAATAGAGGTATTTTCTTTAGAGGATGGTTCCACTCTGTCTCCTCTCTTCTTCTCCAATTGTGGATGCTCCACAACTTACTCAGGCTGCTTCTGAGGCTCCATTTTGAGAGGTAAATCATGCTCCCTCTCAACCACCAAGTCTCTAACGTTTTCCTTGCTCCTCAAGGATTTACATGCATCTTCTTGACTCGCACACCGATTTTCTTCACCTATCCCATGGTGATGTGTCTAAGGAAAACCTTCCCTTTGCTAAATATCACATCGTTTCCAAAGTCTTCCAATTCCATGATGAAAACTAGATTCTTATGTGCCAATATAGATTGTTTGTCTGCATGTAGGAGGATGCTCTTTGGTAGAGTTCCCAATGTACAGGATCTAGTCTCTAGTTTCCTGGTCCACATGTGGTCAATAATGTACCTCTTATATTGCCTATTTCTTCCACATTAGATAATTTTCTTTAGAGGATTGCAGAGATGATATCCATGTTTCCATAGTTTCTCTTGCAAATTATGGTGCTCGAGTGCCATAGATGGATGGAGGATTGAAGTCCAAAGAAGAGTAGGGGCCAGGACATCCCCACTTACCTCTGCGATTTGGCCTAGATAATCAGTGCCTAACCAAAGAGAGGGAGCGGAAAACCACAGGTTGGGAAAAATGGGAGAGAACTTCACTAGACTAGATAAAACATAGAAAGGGGTAAAAGGGAGAGCAAAAGGGGAACTCAGAAACCCAAAGTGAGGAAGGGGGAGGCTAGGTGCAACAAGGATAGGGAGGGGTAACTAAGAGGTCGACCAAAAGTACATGGGAGGAGACCATAGGGGGGACAAGAGAGGTGAGAATTGTGAGATACGAGGGAAAATAAAACATAGACAACCTCCCAAAACAATTAAGCCTAGTGAGGGAAGAAAAACCCGAAATCCTATAGAACTTGTAAATGAACAAGAGCCAAAAACAAGAGAATTCAAGATTGAAACATGATTCCAAGACGCAAAGTCAAGAGACCAAACCCAGAAATGTTGGAAGCACTGCCAGAGGTCGCTTGGGGAGAGAGGATATTGAAGCAGTTTGTTTTCACGATCATAGATTAGACACCCTAGCCTCAATTGTTCCATGGATTAATTTTTTTGATCTAAGAAATGCAACTTTGTTTGTCTCCATACTATCCAATTTCCTTCTCACCACCTTTTGAAATTATTTTGTTGTTGCATTCCAAGACCTCCCATAATAAGCAACCTCCTTTCCTCACTATACAATTTATGTTTGATTGTACCTCTATTTTTTACATATGATATTTTAAGCAATAAGACCAACAACGGAATACAGAATAATTTCTTTTATATCCAATATCTAGATCTCAAATATTTGAAATTTCAATTTCTTCTTCTTCCGCTTTAATTAATATTTTTTTTGTTGGTTAAAATTTTCTATTGCCTCAAAATTATTGTCATATAAAATCAGAGTTCATAGTTTAGCCTAATATCCATCGTAATCAACTACAAGGGAAACTAATCGATGAAGGTGAGGGTTGTTTTCTGTCATCCAAAACCATCAAAATTCTCTAACAATTCTCAATCTAAGTCACTTGCAAAGACTAATAAAATTACAATATATTATTTTCCAATTATAATTGGCCAAACATTTAATGGAAAGAAACTAATTTACTGAAACCAACCCATGATCCAAAAGGAATATATTGTTAGTGTATGTTTTGGGTGGTAGCAGACAAGTTTTCTAGTCTCTATGGTGTCTAAGAGGCTAAGGAACACAATATCTCCAAAAACTAGAAAATGTTTCGCGAGAAAAGACTTGGAGACACCTTAATTAAATTAATTAGCCAATAAATAATAGGTTCCTAAGTCTAACTTAGGAAAATTGGTTAATTAAAGTGAATTAATTAGGGAATTTATATTTTTATCTATAATATTCTATTGATCAATTCAAATTGATCTTAGCCATAATTTGAAATGTGATCATGGTCATAGAGACTCTAATGAGAGATTATAAGAGCAGGTCGAAGGGGTTGGAGAAATGATATCAGAGCATCGAGTATTTTGTAAGCAGTTTGACTACCTAGTTGCAAGTATTTAACAAGGGCCCAGTTGAATCTAGGGAATCATCGAAGATAGAGGGATAAAAAGATATTTGAGATTAGGATTCCAAAGGAAATTTCCTCTTATTTTCCAATGTCAATGTGACAAGAAGAGTAGTTCTAATTCATCTACAAAGGAGGCTGCTACAGCTAGTGTGAGTAGCCAATTTCTCTAGTGCGAGTGGCTAGAGGAGCCAGAATTTAGTTGCCAGTTTCTGGATTAGTGTCTCAGAGGAAGATTGAGTGGTTTTCATAGACACAAGGAGGAAACAAGACATGTATGAAGGTGATTCTAGGCTAAGAGAGGGTCAAATCGAGTTGCAGAAGGAGAAAAGGGGTCACACATTATCAAAGTAGTAAAGATCATATCAGAGGCTCTGGAAGTGAGGGTTATGCAGTTCAGAGGGAGGTCTGAAGCACAAAGAACTAGTTTTTTTCAAGCCTAGCCAGGAAGTGTGAATTGCAGAGAGGAAACCATTAGATTTCTAGTCCAATCCAGAGGAAAAATGTGAATTGTCTTACAGTAGTAGCGATAGGTAGTGACATTGCTAGAAATGGATTTTGGTGAGTAGATCAATGATTCACATAATATATATAGCACAAGGGTTTTGCAGTAGCAGATCTGCACAAGGAAAGGAAGAGAAAGAACACAATGAATTTCCATGAAATTTCTCAATGGATTTCAAGTTTCCCAGTATCAAGAAGGAAGGCCGAAATTTCCAGAAAGAGAAGGTTGTAGCAAGAAAAATGATTTTTCAGAGTGACCTTGCTATTACAACCAATGAGTTTTTAAGGGTCAGTAGTGCATGTGCCAAAGTCGAAATATTTTCTAGAGGTAGAGAGGGATACCTTGGAGAAGCAGTAGCCAGTGCGAGTTCTAGGAAGAGATTCTGGAGGCAAGTGCAAGTTACCCAAAGCATAACTACACAATATAGAGGGGAGTGTGAGTTGCATGGAGTAGGTCGAGTTAGTTTGTTAGAAGGAGGATATTTCCTTGGTTAATAATTCTTCATTTTTTGAGTTTCACAGAGATGGTCATAGTAAGACTAAGAGATCATGAGAGTTTGGATGGAGCCTCCATTCCTATGTACGTCATGAATTCTATAGCTAACAACTGCTATGATCACTCCAGATCCAAGCTCAAAAATATATCACATGAGATGTGCAGTGAGGCTCCAATAAAATGGGGCCAAGACCACCATAAACTATCACATCTCAAAAGCCAGTGCCATGGTGGAAATATCGCACCTACGACTAGTAAATACCATAGTAACAACAAAAAAACATGAAGCAACGATTAGAGATACGATAGCACTCGATCGAATTGAAAGCTACCATCATGCAAGGAAATTTGAAGTCAATTAGCATGTGCAATTGAATGGGGCACGATAGCCATGTCATTCCCCCCTCTTTAATGTGAGAATAAGCGACAGGGTGGTGAGCTTCCCTCCCATATACCAGTTGGCTCCATCTTCCACACCCCACTCGGGGATTATTTAATTAATACTTTAAAAATAATACCATTTCATATTTACTTTTTTCCAAACTATATATATCTATGTATGTTCTTTAAAAATTTCTCCCTCAAAGGGGTGATAGGTGCAAGGGGTTCGTTTTGGCCCGAAAGGATAAATTGAACTAGAATACTCATGGAGCCTAAGCATAGCCTCTAATAACCAGACTGGAATATATGTTCTTTTCCATAATGTCACCCTAACATAATATGTACCAATTAGATCTCTTATTATAATAATTGACTAATAACACAATTCATCACCTTGCTTTTGGAACCTTTCCTTTGAATTACACATTTTTCCATATATACACAAGACTTTTGAGATCACTAGCCTAGATTTCTCACATTCTAGCTAATCATATCTTAGGAAACTTATCTAATAAAACTACAAATAGATTGAAACATTTGACCATATAAATCCAAGAACATCAAGAATAACATATAAATTCTTCTCTTTATTGATATAATAATAAAAGTTTAATCCTTCTCAATATACAAAATTTATTAATTCACTTTTATTCTTATTTGATATTTTTTGATATTTAATGAAATTGAGATTAAAATAGCTTAAATTTATTAAAAAACTTTATATAGCATATCCAACAAAAAAAAAGATAGTTAAGGTTATCTTGAGTATTTGGGTAGAATGATTATTATCCTCTCCACCCAGGTTTAAATCCTGCTAGTGACATGATGAGATTTAGGATGTAGTAATGAATATTGCTATAATGGTTTCGAGTCTAAGAAAAACACTCGTAGGTCAGTATAACTATGAGGTGTCTTGGTACCATTAGTTTCACTCTTTCCTTGGGGTTGAGAGAGAAACTGATTTCTTTTCTTGGAAAAAACCATATTCAACAAAAAATTGTTAGATTTGGTGATTTCTATAGAGGGATCAAAAAGTGAAATATGAAGTTTTTGTATAAACATTTAGCTTTTTTTTTTTAACCATAACTGGTGAATTGGTAATTTTGGAGGACTAATATGGAAAAAACCCAAGATCGAATCACAACGACTGCCATTATTCACCTCAATATAAATATACTCAAATTTCCTACCCCTTCGGGATTATAGAAATTACTCTTCACAATTTTCAACATATTCAAACAATTTCCACATAGATTAACATGTCTCGAGCCCCTCTTCAAAATTTTCAACATATTCAAATAATTTCCACATAGATTAACATGTATCCAACCCTAAGGGATCGCTCATTTGATTGAGTTCTTGTTGCTAAGTACCTCGCCTATTGGGAGGTCAAGGGGTCAAATCTCCTCAACGCCCTCGGGATTGGTTCATTGCTAGTTTGGCAGATGGTTAGATCCCTTCTAGTTGATCTACCTAGATTTTCCTACGGCCACTCAGTGTCTGTGAACCACTCTTAAAAAAAAATATTAACATGTCTCCAGATAATAGAACCCGAATGATCTCCAATGCCCAAAATTTTAATTCAATTCAAACCATTGTTTACCGCCTACCTATAACTACGAAAATCAGTAAAGTTAAATAAAAAATAAATCTCCGAGCAGAAATTACGTAGAATTGATATATACTTGTGCTAACTTCAATAGGGGTCGCGGGCCAACGACTAAGCATTGCAGGACACCAGTAATCATTGAACAAAGCTGGTAATACTGCGTTTATGATATAATGTCTCTACATATAAGTTGCATGCTACAGGGAAATGGGCATGTGCTGGAATCGAGGAAACATGTTATTACTATATAATTATAATTATTATTATGCTATTTTGTAAATATAACATTATATTTTACTTTTTATAAAAATAATAGATGAGCAAAACAAAATTAAAAACAAAATTAAATGACAATTTACTAGCAAACCAATCTCTTTATTATTTCTTATAGAAAATTACATTATACAAGCAAAAATATCTTAAAACAACCTTTATAAATGAGGTTGCATAAATCAAAAATTGCAATAAAACATGGGCTAGGCTACTAAAACTTAATAGTCATCAACCTCATCTTAACCTTGATCACAAAAAAATAGAAGACGCACAGTCAACGATGGATTGTGAAGTCGAAAAAATATTTCCAATTCCACTTCTAGGTTTCTCAAGATTTAGTGCACCCAGAGACATTTTCAAGTTAGGTGATTCTAGATCCATATTCAAATATCTATTAGGCCCACTATTATACTCTAGACCCCTACGAGATGTAAGGCAAAAGTTCAAATCCACATAGACAATATCCTCAGCATTTTGTAAATCCAACTTGTGCTTATAGAATAAATAAAGTTGTATATACTCCAATTTCTTTCTGCTAATGAAGATATTTTCACTTGTGAAAGATAAGATGATTTATTAAAATCCCATTAGATGACCACAAAAGTACGTCAATGGCACCATTGAGTGTACATGCATTAATACAAAATAGGGGCATAGAAGCAGCTCCTAAATAAGACAAGAAGTAAAAGTAAAAGAAACAAAATGAGGTGCAACCCTTATCTGAGAGAGAGTCACTTAGGCTTCGATAGTGATCACTACCTTAACATTTCCAAATAAAACATTATCTAGAAGGGAAACAAGAAGAAACTCTACATTGTGTATATGTTGTTTGGATAATTTTTCCTGCCTTTGGAGACTAAGAGGCCTTATTGGTCATTGATGTAAGGTCTGGATTTACTGTCATTTAGAAGTGATGATAGTCTCAAGAGCTTTCATTCATCTCAAGTATGGTATGCTCAATAATGGGTTAAATATTTTTATGAGAGTAAACAAAGGATAGGTCAAAAATGTGTTTTTGGTGGATGAAAATACATATAAAATCAATCAATACTTGGACGTCAACCCTAAATTTGGTGGTAAAACCTGTAATAAATGAGATATTTTACATTTCATACAAATAATAGATGCAATGCTTACTAAAAGGGAAATAACACATAGGTATATTTTAACTATAAAATGTAGATTTAACCAAACCCTATCCCTAGTTTACCATGAAACATAGAAAATTAAAATATTAAAGTTGATCAACACACTTAGACTAATTTCATTTATCAACTGGGAAATGGAGTCAATAGGATGAGGTCTATGCAAGAGGACCTTAAATAGAGAGTGGAAGGAAAGTTCTTCGCTTCCAAAACACTAGCGACTTTCTTTCCCAGGAAATTTAAGGTCAAAGCGTGCATATTTAGTCCCCTTGATGGATACTTGATGAAAAATTTTACATAAATAGATAAGAAACAATATTTCATTAAAGATATTGAGCTTTTTAAATATGACATGTGACAAAACCTAATTTTAGAAAATTCATGAAAAATGGAAGAAACTAGCATTGCTTACACCATTCAAGCATCACTTCATCAATATTTAGATAGCCTTCTCCATGTAAAACATCTTATTGTTCATGGTTGGTAATTGTTGTATGTTGTGTTTGAATTTTGAATGGTAGGAAGAAATAGATGCTCCTCAGTGGGTTGATTTGGCATTGCAAGGAAATTCTGATGGAGAGAGGTATACAAATTCTTTAGCAATACAGATTTAGTTTTGACTTTTTTAATTAGAATGGGAATTTTTGAAGGAACATATATGTGATGTTTTTTTTATTTTGCTCCTAAAAATATCCCTGACTAATGAATAGTTTGATACTCAATTGTTCAATGATTATAGCTGGTTTGACACTTTGCATCCATAACTCTCTACGCCCTCCAGTCCTTGAGTTATGTACTTTAATTAATTTCATTAGTTACTTATTACATATTTTAGAAGGAATTTATATCTAGAAACATACCCTGAGTTTGGTATTTTCACAACATAACATATATTTCTTTAGGATTAGTCCCGAGGGGCAAGTGTTATGTCAAATTGTTTCTAAAAACATGCCCTGACGTTGGGTTTTGCATGACATAACATAATTTTTTATTGGCTTAGTGCCGAGGGGTATCCGTTCTGTGAAATTTTCCTAGAAACATGCCCTTATACTGGGGTCTGCAGGGATGACATGGATTTCTATAGGCTCGAGGCCGAGGCATATCCGTTTTGTCAAATTTTCCCAAAAATTGCATTTGGATTCATATTTTTTTTCCCTTTTTTGACATGTCATTGTGGTGGAGAAGGCCATAGGAAGAATGGAACCTCCATCTAGATTATTTTCTTTGCATACCATGCAGATTGGGAAGGCCACAACAAGAATTGAACCCTAGTGGGTTTCTTGATACTCCATCAACCTTACTATTGAACCAAGGGACTACTAGATAATTATTGCATTCAGTATGTCTTACTTGTAATATGTGTAATGTTGATGTTTATTCTCATCAAGTTCCATCAACGTTCATTCCAAGATCTGGTCTCCTCTGGTGTGAAAGTGAAGGCCAGAGCATCAAAGTTAGGGTATGTGTCTCCAATCCATGTTAGTTTGGTTACGAAATCGAGGGGCAAGATGCATGCAAACGAGGCTTTTCTAGTGAAAAAAGTGGGGTGGATTCAATTGAATTTATCAGAATCGAATAGCCCATGTGATCGCCAGATCAGGTGTGTTTATAATATTGTTTAGGTGTGGGAATTTTGTTTTGGCTACGCATTTTGTGAGTTCAAAACATAGGTCCTCAATAGGGAATGTATCATCAATTAAATCACACAGTAATGATAGCTCAGGAGTGAATCTTTGTCCTTTGTAATGTTTACTGTGTATCTTTTTCCAATCTATTGAAGAAATCTCTTTAGAAGAAAAAAAATTGCTATATGAGGGCCATACTTTTTAAACAAGCCCTTAACGTAAAAGTCACAATAAAAACTCATCAACAAACACAACAATATTATCTATCTTGAGTTTGCAAATGAGAAGTTGGGTGAACAGTTTAGTTATATTTAATGTGAATATGGAGACAATTGAACAAGGTTCAGTAACTAAAATTTTTGTAGCTAATGGACGGTGTACAGTGGGAAGGTCAATGTTCTTGTGTCAAAAAAGGAACAATCTTCTTTTGAAGTTGATAAGATTCCACTCAAGATATTGGATAACTGGATGATAAAAACAACAAAGGTGATAGATATGGGAATTTTTCAAATTCAACAAGTAAAGAATAGATGGAAATATATGCAGGACAATATAAAGAAAGTGGTTTGGAAATAGAAGAGGATGTTGGTGATAGGGCCAGAAATCAAAACATACAGTCAAGTACAAGACAATGGAACTAGTGGAGAAGACATGAAGTTGAAGTTAAATACTGTTGATATGGTGACAAGACAACACGGAGAGGTACATAAATTTATGTTTCTTAAAGAGATACTCATGTTGAATATTGGTCTCAAAACACTATGCAGTGGAGATACTCATTACAGCATAGAAAAATGACATCCATAATACAGGTTTTGGCATCCAGGAGAAGGAGAGAATGCAGCAAATACACTTGTAGTTGGAAAAGGTCAGATAGCCAGTTGGAAGATGAAGTCTAAAGAATTTTACACCAAAGGAAATTGGAAGACTCATGAACAGGAGTCTATGAATTATTTCAACTTGGGGAGTCTGATGCAGGAGCATTCTTCATAATTTATAAGACCTAAAATTCTTATCACACATTTACTAAAGGGAGTGGGTTCCCTTAATTATTTTGTTATTTTCCAAAGTTTAATTGAGTTCTAAATAGATTTAAATGCAAATTTATTAATGAATAATATCTCGTGAGTTGTAGATATCTTAAGGATGAGTGAGAAATCCTAGGAAGAGTGAGGATTTTAGGGATCTAGAGGTCTAATATAGAATTTGGATGAGTAAAGAAAGGAATTGAAAGAAGCTTTAGGGAATATTGAGAGATTGTTGGATCTAAACTGAAATTGGTTCATATTGATGATTTAATACTAACTGGTGATGAGAAGTTGATACACTCATGCAAGGATGACTTTGCAAAGGAGTTTGAGATGAAGGATATGGGCCTCCTTCACTATTTTCTTGGATTGTAAATATGGCAGCGAGAAGGTGAATTTTTTGTGTCTCAAGGCAAGTATGCAAGGGAGATACTCGGTAAGTTTCACATGGAGGTCTGCAAACCCATGGATACTCCTCTACCTGGAAACTGGAGGAAAGAGGATGCTACATCTGGAGAGGTAGTGGATGCTACTGTCTATCGACAGTTGGTGGGTTCACTCATGTATTTAGTTAATACAAGATCGGACATATGCTATGCGGTGTGTTGGTGTCCCGTGTTTTGATAGTTTGGAAAATCAAAAGACAAAGCAACATCAGAACCAATCTTTAGAGTCCCAGGATCCAGTCCTCCTATTCTCAGAGAGGGATCTCTTGAATGTTTGTTTGCAAAGGTTTATCTTGTGTGCTTAGAGTATATATTTTAGACTAGTTATTAAGTGCAGGTGTTTGTTTGTTTGGTTGGTTGGATTGACACAGTAGAACATGAAAGGCCTAGGAAAGACATATAAAATGGAGGAACATTTGGTTCATTGGGCAATGGAGTCAAAAAGAGGTCATAACATACTTATCAAGGCTATGGGATATTAGGGGGAAAATCTAACTTGGCCACAGGATCCTTTGGTTTTTGGAATGAGATGGACATCAATGATTTGGAAAGAGAAGTTTAATTCACAACAAAGGGAATTTGAAAACACAATTTGAACAATAAAGAGATTTTTGATAGACAGGGCTAACCATGAATTCTACAAATCACACCTTTAAGCAAACAATGATTTCAAAAAAACTTTTAAAAAAAAATCTAAGATTCGGGGAACACCCTATTTCCTCAAAGATTTTATTTCAAATTATTTAGAAAACATAAAAGATTCACTGATAATTGCAGTCATAGAAGAGGGAGCACCTAACACATCTATGATAACAACTACAAAGACCTTTGAGACAACTATTTAAGTAAGGACAAAGGGAAAGATCAGAACAGACCTCCTTGACTCACTGTAAACAGAAAACTACAAAGGGAGACTTCAATAACAGTTTTAAAGTGGCAGCAGACAAGCAGGGAGAACCATAAATCATGCTGAAACCAACTATTCAAACTATTAAGGAAATAAACAAGCATGAAGACTAAATAGAGAGATTAAAGACTCTAAAATACTTCAGCAGAAGAAAACATAAAACAAAGGAAGGATGAAATGTGCTCCAAGGGTGCTTCGTGGAGTCATTTCTTAGCCTAAAACTTTCAACCCATCAGAGTAAGAAATTATGGAACATAATGAAAATAGGGGAAAAAACATAAAACAGCTTAAGAATAATTCACCAATGCCCAAACTCGTGATCTGATGATAGAGCCTTCACAATAACAAGCATGCAAAAACATCATAAGGGCTTCAAGGCTTCAAATTCTTCTTCAACTTCAACAGTTTAAGAGAGTTCCAATATTACAACTAGTGATCAACCAACCCCTCACTCATATTCTCCAGAAGTATATATAGGAGAATGAGGAGGTGAGATATGATAAAAGATATCAAAACTAATTAACACAGACTTAAATGGCTTCTTGGCCCTTGGGGGGCTCAATGAAGAAACTTACATACATATCCTCTGTATTAAATGATTTACATTAAAGATTAAGCTCGGTGGGAGCTTTTTTGACCTTTGAGGCTCTGTGTGATGTCGAAGTTACTCTACTAATATTTTGTCATTAGTTTGTCAGCATAATTTATCCTCTGGCTGCGTTGTGACGCAGATATTTGGTCCTGATCAATAACTTCGGCCTTTGATTGAATACTTTGAGGCACAGGTGGCATTTCGGTCGCTAAGAGGAATCAATTTGCCTCGGATTTGGCGGTGGGGGCTTTCCGTTTGATGATCCTTTATGATTTTTCTTTAAACTGTGTTTAGTCAGGAGGATTAGGCTTCTGATAACCCATCTTAGCCATAATCCCATAGATCTATCTTCAATCTTCTGTCCTGGTGCATTTTTGTCTTCGGCACTGATACTCTCTGACTGTGCTTGATTTACTGTATTTTTTTCTAGTGTGCAGGGTTTCGCAGGGATAGTATGGCATCAATGCCTCATGGATCATCGATGAAATATGAATTTGAAACCCTGCAAAGGATTCTCTTTAATGGATTAGAGGTGGGAGGATCGTCACCCTCTGCTTCTGGATTTCTTCAGTCATGGCAGAAAAAACCATTAACTCTACAAAATACGAACAAATATTATAAAATCCATGCATGTATAGGTTTACTGCTTCAGAAGGAAAGTGGAGGGAGCATGGTCGTTGGATGGCATCATCCAATGGTCGAGATTGGTCAGAAGAATTGAAGGGAAGGCAGCAGAATGGTTTAAATCAAAGCCGTCGATCGTGCAGAGATCGACAGTCGGGATCAAAGGTGACTGTATGGAAAACAAATGGAGATCCGCCCCAATTAAACTTTGCTGTGTGGATGCCGATGTGGCGCTGGGACCGCCGACACTGCTGTGGACGGGGGGAAACAAGCGATGGAATGTATGTCGTCAATCTGCAGATCAGATCGACGGCGGAGATCTTTTGAATGCCTCTTCTTAGCCTGGTTAACTGTCGGGCTTCTTTAGTGAGCGATCGGCGTCCAATGGGCGGCCTCAGATCGGACGGTGGACGTCAATATTGCGTTGGGTCCTCATCCGATCTTTAACGCGCGATGGATGGCGGTTTTATGAACAGTTCCCAAGACACGTGTCGGCCAGCGTATGGAATCGTTGCGAAATGAAAAAAACCACCCCGCGCTCAAAAGCGGTGTGATGGATACCGCGTGGTTTTTTGCAATGGTGAATGGACGGCGGGGACCACCGAGCGATGGATTGTGCGCCGTCGATCTGCAGATCAGATCGATGGCGGAGATCTTTTAAATTTTGGACCGACGGAAAACCTTAGAAAATAGTAAAAATACGGTTAGGCGCCCGGCTGAGGGGCCAAGGGTTATATGGGAGAACATATGACTGGGGGTTCAAAAGGAAGGGCTAATCGGCATCGGGTGAAGTGATAAGCACTTTGAGGGCTGGCGCTCGGTTCCAGCACCAGGGCATATGGAGGGGAGGGCTAATGACTTAGCCCAAGGGGGCTTAAGTCCATATAATGAAAATGTGATTTTTAGGCATTTTTCAATGATTTTCAAAGGAGTTGGTGGGTTTCGATAAGGCTAAGAAGGGCTCTTAGAGCTTATCAAAGGGGTTTTGATGAACGGAAAAGGGGAGAAAACATGAAAATGAGGGATTTTCATGGGAAATGGAGGGATAAAATGAGGTCAGTTTTGGAAGAAGGGGAAAAAGGAAAAAGGTGCTTGCAACAGTTTTTCTTCATGGAATGACAATAGAATCTCTGAGTTGAAAAGGGGAAAAGAAGTGACGATTATCCAAAGGATAGGATTTTATCAAAAATACTTTAAGCACCAACAATTTTAGTAATGAAATTGTTTCTTGAAGGCTACCCAGAATCATTTAGCCACCAGTTGATATAACAGAATTTATAGGTGGCTAACACAGTGAACTAACTTATTCAAGCGATGGTTAAGCCTACCAAGCTCTTTTGGAAGGCGGGCAAGCATGTACTGAGATATCTCAGGGGCACATCTGAGTATGGATTATGGTACAGACAGACGGATGAGGTGAAGTTGCATGGCTTCACAGATGCAGATTGGGCAGGCAGCCTAACGGATAGAAAGTGCACATCGGGAGGGGTTTTTAGTATCATATCTACAGTTGTTTCTTGGTACAATAGAAAACAGAGATATGTGACACTCAGTTCAGCGGAAGAGGAATACATGGCACCAATTCAAGCTTCATGTGAGGCTATCTGGATGAGGAAGATCCTGGTCGATTTTTTCGGTTCTCATTTAGATCCTATAGTGATTCATTGTGATAATCCGAGTTACATTAAAATCTTGAATAATCCTATGTTTCATGATAGATCTAAGCATATAGATATTCGGTATTATCATATCATAGATTGTGTTCAGCAGAAGATCATGTTGCTTCAGTACATTCCTACGAAAGACCAAGATGCAGATATTTTGACAAAGGTGCTCACTAGGAGAAAATTCAAATACCATAGAGATAGGATCAAGGTGAAGGATAATCCCTTTCTTGTTTAGAGGGAGTGTTGAGACTCAACAAGATGATGATCCTAGTGAAAATTAAGCACCTACACTAGGTGGGGCCCGCAGGCTATTTTTAGGTGATATGTCTATTTTTAGAATTTGGATCAAAGTCTATTTTTAGCAGTAATCTATTTATAGATGGTTGAGAAAATTATATGGATGGATGGGCGTCTATTTTTGGAATGCATGTGCGAAGTTGTTTCGTGGAATGCATGTCTAAAAAATAGAATGCATATTGATTATTGTTAGCCCTTAACAATCATTAGACAAATAAATAATAATCTATTCTCTTGAAGCACTTGATTTCAGTTAATTAATGTGGCAAACCAGTTAATTGAAGGAATTTCGAGTTCAAAGATTGGTTGGTGGGACATGCTAGTGGACTTCGTTGTAACTGAGTGATACAAAGTTGTAACGGAGTTGGATGTGTAGTTATGTGAGTTTTAAAGTAGTTTAACTCAGTTAAGTGAGTTAAACTCAATTGTGCTAGTTGTAACTATTTGTAACTAAAGTTACACTAGTGAGAGATCAATGAATTAAATATTAAATTAATTCACATGGAGTGATCTCACATGCAACTGAAGATTTACTATTGTTAACTACATGCATGTTAGATCTAGTGGACACCCATTTTAGAGATAGGTGAAAGGGACAGTTTGAATATCAGTTGTGACTATACTGGGTGCATAAGTGCAACCAAACACACATTGGAGATGCTAATGATGATTGCGCAGTCAAGGCAAGGCATGATCGAATTCATTTAGGGATTGTGATTAGCAGGGATTGAGCAGTGGAGGCAGGTTGTCAGGAGACAGTAAATTGGTGCATGAATACGCCAATTTTTGTATGACAATGTAAGATGATTGTATATTCTACTGAGAGCTCTTGGATTATAGTTTTGTATGATATTTTTTCATGATCCATGATATATACAGAATATATGATAGTGGGGTTTTTAGCTTTATGATTTCCCTGTAAAAACATTTGTGTTATGTGTGATTGATCTTTATTCATGTGTTTGCAATTGGCGATTAAATTTCCACAAATATTTGAGTAGAAGGATTTTGTATTTAACAGTGGCATATAATTTTTATATCAGGGGAATCCGGCAATACATAATTGTATTAAAATTTCTACATGTAAATTAGATGTATCTCCTCAGCTAATCCTTCTTTTGGGTTTAGACTGACCATAATTCTTGCTACACTCTTGTCCATGGTTTTTTGGTAAGATGTATCCACCTCCAGGAACTGCTCAAGGGTATTCCCGATTGATCTAAAATCCGATTTTGTCTAGAAAGGGAGAGGTAGTCTTGAATGTTTAAACCAATCCGAGGTTTCCCCAATTTTCTCTCATTGTGCATCAAATTGCAGTGTCCATTTCCTAAATAGAATAGGTCATTTCCCAAAATTCCAGTTGTGTTGCAGTGCCCATTCCAATGATTCATTGTTTTCAAATTTAATCATGAACCACCCTCTAGCTAGGTTTTGGACTTCGACCTGTCTATCTGAAGCCTCTAACCAAGCTTTTAAGGTCTATTCCGATATGTATTTTGCCGTGAATTTCCTCCCATTTACTTGACCTACTAATATTGTTTCATCGGCTTCCATTACCTCGTCTATTTGAATATCAATCCCAAGCACACAGCATGGTATTTCTTCTTTTTTCCTGATCAACTTAACTTTCTTCCTCTTACTTCCTGCAACCCCGCTCCTTCCTCCTTCCTCACGCCCCTACGGGCTTTCGAGAGCATTTGGCCCTTCTGGATCGAGCGACCTAGGTTTCCCTTCTGCCTAAAAATAGGGGTCCCCCCAAGGGGCTCTCCCTCCTGCTTGTCCGCTTATGATCCCAAAGCCTGCATGCAACTCCTCTTCTCTGTGAACACCCAAAAACCTCTCTTGTTCCTTAACTTGCCTTATGGGTATGATCCCACCTTCAGATCTGATCTCAGGTCCTCTGCTGAAAATAGGGTTTTGAAAGAGACCTTTTCCAACCTCCAGCCAAGTTCCCACCACCTCAAAGCCCTGTAATGGGTGGAAATCCCCATACTGCTAGGTCTCTTTCCACTGAAAGGGACTTTTGCAAGAAAAAGAGGCATCCAAATAGACTACTCTGACAACTTCCTGCTGACTATGGGCTTCTTCCAGGAAAGCCTTCAAGCCCACATTCCCTTTAGTCCCACAACTAGCAACAATTTCCTCTAACCCTCCCAAAAATAACTAATTTGTAGGACCACCGGGTGTAGGAGTACTTACATGAGCTACCACTTCGTTCGCTTTTTCCGTCAGCCTAGGATTTGCAAGATGTTGTTGCAGATCAATTTTTCTATCCACCTTCCAGTCATTGTTGAAAGTACTAAGCAAGCTTTCCTCCAAAAAACCTATTCTATTCCCTGTGCCCCAAACCTCTCCCAAAACTCTGTGCTTTTTCCTGGCTCCTCTGCTTGCCGGAATATACTTTTCGAGGTTTTTCTCTGATACTTCATAACCCTAGACCGCAAGGATCTTCAGGCTCGGGATCAAGGTCTATGGATTCCTGTTCTCTAACCATGGTTTATGTTCCTATTAGAAACTAAAAACCTCTTCTGACAACGATGGACCACCTTCAAACCCGTGAGTGTGTGCTTTCTCCACATGATGCCAGCAAAGTTAGGGGCGTAAGTTGTAGGGTCTTACATCCCTTAACCCTAAACACCCATTCCTTGGCTCCCTTTCTGATGCGCAACATGGGGTACTGTGGTGTGCCCAAGTGTCTATCGTACCCTGACAGCCTGAGACGAATGTCTCGACCCTACAGACCTCCTTCAGTCACCTGCACTGTAATCAAGAGAGCTAGGGTTTTCCTCCCGCCGCCATAATTAGGGTTCCGAGCTCCATTTTCGCCCTGCATCATTTTAGGATGAAGGTGGTATTGTGATGCAGCCGAAGCCACAATTTAGCATAACCCCATGGACCCTATGGTTTATGGGCCAAATATTAACTACCCTTTTCACACAATTAAATACAATGGAAGATTTTAATAACATACATACTCAATCAACATTGCTCACGTTAAACAGATTATACATACTCGAATATTTTTCGTACGCACAGAGTAGGTTCTCGAGTCCCACATGACGATAGCCAATCAGGGCTCATCACATCATAGAGAACTTAAGTTGTAACTTAAACGGGAAAAATACGATCGTCGATGCGAAGTGCGACACAAGCTCTTTCGTAGATCTTCGCCCGATCCAATGGTGTATTATACCTCTTCGTCTTGTCACCACTGCTCGCCCACAAGCTAAACTCTTTGATGATAACACTAAACAGTAAAACTTGCGGTATGCACTCATGCGCTATGTCAACACACATTCGCCCCTCGCGGCATCGTACCTTTCATCCCTTACCACATCGAAAACAAAATAGCATACTTTGCAATGTCTTTGCATTAAACTTTAATTTCTTTTATGTGCGATCTTTCGATGCACCATCCTTTGTCGATCTGCAATGAGATCTAATGGTCCTCACCTATTCTGCCCTTCTTCGAATTGCATCCTTCCAACTGATCTTGCGACGAAATCTCATCCGCTCATCTTTCCCTTTTTAGATCTGCGATCTAATCATGACCGTCTGTTCCTCAAGTTCTTGCCTCTGTTATGAAACCTCTGAGTTTTTAAGAAAACATGTTGTTGCAACCCTCTACGACCCAACGTTGCTCCATGGTCCTTTCTGCAACAACTCATCAATACACTTACGCGACAGTGAGATATGCTTATTGCTACTCGTTTTCAGACATTGACATTCCCTCAACTGTATAATCTTCTAATTTAATACATAGAACCTCAATCAACTCTTAAATCTTAATAGCAGTTCTATTTAAACAACACAACATGCTACAATTTACATATTTATACAAGATTTATAAACCACACTTAAAAAAATCATAATAAATATAGAATTACTCAATAATTATTGAATCTAATTCGATTACAATACTACAGCCTCTGTGGCTTGCATACACACAAATAAAATGACTTCTCCACTCATCATACTCTCACTCCCTTAACTATTCAACTTCGGCCAACCTCGATCTAACCTTGAGCCAACCTCTAATCTCGAGCCAATCTCTCCAATCCTCGATCTTTCCTGTTTTTTTTCAAAATGCTTACAATATATAACATATAATTCTTTAGGATTAGTTCTGATGGCTACGCATTTTGTCAAATTGTTTCCAAAAACATGCCCTGAGGTTGGGTTTTGCATGGCATAACATGGATTTCTCTTAGCTTAGTGCCGAGGGGTATCCGTTCTATAAAATTTCCCCAGAAACATGCCCTTATACTGGGGTCTGTAGAGATGACATGGATTTATATAGGCTCGAGGCCGAGGGGTATCCGTTCTGTCAAATTTGCCCAAAGATTGCATTTTGATTCATATTTTTTTTTCCCTTTTTTGACATGTCATTGTTATGGAGCAGACCATAGGAAGAATGGAACCTCCACCTAGATTATTTTCTTTGCATACCATGCATACTGGGAAGGCCACAACAAGAATTGAACCCTAGTGGGCTACTTGATACTGAGTGAACCTTATTATTGACCCAAGGGACTGCTAGCTAATTATTGCATTCAGTATGTCTTACTTGTAGTACATGTAATGTTGATGTTTATTCTCATCAGGTTCCATCAACGTTCATTCCAAGATCTGGTCTCCCCTAGTGTGAAAGTGAAGGGAAAAGCGTCAAATTTAGGGCATGTGTCTCCAATCCTTGTTAGTTCGGTTACAAAATCAAGGGGCAAGATGCATGCAAACGAGGCTTGTCTAACGAACAAAGTGGGGACGATTCAACAAAATTTATCATAATTGAATAGCCCATGTGATCACCAGATCAGGTGTGTTTATATTATTGTTTAGGTGTGGGAATTTTGTTTTGGATATGCATTTCGTTTCTTCCACATTTTTTGTGGGTTCAAACCACATGTCCTCAATAGGGAATGTATGATCAATTAAATCACAGAGTAATGATAGCTCAGGAGTGAATCTTTGTCCTGTGTAATTTTTATTGTGTATCTTTGTCCTTTCTATTGAAGAAATCTCTTTATAAGAAATACAATTGCTATATGAGGGCCATACTTTTTAAACAAGCCCTTAACGTAAAAGTCACAAGAAAAACTCATCAACAAACACAACAATATTATCTACTGAAGTTTAATGTGGGCTTGCAACACCACCTTCATCCTGAAACAATAGAGGATGAAAATGGAGCTCGGAACCCTAATCATGGCAGTGGGAGTCAAACCCCACCTCTCTCAATTACAGTGCAGGCGAAGGAATAATGTATGTAGGGTCGAGACATTCGTCTCGGGCTGTCAAGGTACGGTGGACACTTGGGCGCACTGTAGTACCCCACGTTGTGCATCGGAAAGGGAGCCAAGGAAAGGGCATTTAGGGTTAAGGGATGGAAGACCCTGTAGCTTACGCCCCTAAGTTTGCTTCCATCCTGTAGAGAAATCACGCACACACTGGTTTGAAGGTGGTCCATTGTTGTCGGAAGAGGTTTTTAGTTGCTAACAGGAACAGAAACCATGGTTAGAGAACGGGACTCCATAGACCTTAATCACGCGCCTGAAGATATTCTTGTGGTTTGGGGTTACAAAGTATCGGAGAAAAACCTCGAGAAGTATATTTTGGTGACCAGAGGAGCCGAGACAAAGCCCAGAGGTTCGGGGGAGGTTTGGGGCATAGGGAATAGAATAGGTTTTTTGGAGGAAATATTGCTCAGTACTTTCAACAGTGACTGGAAGGCGATAGTAGACTTGATCTGCAACAACATCTTGCAAATCCCGGGATGATGGAAAAAGTGAAAGAAGTGGTAGCTAATGTAAGTACTCCTGCACCCGGTGGTCTTAAAAATCAGTTATTTTCGGGACGGTTAGAGGACATTTTTGCTAGTTGTGGGATTCAAGGGAATGTGGACTTGAAGGCTTTCCTAGAAGAATCCCATAGTCAGCAGGAACTTGTCAGAGGAGTCCATTTGGATTCCTCTTTTGCTCGCAAAAGTCCCTTTCATTGGAAAGATACCCAGCAGTACGAGGATTTCCACCCATTACAGGGCTTTGAGGTGGTGGGAACTTGGTCGGAGGTTGGCAAAGGTCTCTTTCAAAACCCTATTTTTAGTAGAGGACCTGAGATCAAATCTGAAGGTGGGATCCTACCCACAAGAAAAGTTGAGGAACAAGAGAGGTGTTTGGGTGTTCCAAAGAAGAGGAAGTGCATGCAGGCTCTAGGGCCGTAAGCGGACAAGCAGGAGGGAGAGCCCCTTGGGAGGACTCCCATTTTCATGCGAAAGGGTGACCTCGGTCGCTCAATCCAGAAGGGCCAAATGCTCTCGAAACCCCGTAAGGGTGTGAGGAAGGAGGAAGGAGCGGGGTTGCATGAAGTAAGAGGAAGAAATTAAGTTGATCAGGAAAAAGGAAGAAATCCCATGATCTGTGCTAGGGATTGACATTCAAATATATGAGGTAATGGAATCTGCTGAAACAATCTTAGTAGGCTGAGTCAAGGGTAGGAAATTCATGACAAAATACATATCGGAATGGACCTCAAAAGTGTGTTCAGAGGCTCCGGAGAGACAGGTCAAAGTCCAAACCCTAGCTAGAGGGTGGTTCATGATTAAATTTGCAAAGAATGAATCCTTGGAATGGGTACTGTCGCGCAACTGGAATTTTTGGAAACGGCCTATTCTATTTAGGAAATGGACATCGTTGTTTGATGCACAACGAGAAAAAATTGAGGAAACCCCAGTATGGCTCAAACATCCGGGACTTCCTGTGCCTTTCTTGATGGAATCAGCTTTTATATCAATTGGGAATAGCCTTGGGCAGTTCCTGGAGGTGGATACATCTTACCAACAGACCATGGACAAGACTAGTGCAGCAAGAATTTTGGTCAGTCTAAACCCAAAAGAAGGGCTAGCTGAGAAGATACATATAAAGTACAAGGACCTTTCTTTTACTCAGATGCTCAGCTATGAACATATGCCCTTTTGATGCCACCGATGCCACAAATATGGTCATCTCGCTAAGGAATACCCGTTAGGCCACCGAAGAAGAAGGAAGGAGAAGAGGGAGACCTAATTGCTAGGCGAGTTTCAGGAAGAAGAGGAACCCAGAGAAGTCGAAGAGGAGCTGATGGAAGGCATGGAAGGAGAAAGTGACAGCAGCCAGTAGAGGGCCCTCAAGATATGTAGATAGATCCAAGAAGCCCCCTTTCTCATAATCAGCAGGAGGAGAAACCCCTAATTCCCACTGGAACATCAGATGTTGTGGCCTCAGCACCTCAGCGAAAGGGTACGATCCTGGACCGTGTCCTCTCTCAATGCTCCTCTTTGCTTACTTCTATTTCTGCTCTTTCAAGGCGTAGTCCCTCTAGTCCTGTCATAATGGAATATATTCATATGAACTCTATTTCAAAGACCTTGGAAAGTATCATAACTTCTATTCCTGAACTCCTCATTAATCCTCCTATCATCCCTGGCCCTGAGTTCTGCCCCCCCGTGTCCTGCCCTCCGGAGAAACCTCCCTATAACCTTAGGCCTAGAGACAAGAAGATTATGCCTCAATATGTGGTGGGCGGTCTCGGACCTTAACCTCTCCCGGTTGGTCTGAGGAAGACTAGGGGCAAGAAATCAATTTTCTCCAAATCCCAAGGAAGGGCTAAACTTGACATTGCTTATGGAAAAAAACTTTCTCTTTCTAGGGTGCTTAGAGCAATGTAGACCCCCTCCCTGGGTTATCAATGATCATTCTATCCTTCAATTGTAGGGGGTTTTCTAGTCAACCTAAAAAACTAGCACTCAGGGCCTTAGTGAAGTCCTATGAGCCTAATGTCCTTATGCTACAACAAACCTTAGGGGCAGGGGAGGAAATTGTCGGAGCTCTGCCCAAAATGTTCTCGGGTTGGTCCTTTCAGGCTTTGGATACTTCAGGGAGGTTCGGGGGTATGGAGATGAGCATAAAGTCTGGAAGATTGAAGGAGATTAACTCTTGGGGAATGAACAATGTCTTAGCAATGGAAGTCTACTCCATCGAACTCTATCATCCCCTCTTGTTATTAAATGTCTATGATCCATGCTTGGACAGGGTCTCCTCCTGGAATAATTGGTTTTCCAAATCATGTCTGAAAGATCCAAACCTCATTCTGGGAGGGGATCTGAATTTTTCTTTGGGGCTCTCAGAATCCTGGGGACCTTCTGCTCGAGCAGACCCTCTCACAAACTTTTTTCTAAACAAGATAGTTTCTTTTCATCTGGTGGATGCCAACTTAATTAAGCCAAGACCCACCTGGAGGAACATAAGAGCTGGAGAGGACAAGGTGGAAAAAAATTTGGATCGTTTTTTACTAAAAGAGGAGTTGGTAACCCGATCCTCGGTCTTTCGACACTGGGTGGGGGAAGGGCACGTCTCAGGCAATCTTCCTATCCTACTGGAAATCATGGAACCCCACAAGAAATCTGGAACACCTTTCAAGTTCAACTCTTCATGGCTCAAGGACGAGTCTTTCAATCAATTGTTTAAAGACACCTGGAGGAAGGGGGAGGAGGTTCGGCCTGGAAGAAAGAGCATCCACTTCATGGATATCCTAAAACAGATGAAAAAGGCCACTTTGGAGTGGGAAAAAGCAAAAAAAGCTAGGGAAGAGGAAACTCTTCGGTTGATCAATGAGGAACTAGATCATCTGGAAAAGCCAAAGGGTGCGGGCTATGAAACAAATGAAATGAGGGATAGAATTAAGATCCTAGAATTGACCAGAAAGAAAATTTTACTAGAAAATGAAGAAACGTGGCACCTAAAAAGTAGGGCAATCTGGTTGTCGGCAGGGGATGAAAATACCAATTTCTTCCAGAATTATGCAAAAGAGCACAAAAATATAAACACCATTTGTGGGATGCAAACAAAGGAAGGTAGAATCACAAAATCCTTTGAGGAATTATCTGGTCTAGGATGCAACCACTTCAGATCGCTATTTAAAGCCCCAATAGAGCCCTCAATAGCAGAAGTGATCGGAGTGGCCTAGTTCTTCCCTAGGTATATTGAAGAGGACATAAATTATAGCATAATGGATCCAGTGACAAAAGATGAGGTGGAAGGGATTCTTAAGTCAATGCAGAAGGACAAAAGCCCTGGACCAAATGGGTGGACGGTGGAATTCTTCCAACATTTCTTCGAATCCTTGGGGGAGGACTTGCTTGGGGTGGTAGAAGAGTCAACGGTCAATGACACCATCCGCCAACCCTTCAATTCCACCTTCCTCGCTCTCATTCCCAAAAAGGAGGACCCCAAATCCTTTGAAGACTTTAGGGCTATCTCTCTTTGCACCTGCATCTACAAAATTATTGCAAAGGTGATAGCCACTCACATAAAGCCTTTTCTCTCAAAAAACATCTCTAAGGAACAATTTGGGTTTTTGGATGGAAGGAAAATTCATGAGGCGGTAGGGGTGGCTCAGGAAACTCTACATAGTCTCAAAAGAAGCAGGAAGAAAGGAGCGATAGTGAAAATCGACCTATCTAAAGCATATGATCGAATAAATTGGATGTACCTTCGGCTGCTCTTGACCCATCTGGGGTTCAGGAACAATTTCATAAATTGGGTGATGGGATGTATCACAACCACTAGCATTTCCATTCTGATCAATGGGGCTGCAAATCTTTTCTTTCAGGTTTAGAGCAGTCTTCAACAAGTTTTCCCTTTATCACCCCTCCTTTTCCTCCTTGCAGCAGAAGACCTAAGTCATATGATCTATGATGCAAAAAGGAGAGGAGAATTGAAAGGAATCGAGTAGTATTTAGTGCGACTTTTTGAAGGCTTTTACGGTGTAATTTCTCTAAATTCTGGCAGGAATTTATTGAAAAGAGAAGTTTGATTGCTAAATTTGCACAATCAAAGTGCCCTAGAGGTTTTTGAGGGTGCTAATCCATATATAGAGTCAAAAAACTAGTTTGAATAACAAAAACCAAGATTTTACCTCAAAAAATTTCACCGGATTCCTACACCTGAAACTTCAAAAAGTCGCACTAAAGACAACTCCGAAAGGAATTAAAGTGGTAGTAAACCTATCCATCACACATTTGTTAGTTGTAGATGATATCCTTTTGTTCAGCAATGGAAGCAATGAAGACATCAGATGAATACAATCAGTGCTAGATCTTTTTCTCAAGGAAACGGCGTTGAGCATCAATAGTCAAAAATCCTCAATAACCATGGAAGGGTTTTCAAGGGTGGAAGTGGAAATAATTTCTGAGGTGCTTCCCTTTGAAGTTAAATCTTTTACTGACAGTTTTAAGTACCTAGGGTTCTACTTAAAGCCAGACTCCTATAGAACTCAGCATTGGCCCTACCTACTTGTTTTCCTTATCATAATGTGGGTTAATGATGCAGGGGCATCCGAACATATTTGAATTAAGTTCGAATCTGTAGCTGAAAAGACGGATATGCGAACAGTCATGAAAATTTGGGGCAAATTTTGCTTGAACCGATACTGAATTTTTGAACTGATTTAATGAAATAATCTGCCATGTGTGCGTTTGAGAAGATGAAGGGTTGTTTGATCTCAACCGATTCACGAACCTTTATAGCATCTATATAACAACAAGCCTGTATTGTGTGAAGATGGGAGCGAATGCAATGTAATCTTAAGAGAATTTGGGCTAAGGCTGAAATGCCTTAGATGTAATCCTGTGTTGTACATAATAGAATGTGCTACTTATGAATTTCTGTGTGTTCAAAGATGCTTTTGTCTATGATTTAGATTTACAGTAGATTGTCATGTTGATTTATCGCCCATCGACCACTGTAAGGGTCGATGGCGTTCCTGTCCAGGTGCTATAGAGTAAGTTGGAGCGTGGCGGATTTAAAAATCTCAAGCCTGTGAAATCGATTCGAAAGGGGAATGAAATCTTTGTTTTCTTTAGAGTGGCAGTGTTAATCGATTTTGTGCTTAACTCTATTTTCGAACGCTGAAGACCCTTTATTATTTGATCCATGATGTTAAAGTGATGTTGAGGAAAAGAGATCAAGTAGGTGAGTTTGTTGATTAGGAATATCAATAACAATCTCTGTTTCATTAAGTATGTTAAAGCTCTACAGTAAAGACCGTAGCATCCATTCCTATTCCTTTGTTGAAGATAACATAATCGATTCATATTCCATTAAGTCATAAACAAGAGAGAGTGGTAGCGTTATATACAGAACTGAACGCTTTGAATGCATGATCTTTATTTAGGAAATCGCCTGCGTATTAAGCTGGTATGGGGGTTCGATAGAGTCCATGTCGTTTTGATCCTTTCGGACATAGAACACAAGGAAGTCAGCATCTGACTTTGGGTATGGGGAAACCGCACGAAAGCAACTTTGTCTGCTAATAAATCGAAACTATAGTCAAATTCCACTCGAATGAGATTAATCCATAGGGGTGTTTGAATCGACATATGTGACGTCGGTTTACAGTGTCAAACGCAGAAGCAAGTTTGAGAGAAACAAATTAAAATGAAGTGGAATTTATGAGTTAATTTCCAGAATTTCCAGTAAACGGTTTCATGAGATAATACCACTAATTTCGCACTGCTTTTGCGGCTGGGAGTGGTTTTACAAAATAAAATGTGATCCTGTTGAATTTTGCCACGTCGTCGAGACAATACCGCCAATTCGCATTTTACTTCAGCGCTAAAGTTCGGTGAGGAAAAAGTGTGATATCCACCAGATTGGATCGATCAAAGATCCGACGACGTGGGTGTGGGAAGCTGCGAGGGAGATAGCTCCAAGGTATGGGCCAGCATTTACTGAATTGATAATTGTTGATTTAATAAGTGAGTTCTAAATATTGGATGCGTGGACCATGAGAGTCCAACATGGATTTAAATGTCTTGCCCAATGAATTAGATTAACCACTCAATTGGTTATTAATATTATAAGAGATTAGGGTAATCATTCCAAATGATTATCCAATCACATTTCTGAATATGGAGACATTGGGTTTTAAAGTGCACAAAGGATTGGAGATGGGTTAGTTCTTTCGATATATAGACGAAGTAGCGTAGCCGAAGCATTGTGTCCCATGACCCACAGGTCTCAGGATCGAGTTCAAAGATTTGGGTAATGAATCTGCAAATTGATATAGTTTAGAGGTTGCAGGCTCATTTTGTAAAATGAAAGGTGAACCTACCTATAGTGGATTTCGCTCTTCATCAGTTAACCACTTTATTTATTAACTATGGCGTGTTTATTCATCATCCTTAACTAAACTAACTAATTGTGGTCATTTTTTATAAAGAGGTTCAACCACTTACAATCATCATTAATACAAGTAACCACTTGCAAGCTTTATTTACTAAACTAATTAATTATGGTCCCCTTTTTTTCATCACATTATGCCCTTGGGTACCCCCCTATGTAGCCCATATTATCCACCTATAGGTCTACTACACTTGAATAGAGCAACAAACAAATTGGAAAATCAAGCTCCATCACTTAATCCTAGAACTCTAAGGGTCAACAAAACCCTATAAGAAGCAATGCTACCATAGAAATATGATGTTGAATATTAATTTAAAATTTTTCATTACAAGAGTTTCCATGATGTGAACATGACACTTTAATGGCATAATGTGTGTGCAAAGGCCCATAAGGGTCATAAGATTCACCAAAGTAAATTGGGGTGGTTTTATTTTAATGTCAACCAAATGTTGTTGTGTTAATGACATTTTATATAAAACTGTATTCATATGGATTCTTTTGGAATCTAGTATAGTTTTAAAAATATAATCTGCTCTATTATTGTTAAGAAAAAATTGCATACATTTCATTTTTCTTTAAAAATAATACTTATATAAAACAAAACATATAAATTTAATTCACATAATTTTATAAAATTACTAAACAAAATAATAACACCAACTGATAAAACTATATTTATTTACATTAAATGAAAATAAAATATTAATTGTTTTAAATACTATACATTACAAAGTATCTCTAAGTTTGTGCTTTTTTCCATCAGCATTGGTATACTACTATTATCACCATCCTTTCCTTTTCTTTTGCATTAGATATATGCACCATTTTCTCGTTATTAACAGAGAGAAGAATTATATAAAATAAACTTCAATCAATGATTCACTGTCCTGGTCTAGTCAACATCTATAAAATCAAATGAAATTACGGAAATTTCTTACTTCATCATTGTATGGAATTTCTACATCATAATTTAGGAATTACATCTTCAAAGTCAATCTTCTCTTTGCAGATTTAAGATGCTCCTTTTGCAGCAATGTATTCTAACCAATGCTAATATTATAGCACACAGAACATTAGGATGCACCGTATTATATTTTACACTTCTGAAAGTACTTTATGGAACCATCCAATTTATAGTATAGAGTAGTAATTTAACAAAAATGATTCACTGTCCTTCCCTAGGAAACATCTATAAAATCAAATGCAATTACGGAAATTTCTTACTTCATCATTGTATGGAATTTCTACATCATAATTCATGAATTACATTGTAATTAGGGTCAATCCTCTCTTTGCAGATTTAAGATGCTCCTTTGCAACAATATCTTCTAACCAATGCTAATATTATAGCACACAGAACATTAAGATGCACCGTATTATATTTTACACTCCTCAAAGTACTTTCTGAAGCAAACCAATTTATGGTACAGAGTAGTAATTTAACAAAACCAAGGATTTTGAGAAAAGCCATATGTTTGCCTTCACTCTGTCTTTGGCTCAAGCAAAAGTATCCACTCCCAAGATTCTTTTCCCACTAACACATCAGATCACAGATTAGATTAGTTAGTCTTTGGAAAAGAATTTAAAAATGAAGTGAATATATATTTTTCAGCTTTTTAAGTCTACTTAATCCAAGAAGGATGAGCACGGAAGTGAACGAGCAACGTTTGATACTTCGACTTAAAGTGCAATAATATAAATTAACTCTCACCACCAAAAAAAAGGATAAGACAAACAAATAAAAAATATAAGTTTAATCCTTTTCAATATACAAAAATTTTTAATTCACTTTTTTTCTTATTTGATCTTTTTTGATATTTAATTGAATTGAGATTAAAATAGCTTAAATTTATTAAAAAACTTTATATGGCATATTCAACAAACAAACAGACAATTAGGGTTATCTTGAGTAGCTGGGTAGAACGATTATTATCCTCTCCACCCAGGTTTAAATTCTGCTAGTGACATGATGAGCTTTAGGATGCCTTAATGATTATTGTTATAATGGTTTCCAGTCTAAGAAAAACACTCTTAGGTCAGTATAACTGTGAGTTGGCCTGGTACCAGCAATTTCACTCTATCCTTGGGGTTGAGAGAGAAACAAATTTCTTTTCTTGGAAAAAAACATATTCAACAAACAATTTTTAAATTTGATGATTTCCAAAGAGGGATCAAAAAGTGAAATATGAAGTTTGTGTATAAACATTTAGCTATTTTTTTTAACCATAACTAGTGAATTGGTAATTTTGGAAGACTACTATGACCAAAACCCAAGATCCAATCATAACGACTGCCATTATTCACCTCAATATAAAGATATTCAAATTTCCTACCCCTTTGGGATTATAGAAATTACTCTTCACAATTTTCAACATATTCAAACAATTCCCACATAGACTAACATGTCTCGAGCCCCTCTTCACAATTTTCAACATATTTAAATAGTTTCCACATAGATTAACATGTCTCCAGCCCCAAGGGATAGCGATGGGTCAAATATCTTTGACCCCCTTGGGGTTGGGTCATTGCTAGTTTTGTCAATAAGTAGATCTACCTGGATTTTCCTATGGCAACTCAACTCAGTGTCTCTGTGAACCACTCTTTAAAAAAAAAATATTAGCATGTCTCCAAATAATAGAACCCCTATTATCTCTAATGCCCAAAATTTTACCCTGAAAAAAGAGAAAAAAAAAACATTAATAAAATAAAAAATTTATTTCTTCTCCACAAAGTTTGGATTTCATTTACTCCTCTCAAAGATTTGAGGATATATCAGCCAGTCTAAAAGTCGTTTTGTGCACTAATTTAGATCATTGTGTGAATCACACCTTAATTATGGTAATGAAAAAAGCTAACTTCAATGGTAACAAAAATTTAGTTGTCATCAACAATGTAAATATATCTAAGTTGAAACCTTATGTAAAGAGATCCAAAAGTTGGTTGCATCCTTGTATTTCTTAAGTTTGATCTAACTTGGTGGAAAATTAATTATTTTGTAGGCCTTACCAATCCACCATGGCTACAAGCAACTGTAAAATCTCAAAAAAAATCAAAGACTACCATAAAACTAAGCATCAAGTCTGTTACACTGCTATAAAAATATGTAAGTCTAGTACACATTTACTGTTATAGACTTGTACGAACTTTTCAAGACGTTTAGTAAGTTGCAACACAAGAGCGAGATGGGTATGATGAAAAGCTAAAAGAAAGAAATAAAACAATTGCAGATTTTAGCTATGGACTTTAACAAATAAAAATCCCAATTCTCAACTTTCCAACGAACTTGCTGGATAAAATATACTAAATGCCAAGCACTTGACTATGGTATGCAGTTAATTCAATTCAAACCACTGTTTTCCGCCTTCCTGTAAAATATCACAAAGCAATCTCCCAGCAGAAATTACGCAGAATTGATATATACTTGTGCTAACTTCAAGAGGGGTCGCAGGCCAAGGACTAAGCATTGCAGGACACCAGCAATCATTGAACAAAGCTGGTAATACTGCATTTATGATATAATGTCTCCACATCTAAGTTGCACGCTACAGGGAAATGGGCATGTGCTGGAATCGAGGAACCGTGATATTACTATATAATTATAATTATTATTATGTTATTTTATAAATATCACATTATATTGAAATTTTTATAGAAATAATAGATGAGAAAAACATTTCAAAACAAAATTAAATGACAATTTACTAGCAAACCAATCTCTATATTATTTGTTATAGAAAATTACATTATACAAGAAACAATATCTTAAAACAACCTTTATAAATGAGGCTGCATAAATCAAACATTGCAATAAAACATGGGCTAAGTTGCTAAAGCTTAATAGTCATTATCTTCATCACGGAAATTTTAAGAATCTCTCTAAATTTATATGTATAATAAATGGGTGAATCCCCATGATACATAGGAAAAATGGAAGGCAATTTTATTAATAATATAATATGTATATATAATTTTTTTGGCGAATCTCTCACGAGATTATATTATCTTGTAAAATCATGGCGAATCACTAATACAAAATGGTGAATCGTTGTCTAGTAGAGTTCAGGGTGTTGGTTCAAATGAAGATATGGTAGTTGAACCAAGAGTTGAAAGAAGTGAACCACTGAGACCAAGCATGGCACATGGTGATTAGCGAGAGAAGTAGTTCTCGTGTAGTTTGGAAAATGCGTTCTAGTTCTCCTAAGCGTAGTGTTGTTGCTCATGCTCGATGGACATGCGGATTCGAGAATCGGATTCGGGACACGAACCCCCGGAACCGGACACGTCTGGATACGTTATATATTATTTTATTATTATTATTATTATATATATATATATATATATATATATATATATATATATATATATATATATATTAAAAAATAGAATTTTACACAAATTCATAGATTCAAACATAAATTTAAGATCTTAGATACTCATACATGATACATTGATAGTAGATACATCATACAATTGTCAATCATACATATTAAAATTTACAATTTTACTCAGAAAGACAAGATAGTAAGATACTGTAGTTTTCTCATTAAGTCATCAAAATCAAAATGTGTTACATAAGTACACTGCCAATGGAAAATAGAAAGAGAAAATGCAGAACAACTACTATCTACAAGTCTACAAGACTACAAGCCTGAAGCCTCAATGAGTCAGAGTCATCAATCATCGTCATCATAATCAGCATCATTATCCTCATTCTGATCACCATGCTAACCACTGCTCTCCTCCGCTGCATCCTCCTCCTTTGTCATCTCTACATCTGTTGGTGTGGAGGATGACGCCTCTACTGTATTTCCATCAGCAAATGTGACAGGCTCTAGCGTTGATGCATTGAGATCCAAGTTGGCCAATGCCAACTCAACACTCTTGTTCAGACCCATATCATCAGGAAAGACATCCCACATCTTTGTCTTTCCCTTCAACCAATCCTCCCTCTGCCTGTAGATGAGACGAAGGTTGGTGTGCACATACACCATTATCTCTGCCTTGGACTACTCAAGCCTGCTCTTCTTCACAATATACAAATTCCCATATGTGCTCCAGTTCCTCTCGCAACAAGAGGATGAAGTCACCTGAGAGAGGAGTCTCATGGTTAACTATTGTAAAGGAGGGCTTGTTGCCACATGAGTTGCCCACCAAAAATAGGGTTTCTTATCCCCCCTGTCTTGAATCACATCTATTAGGTCCCCATATTACTAGTATAGTCCCTTATTGTTGTTAGTGTAACCCCCTTATTGTTATTATTGTACCCCTGTAACCCCCATATTGTTATTATTGTGCCCTTAAATTATTATTGTTAGGGTCGATAGGATTACATTGTGGCCCCATGGACTCCTATATATAGAAAAAAGGTTTTGTAATTTGTATAATCCAAGAATTGTTCATTCATGTAATGTATTGGAGGTTTCCCCCTCAAAGTGACTTATTTCTAAGGCGTTGATATCTCTTTTCTTCTATTTTTGGAGCTGGTTTCACAACATTTGGTATCAGAGCTTTGGATTCTAGGGTTTCGCTGCTCCAAACAGGTCATCGTGGAATTTTCGCTATAACTTTTTTTCTACGAAGGTTCAAAAGCGGAAATTTTTAGAGTGCAAAGACGAAATTGTGAGGAACATATTCGCAAAATTTCAGAGCTTTTTTCGCAATATTTTCGGAGGTATGATCTGTGGAAGTTAGGGATTTTTGCAAGCTCCTGAATTTCACTTAAAAAGGTTATCATGGAATTTTCGCTATAAATTTTTTTCTACGAAGGTTCAGAAGCTTAAATTTTTAGAGCACGAATCTGAAACCCTGAGGAACACGTCACAAAATTGCATAGCTTGGTTCATAATATTTTGCGGAGATATGATCTGTGGAAGTTAGGTCTTTTTCAGGCTCCCAAATTTCATCTCAAGGAGGTGATCGTGGGCAAATATTCATAACTCTCTCTCTGAGCATCGGATTGGAATTTTGTAAAAATTGACTGGAAGTACACGGACTTTAGTTTCCTGTCTATAAATTTTAGAGCCAAAAGAGAAAAAAGTGGCACATGGAAAGTCGTACAAGTTCGTTCTACTGAACCAGTCCATAATTAGGTCATTGTGGGAGATTGGACATAACTTTGCCTTGAAGAATCTAATTCAAGTCACACCTGTGGAATTTAAAAGAAGCTTCCACAAGAAAATTTGGCCCAATTTCCGATGCCCACTTCGTCGCTATTCCGACACATAGTTGTCGCAAGAGCGACAGTTCGAGGCCGGACCAAACATGGTTAGCCATTACGTCACAATTCTGACGCTTTTCCAAAGTGTCGCAATACCGACACATTTTCCGATGTTTCCAAACAACCATCGCTCTTCCGACATTTTCCAAACCGTCACTCTTCTGATGTGCGAAAACGGTCGCAATTCCGACGATATGTGGTCCGACGTTTTTAACATCGCTCTTCCGACGTTCGTAAACTGTCGCTCTTCCGACATGTATAAACTGTCGTAATTCCGACAATATGTGTCCGACGTTTTGGACGTCGCTCTTTTGAAGCTTATCAAGGTGTCATAATACGGACGCTATGCAAAAGTGTCACAAGACCAACGCTATGTCGAAGTGTTGCAATATCGACGCATTGCAGAAGCGTCGCAAGACTGACACCAGGAAGAAGTGTCGCAATACCGACGAACAATTGAACGTCGCAAGACTGATACGTATAAGTCGTCTCAAGATCGGCACTTATTAAAGTGTCGCAAGACCGATGCTAGGAATATAGTTCTACTGGTGATGTCTATGAATATAGTCCCGGATGCGAGTGTACTCGATGGTTAACATTGTGATGGGACCAGGGTTAGGCAAGTGGAGGAGAAGATCACTCGAATTCAAAGGACTACTATAGGACCAAATTTCAGATATTGAGCATCTGCAAGTATAGAGATAAGTCAATTTCAATATTGAGCTCCTCAAAAGCAAGTAAAATGTGTGTATTTTTTTTTCCGAATTGCATAAGTCTTGTTTGAAGAATCAAGTTGAATTGATTCCAAGGGCATACTGTAGAATAGATATCAGTATTGTGTTCTAAAATGGCCCCTAAAAAGAATTCAACACCCATTAAGCCTTTAGAATTCTCTACTATGACTCATGAAGACGAAGAATGGCAACATGACATATCAAAATTGCAAGAGCAAGTGCAACAAATTTTGCTCTTGCAAAGAGCAAAAAAAAATGACATGGAAGTTTTGAAGAAAGGCGTGGAATCTAACATGGATGGTTTGAAGAATGGCATGGAAGTTAAGATCGATGGCATGGAAGATGGCATGGAATCTAAGATGGATGACATGGAAGCTAAGATGGAAAACATGAAGAATGATCTAAAATCTGACATGGCAGGTTTGACAAAGTTGATACAAGAAATGTTTCCTAATGGTGAAAAGATAGTAGAGGAAACTCATGGTGAGAACAAAATAAATGTTAATCTTGATTTCATAAACTCTAATGTCGGAGGGAAGAACCACCATATTCCAAAAATGGATATGAGGAAGTTTGATGGAAAGGATCATGTAACATGGATACTACAGATGGAGCAATATTTTGATCTCAATAATGTGCAAAACATACAAAAAGTACACATTGCAACTTTACATTTAGAACAAAATACATTTGTATGGTATCGATGGCTTTGCTCCCATAAAAAAATTGTCACTTGGTCAATTTTATGGAGGAAATGATAGCACATTATGAGGATACAAAGAGCAACACTTTCTTTAGCCAAATCATAAATCTCAAAAAAAAGTGTTTAGTGGGGGAGCACATTGAGGACTTCCAAAAATTGAATACAAGGATAAATGATATTCCAAAGGAACACAGGATTGATCTCTTCATAAGTACTTTAAAGGATAACATCCAACATGAAGTTCTTGTTTTGGATCTCGATTCATTGGAGAAGGCATTCAGGTTGGCAAGAAAAATTGAATGTAAAATTATGGCAACAAGGAAGCCTACAACTCACTTCTATAAAGATGGAAGTGTTGCTACTCCTAGATTTTCACAACCTACAAGGTTGACACTATTGGGGTTCCCATGCTTTGGCTAGATTGGCAAGACCAAAAGATGAGACAACATCAGAACCACTTTGGAGCCCTAGGATCTAGCCCTCCTGGACCCGAAAAGGGATCTCTCCATGAAGCAAAGAATGATATATATCTTTGAAGCTCAAATGAGATGTTAGGCTAGGTATGAAGCACAAAGGGGGTTTAAAATGATTTGATTGGTTGGTTGCTGGGTTGGTCATGAGATCATAGACTGAGAAGGTAATGGAAAGAAAGGAGCAAAGAAGTAGGATGTTTCGGTAAAAGAGGATAGGTCAAAAAAGTGCCATCCATTGGGCTATGGAGTCATGAAAGTAGATTACTTGCAAACAACTAGCCAAAGCTTTTAGAGGGCAAGTCATCTATACTAAAGGATCTTTTAGATAGATGGTGGGATGGAACATTAAGGATTGAAAGTGAAAGAAGGAAAACAACCCAATTTCCGTCTATAGATCACGTCAGAGGTCATTTAACTCCAGGCCTGTCTGGACATACTCAAAGGCAGCTCTCAATGAAGTCACAAGGGGGCAGCTGATAGATCGGACCAGAGGTCATTTAACTCCAGGTATGCTTTAGCATGCTCCAAGGGAAAATAGAGATAAGTTTAACAGAACCAGGGTCTATAGATCAGAGAAGGACTTTGAACCTTCAATGCTTTGACACCATCAAAAGATCTTAGAAAGGCCAGCTGGTCGCAAAAGGACCCTAGTGGACAGGGCAACTCTAATCCCCAGTTTCCCAAATCTTCCAGCTTAAACCCAACAAGAACAACTAAGTAGCAAACCTCGAATTCATACATCAGCTAGCAGCATATGGAACTGCTACACTGGTTAAATTAGCTGAATTCACTCTTAGATCCAAAATCAGCAGAAAACATTAAAGGCAAGGAGAGCAGAAACATAGGGTACCTAACAAGGGTAAATCCTATGCCAGATTTCTGATGCGAGCCAAAAGAAATGAACAGCATGAAAATGTAAATAAAGATACAAAGAGAGAAACATCACCCGTAGTAATAGACTAGGATCCTGTGAAATTTTCTTGATTAATTGATGTAAAACTAGTCACATACACTCAACTCAATGGCTGATTACAATCCAAACTTTCTCCTCCCAGCCTACTACATTACAAACTACACTGCTACTCTCTCCCAAAACTATTCTAACAGTCAAAAATGAAACCCTCTAACTACAATAGCAACAACCGAACAACAACCTTTTACAATATGTTCTCAGGGATTCTTATAGATGAAAGAGAGCAGAAGGGGTAGATGAAAAACTAAATGCAGCATTAAAACTCAGAAGCAGCAAGAGGGCTGAGGCTCCATCCCATTTTAAATTCTGGGCATTTATCTCTGGTATTCTTTGGATGATGGAGTGGTCTTCGTCAGGCTTCCATTTACTCAAGGTATGTCTCTGATGTACTTTCTGTAGCCTTTTTCAAAGTTCTGGTGAATAAACCGAGGTGGATAGACAACTGTGAGGTCTGCCATACTGCATAACTAATGCACTGGTAGCGTAGGACTTTTGTCAGGGCGAAATTTCCCCAGGGACACGAAAAAGCATGCAGACAGTATGAGCACTTCTTCCTCTGTGGAAATAACATTCTGCTGATGGTTACACTGATACATATCGTTTTCTGTGCATTGGACCTTCTGAGCGGTCCACGATGTCTTCGAACTGGTACCTTTGCCTTCTAAATCCCTGAAAAAGGCTCAAAACATCTTCAATTACGTGCCTTAAACTCTCTGCTGCTCCGGTATTGTCTTTGTCTATGCGATATGAGCTTTACTGGTGCCGGAGAGGTTTTGCAGAGTTTGAACTCTATCCTTTGATGAAATTTATGTTGCAGACATCTTTCCGGACATTTCCCTGTAATATTGGGCTCTAAATTCAGCTTCTTCTGTGCACTGTGCCACTGCAATAGTGCATATGAATCATGGCGGGTTTCCGCCTGCCTATAACCATGCAAAACACGAAAACGCGTTAAGAAAACATGCATGGGGAGGGTGGCGCGGATGACTGTGAAAATGGCAGTGTGGCACGGACGAGGACAATGAATGCAGAGGATGCTGTGGCGGAACGTGGTGGATGAGCGAGAGATGCAGTCGAAGGTGGTGAGAATGGAAATTTTAACGCAAAACATTAAAATTTGACCTTTGAATGAAATATATAGGGAGGATGGAGGAAAAATGGGACAAAACACGTGGAATGGTGACGTGGCGGGACCGGATCAATGGTGGGCATGCATTAAATCTGGGCCGTCTGATCTCCGGAGGAGATCGACGGTGGAAAATGCAGCGGAGGGAGACGGATGGCGGGCCAGGGGTACTGTTTGCCTTGGTTAACTCTCGCGCAACTTCGTGGTGCGACTACCATCGGATGGCCTGCCCCAGATCGGACGGTGTACAACGATATCACGTTAGATCTGTGGTTGAACGATAACGTGCGATGGAGGGTGGTTTATGAACAGTGCGCGAAGCCATGCGTCATGCGATGAGTGGAATCGCTCCGAAATGAAAAATACCGCCCACCTCCCAAAGGCAGTGTGATGGATACCGCTGGTTTCTGCACAGTGTTTGGTGCGGGAACCCCTGGGGCGGATGAAATACGGACCGTCGGATCAGCGGGTTAAACGAACGGCTGTGATGTGATCAGGGCGGTGAAAGGGTTGAACGGTGGACACTGCGGGGATTGCGACAACCGTCTGATCTATACAGATCGACGGTTTAAAATTCTCCTGATATATTCATTTGCGATAAGCGCCTTCCACCTTGGTGCCTGGTCTTGGAACTGGGTCATGTGGGGGAAACGGTTCTGGGGCTAGGGCCAAAAGGTGCTAAACCCACATACATGAAGAATATGGTTTTGGCTCATTTTTAATGCATTTTGAGGCCAATAAAGGGAACGATAAGGGAGAAAAGGGGAAATTATACCAAACCAGGGGTGTGAGTAGGGGTTAGAGGGGATTTTGGGATAGTTTAGGAGGACTAAGGGAGGGATTTTGGGGTGAAAATGAGGCTTTAAAAAAAAGGAAAAAAAGGGATGAAAAGGGACAATTCTGCAGGGGTACCAGGGGCAAATGAAGGCCTTTAGGAGCATAATTTTTTGCAATCAGAGAGGCTTTATAATGGGAAACAACAGAGGGGATTTATCAAAGGACAAAGGAACAAGGAGGCTTCAAGGATGATGTGTTTTCAGGGGAAATGCATTCCTTGGAGGCTCAAAAACATTTTAGCCCCCTGTTTGCTTGTCAAAAATTTATAGGGGGCTAACAGTGGCTCCACATGGGGATGGCTTCTTCTTGAAGGAGCCAAGAATTCAGAAAATAAATCTTTGGTGTAGGCCAGATGCTTGGTACTTGACTCATCCATTTTCTCTCTTGGATCAACTGCCACAAATTGTGAAGACATCAAATTAGCAGAAAAATTCTCAAACAATCTACCTACCCATCCTACAATCCTAGCATTTATCTTTTGGGTGCATTTGGACTAGCAGACCATTTACATCATTTATTTTTTACAAACATGAAAATAAACCTATTCTACTTCTACCCTTATTACTCCATGAGACCAGATTAGACTGTTGGCCTCCTAACTTTGTCTACCTACACCACTATCTGCTAGGATCAGACTGTCTAGCAGATTTCTTCTCTATATTCTAAGACAGAAATTGAAAAATAGTCAAGCCAAGATTAGAATGTCTGGCTTGCTGGGCTTTGCAAAAATTAAAACAACTGACTACCTGCTCACAGACTGAGCTTTATTGAGCTTTTCCTACCTACCCTACTCTAGCTGGACTATTTACAAGTCTAACTTACAAACATTGTCTTCCAATGCAACCATTCCATCAAGTGATCCCATGACTGGTCTTTCTTGCTCAACTCTTTGAGCATGCTGGATAGGCAGGGCTGCTCCCACTCTTTTTGTTCGACAATAACATTTTTTAAAAAAAATCTTTCTGTTTGCAACATGCTGCTCAAAAAGACCTTTGATCCTTCTTCGAATGTTTGTAGGAAATGTGCATAAGGATCATGAAATGATACTTGGTTATGAATATCTGGCAGGCAGGCTTCAACCAGGATTTCCTCTTCTTCCACTAGATTAAGAAGAAGACTCTCTTGAGAAAGAGAATCTCCCTCATCTTCTTCATTTTCTGAACTGGAGGACTCATCGTATATTGGAGCTGAGACCTCTTGGAGCTCTGATATATTCTGCTCTGTTGGGCTGAGCTCCGTGAGAAGATCTGTGTATTCTTGAGCAGAGGTATATACCATTGCTTCCTCTTTTTCAAGAGAAGGCTCCTTACTCTCATCATGCTCAAGAATCTCTTCTATGCTTTCTTCCTCCTCCCTTAAGATGAAAGGCTGCTGATCTCCATCTTTATGGCATTCACCACTGATGATCTGAAGTGTGACAGAGTGAAGATTCAATGAATCTGCATCTATCACTATGCTTTCAAAACTCTCCCCATCAGTATCATAGAAAGGCTGACTGGGTTCATTACTTCTCTGAAGTCACCAGCTCTGATCTTCCTCCCATGAATCTAAGGATGATGGTCCTGCAAGCTCATGTTCCCTTTGAAAACAACCATCATCAAACAGATCATAAACAGGAAAATCATAACTGTAAGTAATGTCACCCACCAAACCTTCTGGATTTTCAGCAGGTCTTTCTTCTTCCTGATCCACAGAGGAGTCTTCTAGATCTGAATCATCAAACTCATAAGATGAATGGGCAACCTTGTGTGTTCTATAAAAGATTTCTGAGGTGGACTACTGATTTAATATCTGATCAATCTCTTCTTCTGTCAAAAGAGGGGTTTCCCTCTCATCATGGACAGAAGAACAACAGTCCTCTTTCTCTTGCATTAGCTGATTTGGAGGCTGGATGTTTTCTTGAGCCTCTTCTTCCATGTCAGATTCTACCTCTTCTATGTGGTCTCTTATTTCCTCAAAGCAGTGTTCCCTATTAGCCTTTGTTGTTAGGTCCTGATATTCTCTTGTCAGTGTAACACGAGACATAGGTAAGCAATCAGGCAGTTCCTGATCACCTTCCTCTTCATCTTCAATAGATCCTTGAGCATCGTACATGTCTTGCTCATCTTCTAGGTCTTGAGTTTGTTCTTGATCTGGGGAATGCATGGGTTGTTCTGGATAATCATCATTTGCATTCATATTAGCCATATACATCTCCAGCACTTTACCAAACGTTTCTGCTATTCCATTTAATTGATCATACAAAGCATCTAGCTTTGTATCTTTGTCCATGTTTGGATCCATGTTCATGTAAAGAAGGCTACTGCATATTTTCAACCAGTTCAAAGTCTTCTACCAGTGGAGTCATTATGTATTCTAGGAGTTATGGAGTGTGGAGTCACCAAGTGGATGAATTTAATTGTTTGGAGCAGGCTGTTGTCCACCATCATCAATTAAAAGCCAATCTAACCAGAGATTATGGGTTTGATCCCCATCGGAGTCGCCATTATGTTGGGGTTCCCATGTTTTGGCCAGATTGGCAAGACCAAAAGATGAGACAACATCAAAACCACTTTGGGGCCCTATGATCTAGCCCTCCTGGACCCGGAGAGGGATCTCTCCATGAAGCAAAGAATGATATATATATTTGAAGCTCAAATGAGATGTTAGGCTAGGTATGAAGCACAAAGGGGGTTTAAAATTATTTGGTTGGTTGGTTGCTGGGTTGGTCATGAGATCATAGACTGAGAAGGTAATGGAAGGAAAGGAGCAAAGCAGTAAGACGTTTCGATAAAAGAGGATAGGTCAAAAAAGTGCCATCCATTGGGCTATGGAGTCATGAAAGGATATTACTTGCAAACAACTAGCCAAGGCTTTCAGAGGGCAAGTCATCTATACTAAAGATCTTTTAGATAGATGGTGGGATGGAACATTAAGGATTGAAAGTGAAAGAAGGAAAACAACCCAATTTCTATCTATAGATCAGGTCATAGGTCATTTAACTCGAGGCCTTCTTAGACATACTCAAAGGCAGCTCTCAATGAAGTCACAAAGGGGCAGCTTATAGATCGGACCAGGGGTCATTTAACTCCAGGTCTGCTTTAGCATGATCCAAGGGAAAACAAAGATAAGTTTAACAGAGCCAGGGTCTATAGATCGAAGAAGGACTTTGAACCTTCAATGCTTTGACACCAGCAAGAGATCTTAGAAAGGCCAGCTGGTCGCACAAGGACCCTAGTGGACAGGGCTAACTCTAATCCCCAGTTTCCCAAATCTTCCAGCTTAAACCCAACAAGAACAACTAAGCAACAAACCCTGAATTCATACATCAGCTAGCAACATATGGAACTGCTACATTGGTTAAATTAGCTGAATTCACTCTTATATCCACAATCAGTAGAAAACATTAAAGGCAAGGAGAGCAGAAACATAGGTACCTAACAAGGGTAAATCCTATGCTATATTTCTAATGCGAGCCAGAAGAAATTAATAGCATGAAAATGTAAATAAAGATACAAAGAGAGAAACATCACCCGTAGTAATAGACCAGGATCCTGTGAAATTTTCTTGATTAATTGATGCAAAACCAGTCACATACACTGAGCTCAATGGCTGATTACAATCCAAACTTTCTCCTCCTAGCCTACTACACTACAAACTACTCTGTTACTCTCTCCCAAAAATGTTCTAACAGTAAAAAATGAAACCCTCTAACTATAACAGCAACAACCGAACAACAACCTTTTACAATATGTTTTCAGGGACTCTTATAGCTGAAAGAGAGCACAAGGGGTAGATGAAAAACTAAATGCAGCATTAAAACTCAGAAGTGGCAAGAGGGCCGAGGCTCCATCCTGTTTTAAATTCTGGGCATTTATCTCTGGAATTCTTTGGATGATGGAGTGGTCTTCGTCAGGCTTCCATTTACTCAAGGTATGTCTCTGATGTACTTTCTGTAGCCTTTTGCAGAGTTCTGGTGAATAAACCGAGGTGGATAGACAACTGTGAGGTCTACCATACCGCATAACTAATGCACTGCTAGCGTAGGACTGTTGTCAGGGCAAAATTTCCCCAGGGACACGAAAAAGAATGCAGACGATATGCGCACTTCGTCCTCTGTGAAAAGAACATTCTGCTTATGGTTAGACTGATACATATCATTTTCTATGCATTGGACCTTCTGAGCGGTCCACGATGTCTTCGAACTAGTACCTTTGCCTTCTAAATCCCTGAAAAAGGCTCAAAACATCTTCAATTACGTGCCTTAAACTCTCTGTTGTTTCGGTACTGTATTTGTCTATGCGATCTGAGCTTTACTGGCATTGGAGAGGTCTTGCAGAGTTTGAACTATGTCCTTTGATGAAATTTATGTTGCAGACACCTTTCCGAACATTTCCCTGTAATATCGGGCTCTAAATTCAGCTTCTTCTGTGCACTATGCCACTGCAATAGTGCATATGAATCATGGCGGGTTTCCGCCTGCCTGTAACCCTGCAAAACACGAAAATGCGTTAAGAAAACATGCACGGGGAGGGTTTCACGGATGACTGTGAAAATGGCAGTGTGGCACGGACAAGGACGATGAATGCAGAGGATGCCATGGCGGAACATGGTGGATCAGTGGGAGATGCAGTCGAAGGTGGTGAGAATGGAAATTTTAACGCAAAACATTAAAATTTGACCTTTGAACGAAATATACAGGGAGGATGGAGGAAAAACGCGACAAAACACGTGTAATGGTGACGTGGCGGGATCGGGTCAATGGAGAGCAAGCATTAAATCTGGGCCATCCGATCTCAGGAGGAAATCGATTGTGGAAAACGTAGCGGAGGGTGACAGATGGTGGCCCATGGGTACTGTTTGCCTTGGTTAACTCTTGCACAACTTCATGGTGCGACTACAGTCAGATGGCCCACCCCAGATCGGACAGTGTACAACGATATCGCGCCGGATCTGTGGTCGAACGATAACATGCGATGGAGGGAATTTTATGAACAGTGCGCGAAGCCACGCGTCATGCGATGAGTGGAATCGCTCCGAAATGAAAAATACCGCCCACCTCCCAAAGGCGTTGCGATGGATACCGTCGGTTTCTGCACAGTGTTTGGCGCGGGAACCACCGGGGTGGATTAAATACGGACCGTCGGATCGACGGGTTAAACAGATGCCTGTGATGTGATCGGGGCGGTGAAAGGGTTGAACGGTGGACGTTGTGGGGGATTGCGATGACCATCCGATCTATACAGATCGACGGTTTAAAATGCTCCCGATATATATTTGCGATAAGCGCCTTCCACCTTGGCACTTGGTCTTGGCGCTGGGTCATGTGGGGGGAAACGATTCTGGGGCTAGGGCCGAAAGGTGCTAAACCCACATACATGAAGAATATGGTTTTGGCTCATTTTTAATGCATTTTGAGGCCAATAAAGGGTAACGATAAGGGAGAAAAGGGGAAATTAGACCAAACTAGGGGTGTGAGTAGGTTTTAGAGGGGATTTTGGGATAGTTTAGGAGGACTAAGGGAGGGATTTTGGGGTGAAAAGGAGGCTTTAAAAAAAAAGGAAAAAAGGGATGAAAAGGGACAATTCTGCAGGGGTACCAGAAGAAAATGAAGGCCTTTAGGAGCACAATTTTTTGAAATTAGAGAGGCTTTATAATGGGAAACAGCAGAGGGGATTTATCAAAGGAAAAAGGCACAAGGATGCTTCAAGGATTATGTGTTTTCAGGGGAAATGCATTCCTTGAAGGCTCAAAAACATTTTAGCCCCTTGTTTGCTTGTCAAAAATTTATAGGGGGCTAACAGACACCACAACAATTGGAAGAAAAAAGAGCAAAAGGGCTTTTCTACAGTTGTGATAGCAAATACACTAAAGGTCATAAGTGTGCTAAGAAGAAATTATTTTACATAGATTGCCAGAAGGAAAAATGAACAAGAATCTTCAAAAGGATATACACGGGGAACACGACCCTGAAAAAGGAAGAAATGGTCGGCCATATCATATATAGCATTGGTAGGGTGCCACTCCTCAAACTCTCAAGATAGAAGGACATATCAAGAAGAAAAGGGTAATAGTGTTGGTTGATTCAGGTAGCACCCATAATTTTATTCATTATAAGGTAGCCAAGGAATTAAATTGTTTCCTATACCCAGCACCAGAATGTCAAGTGATGGTTGCAAATGGAGGAACTATAAATTGCTCTGGAAAATGCCATAATATCAAGGTAACCATGGGGGAATATGTATTGACTAGTCCAATGCTTGCCATTCCTATGGGAGGTGCTGATGTTGTACTAGGAGTACAATGGTTACAATCTTTGGGAACGGTAGCTTTTAATTTTCAAGAACTTTTCTTGAAATTTTTTTCAGAAGGAAAGGAAGTTGAATTACGGGGTATTGCAGGGAAGCCGAGAAAGATAATAAGCTCTAATGTCATGACAAAGCTTCTAAAAAAAGAACAACGAGGCGTCATTGCACAATTATGCTCACTAGAAGTTCCAACATCAAAATCATCTATTTCTGCAGATCTCCAACAAGTCTTGGACAATCATTCCAAGGTTTTTGAAACTCTCGAAGGACTCCCACCTATTCGTGATCATGATCATGCTATTCATTTGATTCGAGGAAGTGTTCCTCCAAACATCAGACCTTATAGATATCCTTGTGTCCAAAAGAGTTAAATTGAAGGCATGATTGCAGAAATGTTAGAGGCGGGTATAATTCAACCTAGTCAAAGTTATTTCTCTGCTCCTGTAGTATTGGTACACAAGAAGGATGGATCATGGTGCATGTGTTCGGATTATAGGGAGCTCAATAAGCTCACCATTAAAGATAAATTTCCCATTCCTGTGATTGATGAATTATTGGATGAATTACATGGAGCAATTTATTTTACCAATTTGGATCTTCGTTCAGGATATCATCAAATTAGAATGAAGACTGAAGATATTCCAAAAACATAATTTCGAACTCATGAGGGTCATTATGAATTTTTGGTCATGCCTTTTGGCCTTACCAATGCACCTTCTACATTTCAAGGGTTGATGAATTCCATTTTCAAACCCTTCCTTAGAAAATTTGTCCTAGTATTTTTTGATGATATACTAATCTACAGCAGGTCTTGGAAGGATCATGTTGAACATGTTGACAGGGTGCTCAAACTATTGCAGGAGAAACAATTATATGCAAAAAAGTCCAAATGTTTCTTTGAAGTACAAGAGGTGGAATATCTGGGTCATATTGTATCTCACGAGGGGGTTAAAGTGGACCCTAACAAAATTAAAGCCATTAAGGAATGGAAATTTCCCACAACCATAAAGCAGTTGCGAGGATTTCTTGGGTTAACAGGGTATTATCGCAAGTTTGTTAAGAATTATGGGAGAATAGCAGCACCTCTAACAACATTATTGAAGAAATATGCATTTTCATGGACTCCTGAAGCAACTAAGGCCTTTGAACATCTTAAGAAGGCAATGTGCGTAGCACCGGTCTTAGCTACGCCAGACTTCACGAAAACCTTTATTGTGGAATGTGATGCCTCAGGAAATGGAATTGGTGCAGTTTTAATGCAGGAAGGAAGACCCATTGCTTTTGAAAGTCGTCCAATCAAAGGAAAGTATTTACAGAAACCTATTTATGAGAAGGAAATGTTAGCAATACTACATGCACTAAAGAAATGGCGAACTTACCTAATGGAAAGACACTTCAAGGTAAAAACTGATCATGATAGTCTTAAACACTTTTTGGAACAAAGACTATCTTTAGAAGAGCAGCAAAAATGGGTCACAAAGATGTTTGGTTATGACTTTGAAATAATCTACAAAAAAGGAAAGCTTAATGTTGTTGCAGATGCACTCTCAAGAAAGAATGAAGAGGTGGAAGCATCGCTTTGTGCCATTTCTATTATCCAACCAGATTGGATAACTGAAGCAAGAGATGAATGGAAGAAGGACAAAGATGTATGGACACTCATTCAAAAGTTGCAGCAAGATCCTAGTACATCTGATACATTTAGTTGGAAAAATAATTCCTTATGGTACAAAGATCGCTTATATCTTTGTAAGAATTCTCAACTAAAACAAAAGATTCTTCTGGAATTGCACACTTCTCCTTTAGGAGGACACTCGGGATTTTTAAAAACTTACCACAGGGTGAAGAAAGAATTTTTTTGGGATGGCCTTAAATGTGATATTCAAAAGTTTGTGGCGGAATGTTTGGTTTGCCAATAGAATAAAGTTGAGACAATTAAGACCCCGAGACTTCTACAACCTTTATCCATTCCAAGTCAACGTTGGGAGGAGATTTCAATGGATTTTATCACAGGTTTACCTAAGTCCGAAGGAAAGAGTGTCATCATGGTCGTAGTTGATAGACTTACCAAGTATGCACACTTTTGTGCATTATCTCATCCATTTAAAGCAAGTACAGTTGCTACTACATTTATGGACACAATTCAAAAGCTACATGGAAAACCAAGGGTTATTGTGAGCGACAGAGATCCCATTTTTACTGGAAATTTTTGGACGGAGTTATTTTCTTGTTTGGGTACTCAATTAGCTCATAGCTCATCTCATCATCCTCAATCTGATGGTCAAACTGAGATAGTAAATAAATGTTTGGAAGGATATCTTCGTTGTTTTGTATCTGATAAACAAACACAATGGGTCAAGTGGTTACCTCTTGCTGAATGGTGGTATAACACTTCCTTCCATACTGCAGCAAAAATGACCCCATTTATGGCACTTTATGGATATCATCCACCATCCATCACATCATCTTTCAGGGAAAATTCGAAGGTTCAAGCAGTGGAAGATCACATCGAGCATCAGCAAGAAGTTCTCCAACTCTTAAAGGATAACCTGAATTTGGCATAAAATCGAATGAAACAACAGGCAGATCAACATCGCAGCGAGAGAAGTTTTGATGTAGGAGATTGGGTATTTTTACGGCTACAACCATACAAACAAATGTCCCTCAAGCAAACTAAGAAGGATAATAAATTATCACCAAAGTACTATGGTCCTTACAAGGTGTTGCAAAAGATTGGTACTATGGCATACAAATTGGAGCTTCCTGCTTCTTCGCGAGTACATCCAGTTTTCCATGTTTCATGCTTAAAGAAGGTTATAGGAGAAAATCTTCCAGTTCAAACAATATTGCCCGAACTTGATGAGGAAGGAAAAATCATATTGGAACCAGAAGCGGTCATGGAAACAAGAACTCGACAACTACGGAATCGATCAATTTCAGAGTATCTCATCAAGTGGAAGAACTTACCCACTGAAGATTCTACATGGGAGGATGATAATTTTATATAGAAGCACCCAGAGCTACTCAAGCATTGAGGACAACACTTTTTTGAAGGAGAGGGGCATGTTAGGTCCCTATATTACTAATATAGTCCTTTATTGTTGTTAGTGTAACCCCCTTATTGTTATTATTGTATCCCTGTAACCCCCATATTGTTATTATTGTGCCCTTAAATTATTATTATTAGGTTGGCTAGGATTACATTGTGGCCCCACTAGGATCACATTGTGGCCCCATGGACTCCTATATATAGAAAGGAGGTTTTGTAATTTTTATAATCCAATAATTTTTCATTCATGTAATGTATTGGAGGTTGCCCCCTCGAATTGGCTTATTTCTAAGGCATTGATATCTCTTTTCTTCTGTTTTTGGAGTTGGTTTCACAACAACATCATAGCCTACAAATCGCCCAGTGCCAATGGAAAACTCTGCAAAGGCATCCCCCACCTCATCAAGGGATGCCCTCTCCTAAAAAATCCTCCTCAATGCATATTTCCTCCCCTATGAGATTTCACCATCCATGTGAGGAGGGAATCTGCGGGAAGGTCCACCATTCAGCCACTCATGGTTGTAGTATTTTGGGTTCAAGGAGTGAGCCAAACAATGTAAAGGTATGCAATTCTTGTCCCATATGCTAACAAGAATATCATGTATGCTAGTGAAGAAGGCCTCTGGTGATATCTCATACTCTGGGCATTGACTCTGTAAAACAATGGTCCTCACAGACTCAATCATGGAATCCCATCCCTCATAAACCTCTCCTAGGATGGGTTGGTTTGTATTTACAATTCGATGCAAGGAAATGGTAGGCTCCATGATCTGAATAACTAGATCTAACTTCTCCCACCAGATATCATCCAACACTGAGCCCTTCACTTTCTTTGAGGCTATTTGATCTGTCTTTCTCCAAAAAGACCAAAACTCTGAAATAACCATGAACCCAAGAGCGGTCTTGACCTCCCTCAACCTCTTCAACATGATGAATGAAGAGGCAAATCATGTATCCACAATCTTCAACAATGATAGATTGGTGTACTCCTTGTAGATAGTGAGGGCATTTGTATGGTTTTGTACAAAGTTGTGGATATGTCATGCATCCTCAATAATGGCTCCAATCCAAAGCACATTAGAGGCAATAGATTTCACTGCCAAGTTAAATGAATGGAAAATGTAAGGTGTCCAAAATATTTGTGGACATTTTTCTTCCACAATCATGCCAGCAGCCTTGCAAACAAGTGCATTATCTGTAATGATTTGCACACCAGAATTGACACCTACATCTTCAATAATTTTAATAAATAACTCACCCATATATTGTGCATCCTTGTATTGTACAAGTGCATCCACTGATTTCAAGAAAACTATACCATTCAAGGATGACACCATGAATTTGATGAGTGGGTGGTGTGTTGGATCTGTCCATCCATCAAAAACAATGCTAACCCCAGATGTTGGCCATGTTGATTTAATGGGCTCAATCATTTGTCCACCTCTCTCTTTTCCTTTGTCAACAATGTGGTTTTGAGCTTCTCTGACCCAGGAGGCACATACCTTGATGGAGCCCCATGACTAAGAGCTCAACACGTCTCAATAAGTAGAGGTGACCATGCAACATTAAAGGATATGAAGTTCTGATAGAAAAAAAATCCAATAGTGAGATCAATCTCTTCCCTCTTCTCTTTTTGAAAAATCTTGTCCATTGGACCAACTACAGTTGCCTTTCTCTTTGCTGATTTTCCCCTACTAAAACTCTCAAAAGGGAACTTGTTGCTGCTTTTCCTTAAGAATGGAAGGGGGTCATCATTCTTGTTTTGTTTTGATTTTGATGCCACGGTTGCCGCACCAAAAAATTTCTCTTTCTCCAATTCCTTCATCTTTGGTGATTCAACTGCTATACAAGTTGTAATGCCACAACCTGGCAAAGCCAAAAAATGAGATTTCACATAGAAATATGTGCTAATTAAATGGGAGTTGCAAAAATTGCATCTCCATGAAACATTGCCTCATCCCTTTGCTTTGTTGCCTGGCCCTACCTCTCTTGTCACATATTTCCACAATGGGTATTTGGGGTCATGAGTTTGTTTTCCCTGAACATTTGAAGCCGTTGTTGCAGCCCCACTTTCAATAGATGGAATACTTGCAGACCCTGATGAAATAGGGATAGGAGGGGCATCTCCAATAGGGAAATTCTTCCCCTTTCAGTTCCCCTATCTTTCTACCCTTGATTGAGCCATGAATACTATAAAAAATAAACAAAAATGACCAAATATATAAAACATATGCACATGCAAACCTTAACAGCAAACTAAATGCAAAAAGATAGAGGGAAAGTGCACTTACCAGATGCTCTAATCTCTTTGAAAAAACTCCCTTTCTCCTTGCTAACCCTTGCTCCTTTCTCACTTCACAAACAAACCATTGTAAGAAATAATGGTCGAAACTCCACTTTTATAACTTAAACCTCGCACTTTTTCGCTGGTCGAATCCAACCGTACGGGATTTGATCGTGTCCGTACATGACTCTATCAGGATTCGATGTGTCCTATATGGACACGATCGAATCTTGTGAAATGGGTACGAATCTGTATGTATCGTATCCGATATGAAGGCTTCGGGACTCGTGGGCCCCACCCTACGAATCTGGTTTCTTAGGTGTCAAACTGTGATTTTATTGACATAGAATTGGGGTTGTTTTGTAACCAGTCAGTCATAATTACTACCAAAGAAATACAAGCACTCTCCCCTATAGCACGTGGACTTCATTGGTCAATTGAAGAAAAAATACTTCAGTTGATAGCTTCATTTGTCCATCTCTTCTGACCAGTACTTTATGTTCCCAACTACTAATAGTAAAGTTTTCATCTCCAAAACCTACCCAAACATGTTCAGAGCTACACTGGAATCAATATCATTGACCTGCAACATATAAACAGATATTCATATCAATATCTATCAGATATTTCAAGAGATAGTTAAACAAAAACGAAGCAACAAACAACAGGGTTCTATCAGTTTCTAAATTGATGTTGAAGTAAATTCAATACTTGAAAATAATCCATATCTAGAAGCATCAAACTGTAATCAAAAGTATTCAATCCAAACAAAATATCTCAAACAGTCATGAGTCATGCCAAACTAAGTAACACACATCCAAACTTGTTTGTAGCACCAAATGAAGCACTCAAAAATGCCAAAAACAATACAAGCACCCATCAGTATTACACCAGTACTTTTCGCTATGGTATGAATAATGTGACATAGTTATAAGGGAAGAAAAAATCAAGAGACGAGTTGTATATCACTAGGTAAGGCCACATGGTGAAGCCTGGTTAAAAGGAACCCAAGTCACCAATCATCTCCACTGGATAAAAAATAAACATAAATTCATAAAAACAAACAAAATGTTTAATCTTTTTTTACTTAAAAATGCGAAGATCCCAAATTGTAATCACAAGCATTCAGGCCAAACACATTACCATACATGATACACAATCTTTGATTGCAGAACCAAAATAATGCAATCAAATATGCCAAAAATAGTATAATCATGCACCAATATTGCACCAGAACCTTTCCTATATTAAATTTGTGTATTGTGCAGAGTGATATGGTTAGGAGTAGCAAAATGATAAGAGACATGAATCTGTACCATCACTTGGGGGGGTAGTCGTGTAGGAAATCTTGATTGTCTACGATCAAAATCAATATTATCTCCACCCTCTTCTCTACATACCTTATTCAACAATGGTATATGGAGGAGCTAGTTTAAACCAAGAAGGAAAGAAACCAAAATTTTCTAAGTAAATTAATTCAAGAGAAGGAATAAATCAAAATGAAACTTATGAAACATGAGCAAAGTATATTAATGTGCATAATTTATGAGCAAAGTGGAGAAAGAAATTTTCTTTTTCTAATACAAGAGTGACATGTACCTACTAATGTGTTAAAATATAAACTACATTTTTCAAAAAATTTACATTAGATTTGAAGGAAAATAATAATTATTCCACTAAAACTCAGTCACATGTTTTACCATATGAGAAAGTTGTCACACCCTCCAGTCAAATCTATCAACCATGAATGTCCTTCAACCATTTAATGAATTTCTACTTAAATTCAACATTGCTGAGGAGTATGTCACAAATCTCCTATAACCATCTTAAACGTGAAGGGCGTAAAAATGTTCTGAAATCATGAATCTCCTTGAACCATTTAATTAATTGTTAGTGCAATGTCACGTATTCCTCATGAATATGTCCAAATTTGCTACAACTACTTAATGCATTGTTCGTGCAATATCATGTTACTCACGATTATGTCACAATCTAAATTATAATGAACTTGCAAAAATTTCCAACGAATAATATTACTGGTTGCATCATATAATGAATGTGCAAAAATTACTAACGACCAAAGTCTTGATTGAAAAGCTTTAATTCCATTCCATTGATTTTATTTTGGTGATTCTGCAAAAATCACATGAACGATAGCAAGGGATACAAATTTAATTCCATTCCATTGATTTTATTTTGGAGATCCTGCAGAAATCATGTGAACAATAGCAAGGGATACTAGGCTGCTTATAACCCTTATCTCCAAGCATTATTAATTTCTTCTCTTGTTTAGAAGAAGAAGATAGGATATTTAAGAGTTAGTAAAATGGTCCAAATAAGCAAGGGAACCCACTAAGGGTGAATTAATGTAGATGGAAGGTTCAGATTGATCATAATTTTTTCTCACATCAGTAAACCTATCCATGTTGTTTGGGCCTCCCACTACAGCTCCGACCAAGATGTTGGGATTGGGAGCATTTTTGTACAGAGATTGGAAGCCTGCTTTGTAGGGAATGGGTTGAGGATGATTGGCCTTGGAGGGCAGAGAAGAGGCTCCATGATGAATAAGTTTTGGATAGAGGGAACCAATCCAACCATGTATGACATCCTCATAGGATTATCTCCCAGTATGTAATCAACCTTCATCAACACAAAAATTGATTTAGATCTTTCGTACATTAGTAACTTTTTGAAATAATAGGAAAATTAAGCATTGGGATATTATGAATCTATACCTGGCATTTTTCAAGTGCTCTCAGCCTGTGAGGAGTGACTGTCAGATAGGGATTGTCACTCCTTATATTCATTTTAGATGGCACATTTTAAAAATACAGAGGTTTCGTTGTATCCTCCTAATTTTTGGAATACAATTCAAAATGCAAGTGTATTTTTTAAAATGTGCCATTTAAAATGAATACCTTGGCTGTTATAACATCCCTACCCCATGGTTCTGGATTTTCTCTAATTAAAGGCAGATTCATTAGCCTTTGTCACAAATACCCATAAGACTAGCAGGCTTTGAGAAATAGACAATCCTTATCAGTTAAGTCCAGGAACCAGAGAGACAAGGTAGTCTAGTTCGAATTCCATACACCAATCTTAAACATTGTTTCATCCAAGAACCATAGAGACATGGTAGACGCAAAGGCTACCCATCGCTACCATTATAGAAAGGACCCATTGGCGGCGAGAAAATCCCATTAGTGTAGGAATAAAAAGAAGACAATTTACCTACATTTTCATTAGAAAAAACCTGCAAATTTTGGCCCATATATACGGCATCAAGGCTAACTAACGATGAATTATAAAAGCAGGTCCTAAGAACACCTTGGTAGTCTAGCCTTTGCAACCCCAATAAGGCTCCTGGATTGAGATTGTGTAGAAAAAAACCAACCCTAATCTTGCACAAGACGTATTCGTTGCAGATGAATTTGAGACAAGTGTCTTCCCTCTTTTCAGTGATTGCCTAGGCAGGAGTGTGTGCGTGGGATAATCCCATCTTTTCTGCAAGAGATTTGAGCCCTCGTACAGAAGCGAAGAATTTGGGGAATTATAAATCTGAAAATTGGTGTTCTTATCTATTAAAATGCCTTTAGAATTATCAGTATCGATACCCCAAACCACGGTTTTGTCCGAGTCTTCTAGGACCAGTTTCCCATGACTCCCCAGCTTAAGAATTGTGCCCTCTACCACCATCCTGTTTCTTTTTTTTGTTGCAGAAGGAGAGGTGAGATTAAATCCCATTAAAAAAGACAATGAATCTGCCAGAATAATTTACAGCCATGAATCCCAACCTGAATCTATGATATCCCCATTTCCATTGAGATTGTAAATATTTTCTTAGTGCCCAAGGCCCTTGCTTTCCTCCCCTTGCCATGGTAGATGTCTTCAGAGCCATTCTTACGTTTTAAAGTATAAATCATACTAATAATGACCATATTCCCAATTCCAGACCTTGCTCATATCCATTGGGCTTAAGCACAAGAAAACTTTATTTAGTGCACAAAGCCATTACGTTGATTTGATCCAAAGGTAAAAATACAAGTAAGTGATTTCTAGTTTGTTATGATAGTATTTTGATTCATGAAGAAAGAAAAATTTTACAAAGTAAGTTGGAATCTAATTAGAAACTATAGGGAATTGTTGATGTTTTGATTCCCCCAATACCCAGAACTCTACAATCCTTGATGGATGAAAAATTTGATCATTTTCATCACTTGCTTCTGCTTCTATTATCGTTGTTAATTCTTCCAAAGAGGTCGATGATTTTGCAATAGCTTCCCAAGATTGAAAAGTTTGTAGAGGATTTTTTTGTTTTGTCTGTGAAAATCTACACAGAGAAAACCTCATACTCTTTGCACAGGTGTTAATTCTTCCAAAGAGGTCAGATATTTTTCAGTAGCTTCCCAAGATTGAAAAGTTTGGAGAGGAGTTCGTTGTTTTTTCCATGGAAATCTACACAAAGAAAACCTCATACTCTTGGTGAAGGTGTTAATTCTTCCAAAGAGGTCGGAGATTTTTTAGTAGCTTCCCAAGATTGAAAAGTTTGTAGAGGATTTTGTTGTTTTGTCTGTGGAAATCGAGACAGAGAAAACCTCATACTCTTGGTGCAGGGGGTTGCATTGTATCCTCCTAATTTTTGCAATACAATTCAAAATACATGTGTATTTTTTAAAATTTTCCATTTAAAATGAATACCATGGTTGTTATAACATCAGTGCCATTTAAAATGAATACCATGCTCACCACAAAGATAGATACCAACCTTTGTAATCTTTGGACTGATGTCGAATACTTGCTTCAGTCCATCATCTATAATTTTCAGGCACTCCACTAAAGTTAATTGTTGTAACTGACCTTAAGACCTTTCAGCAAGTTTTAAGGGGGCATCATTAGTGAGCCTTTCACTTAGAGGATACTCCACATGTATAGTTTTCCATAGATTAGGATCATCTTTCACTGCAGCATGCAGAGACTTGCAAACTTTTTCAATGGATAGAAGATCTTGTAGGCCCAAATACCAAAGGGAAAAATGGAGCCCATCATGGGATAGTGAAAAAAGTTCCCGTTTTGGACCAGCCTGAAATCTATTTAATAGAACTCTCCCAAATTCAAAGTGGCATTCCATCATAACAGAAACTTCTAAGAAACATGAATATTTTTTCACAACATTAAATGGCAAAGTAACTGAACCAGATTTTACTCCACCATTTCCTTCAAATTCATTGACGTCTATTTGGTTATATTGTACCGAGTCTCCCAAAACCATCAACAACCAAATTCCAACAGGCACACCCATTACAAAATTAAGAGGACACTCATAACTATTTTCTGGAACAAGAAAAACTGCTCTTATTTCTTTAAGTTATTCACTGAGAGGTATGGGTTCAATGAAAAAATGTTTAGGTAATTCCTAAACAAATTTCAAGGGACATGATATATTTGGATTGTCATCAAAAAGTTGCTTCTTAACTCGCTCTAAAAATTTAAAATTATCCAATCCAATTCCTTCATAGGGGACCTCAACAGTAGAAACTATGGACTTCAGCCTTCAATCTAGTAAATATATGTGAATATAAATTTTGTCCTGACACAAACAGCCTCAACATATAACTAAGGGAATTCAACTCAAGTATGTGCAACTCATGTTCTTCACCTAGACGCACAAAGTAATTCCCCATTTGTCTTAATGATTTGTTTAATTGTTGCAGAAAGAATTCTAGTGAATTTATTCCAGAATGATATGTATTTCGGCAGCTTCCAGGTATCAATTTGGCCCACAACTTTTCTAAAATTGGAATTGAATATATATAAAGAGAATACAAGGCTATCACAGAGCTAGGCACTTCAAAATTTCTTTAAATATTTCCCAGTTCTTCCCTACCTAGGAAAAACAAATTTCCTAGATAAAACCATGAAAAAATAGCATGAACATGAATGAAACTAGGTAAGTGTATTACCACATCAGAGGATACTTATGATCTAACCATGCAACGCAAGGTGAAAGTGACCAAGATCTGATTATTTGACCACCTTGATGTTGGTTCATGAAGAACATTATGCACCATTGAAGCAACCTCCACTGATAATCTAACCTTGCTAAGGCTAGAATCATCATTCCAACCAAGGCAACCACATTATTATCAAGGAGAATCACTATGTTGAACATCCAAGAAGATCATCACATGAAGGACTAGTCTCAACCAAAAATAAGTGTTTGTTTGTGGTCCTTGATCATCCTACAAGTTACCCCTGAAATATGCATTTACCAATCATGTCAACATGAAGGGGTAACAACAACCATCAATGTGACCAAGTGGACAATGAAAAGAACATGGCTGCAGGGGTTCTCAACCTACAAAGACAAAACCCAGTTCCAACCTTGACAAATTGATGATATTTTTCTTCAAATAGGATAAATTATAGTCTCTACTGAAATATTTATTGACTGATAGATCATATGTACTAGTTAGAGGCAAGGAGAAAAACCCAATTCAAATGATCGCATGACCAGTATACCTCCATGTCAAGTGTGCAATTACCACTGCATAAGGAATCCCTACAGCAAGAAACTCTAAAGATGAAGGGAGGAGACTTGGAATTTGAGTTTCAGACACCAATACCAAACAATTTCAAGAAACAACCTTGGATATTTAATCTGGGCTCCACGGGTATCCCAATCAACCAGTCCCATGAAAGGAACATTGGTCAGCATACCTTGTGATGCATGCAAGGCACACCATAAACCTTTACCCTTGTCTTCTGTTAATTAACTGTCCTACAGCTAATGCACACAGCCACCATTAGTAGACCATTAAAAGCTTGGAAAAAACTAGTTAATAATTCCAAAGGGTAAAATATTATGAAAAATATAATGCATCGATTTGAATGTAGAAATTAAGTGAACCCAATTTTAAGCTATTGAGTTCTATTTACGAGGGTCAAATAAGGAAGTATACAACATAACAAAGGTATGCAAAATTTTCAATATTTGAATCACCTATCACAATTATCCTTAACAAGCCCTTAGAAGAAGGAAGAGCTCCATTCAAAGAGAGGGTATCCTTGGCCAGATTAATAAGATCAAAAACAATTATTAATGTCCAACATATGACCACAAAAGTAGGTCAAGAGGACTGTGTTAGGTACCAAAGGAAAATGACTGGAGTCTAGAAATAGTGAGCTGATAAAGAGACATAAGGAGAGACTACAAACCAGTCTTCTTTATTGCTTTACTTACTACCAAAGAAGTCACACTCCTAAAATAATTTACATATAGGCTTAAGAATATGATCAGGATTTACACAAGATTATTTGCTCCAAACCTGTATAGTAAGAAAGTCCAAACCTGTGCTCAAGTTCAATGGGGACTCTGGGGGTTTCATTCTTCTTGTAACTTCAAAGTGCTTTTCCCTGCGATTTATGAAATATGGAATGAAAAAAGAAGTAAAACTAGCACCTTTTCTTGAATCATCGATATGTTGGAGCTTTATTAAGTTCCCAAAGGAATATTTCAATGACGTCATGCACTCTTGTAGTCTAGTGCTTCAAGGAGTAGATATGAAATAATTCTTCTGTAAATTTTAGGATGTAAGTTTTCCCCATATGTTCCTTAAATCTGATTGTGCATCCTTTCAGGGAAATTCTTTCTAACTTTATAGATGCTTCAGCTGCCCTATCTTTGGTAACCATAAGGAGGTGAGATATATCAACTATGTTAAATGTGGAGGCTCCTGCGATGCACTCTTAAATATTAAATATGATTATTTCAAGACCCTTGCCTTCTAGCAAGGTCAAAATATGAGCACAATCTTTCTTCAGAACTAGAAAACTTCACTTTCATTATCAATGTTTCCTAGTGGCTTCTCCAGCCTCTACCACTTCTAAAATAGTTCTTTATAGGAATCTGAGAACACATGGAGGAGTATGGACAACTATCCCAGTAGAATCATTGAAGATCTAACCATCTCATCAGGTTATAATATATATACACTTCCAAAATAATCACCTTCAAACCTTAGTGGTTGCAATGTACTCATATCAACAGAACAATTACTGAACTCCCGAGGTTGTCAATGATGTGACACATAGGCTACCAAGGCTCCACCTCCTCCAAAGGCTATGCCCATTTCATAGAGGTGATCGTGCATCATATAGTTTTTAATGTTGACCTCTACAAGACACTTGTTTTCCTAGTTATGGAGACCCAGCAATCCTCCCCAACCAGATCCATCCTTTATTCTTATGCCCTATCATCTTCTCCTATGAAGAAAAACTGATTGCCAATATTGAATTCTCTTCTTTATTTTGGAGATCCATTTTTTTAAATAAGAGGTTAATTAAGATATATTATATATACTCATGAAGAGAAATAGAACTGAGAATCTGAGATACAAGGTTACATGTTTCAACAGTGGGCAAGGATCCCAAATTGCCATGAAGTGCCCCATATCTATCATATTCATCCCATGAGACCAAAAGGGATATTTAAAGATAATTTATCCTATCCCTAACTACAAACACTCCCTAACACAAAGGGGGATATCCTTTTCTATCTATATCTACATTTTTAACACAGAATGTCTTCATAGTATATTTTCTGAGCTACATTCGAGGTGCCTAACTACACTGTACAATCTATCCAAAATATGAAACAAAATGAACTCATGAACAAAGGATATATATCCAATGCTAGAGCTTAAGCATAATACCAAAATTACAGAAAATATACGGTCACATGACCCATACTTAAATGTTGATCACAGGGATTGAGATGTAAGAGACTTCTCCGTAGTGGGTTGTTACACCCCATCTCATGGCTAGATAGCAAGATAGTTATCGGTAAATTTCTAGAGTAACAAGGGATAGAGGAAATCCACAGAGAGAAAAATATATCTTTCTCCTCTTCTTCAAGTGTGTCATAGTTAATTTTAAGCCTTCTTTGTATGTCTGAAGGATGTTCTTTAGATATTTTACAGAATTGGGATTTAAAATAATCCAAAACATTTTTTCCATGAAATTTTGCACCAATAGCTATCATAGATATGGAAACCCATCACGGGCATCCAAAAAATTTCTAATTACTTCAAATCCCACTACAGGATGTGGCTTGTGTAAGGCATGCAGGCCAATAACATTTTGAGAACGTTCTTTGTTGAGGCTTGACAACTTTTAAATGGCCTACCTTATGATTGTTAAGATGTTAAAATCATTTTTAATGTGGCTTGTCAACTTTTAAATGTAGCAACCTTCTGATTCCTTATATGGAAAAAATTTAAAATCATCATTAAGGCTTGTCAACTAAAATTAGGCTACCAAAATGAGGGGCAGTGAAGGAAATATGTCCTTCACCGGTGAAAATAATGCATGAAACTACTCACCATGATCCATGACATATAAAAATTATGAGGTTGAAAACATGAAAGATGGTGTCTGACATCACCATGCCTTCATTGATGCTATATAGACTGACCCACTCCAGTCAATTCCTCATAAATTTTATGTTGTAATGATGTTAAACATCTCTTAGCTGCAGCTTATCTTCAGTAAAACAAAAAGCATATCTAATGAAAATTAAGACATGCCAAGCAAGTTGAGGAGAAGCCACCAGTGTGTGCAATAATAGAAGACAAATCAAGAAACGAGAGAAATTTCAAACACATAAGAACATGGAATACCAATGGAAGATTTTCACCAGTGCCTCACTTGAAGGTTTCAACGTTTTGGGGAAAATTCTACCTACATTTCCTTCAAAAAATAAGCTTCTAATATTTTAAGTTTATATCCTTTTATCATTGTATCTAAAGGATACTAGGGGTTAAATTCACATGCAAACACATCCATTTAGTAGCTCGGTTTGAAAACATTTTACGGGAAGCACAATTCCATTTCATGAAACCCATGAAATTACATTAACTGAATCTAACCGTTTGAAATTTCTAATCATGCCAAAATATAGAAATTATATATTTAGAAAGTAAATATATTGTTATCTTCAAAATTCCAAGTGCAACAAAAAATTCTATCTCTCTATAATTTCTCAAAATCAGAAACCAACAAAGACAGATACCAACCTTTGTAGGCTTTGGACTGATGTCCAATACTTGCTTCAGTCCATCATCTGTAATTTCCAGGCACTCCATTAAGGTCAATTTTCATAACTCATCTTCATACCTTTCAGAAAGTTTTAAGAGGGCATCATCAGCGAGCCTTTCTCTTAGAGGATACTCCACATGTATAGTTTTCCACATATGAGGATCATCTTTCACTGTAGCATGCAGAGACTTGCAAATTTTTTTCAATTGACAGAAGATCTTGCAGGCCCAAATACCAAAGGGAGAAATGAAGCCCATCATGGGGTTCTCTTTGTAATTATCCACCACTGCTACCTTCCATACTTCCCAAAACAGCCTCGGTTTCACCCTAAGAAATATGGCAAGAATCATAATAAGTTGATGTCTTCGTAGAAGGATCTCCCAAAGCAGCTTGCACTCGAATATTACCAGTGTCATCCCTATATTATGTAAGGCTCTCTTGCCATCTGTCATGATTTTCCTCCAGCTCTCTCGAGAGTGTTGATTCTCTAGAAGCTTGGAAGTCTGCCAATAACTCACCAGCTTTCAAAGATGTCAAATAATCTCCCTTGTAGCTCGAATCCACAAAATCTATTTCATCAAGTAATTCATGCATCTTAGCTGATTCGTCTTCATCATAAGAAGACACCAGATCACAAGTAGTAGATCTGTACGCAAAACGGCTTGCTTCAATGGCGTCATAAAAAATAGTTGCATAATCTCCATAGCCAATTAATTCATTCGGATTAATAGGTTCATGGTAAGGCACCTGCTTCCAACTGAACTCGACCCTTTAGTCAAATGGTGAAATGTTGCATTGTCCTCAGTTAGCCTTTCCTTTGTCAAATCTTGATACATCTCCCTGTAACAAGAATTCTATTGAAAATTCTCATGTTCCACCTGCAAATTATTGCAAAGTATTCATCCAGTGAATTCCATTCCAATCACCCTCCAACTTTCCAAGCCAATAAATCTGGGGTGTATGCATTATCCAATTTTCTAGTGACATCAAAAATCCATGGCATTGTCCCTGGATAGTGAATAATTTCTAAACAATTTTAAATAAAAACAGAAGAATGTGCTATGCATCTACTCCTCTAATCATCCGATATACTCGAAACTAAATATAATGAAAATTCTTGATCGGCCTATTGCTTGTAAGGACGAAATATCCCCGAAATACCTCTCCATATAACCCCTTAAACCTAGATCTGTCAGTTATACAATACTAAAGAAGTATTATTCAAATAAAATACTGGATAAACAAGAGGATAGAACAATGCTTCCTTCGATGTAATATGCAAAGATATATTCAAAACATACCTATATTTGTCTGAAATGCTCATGAAGAAAGAAGATAAATTGAATCCCAATAGAAGGCTTTCAAGGAAATCCTTGCTTCAGGCTACGAGCATAGTATCCTCTTTCACAATTCTCCTTTTATAAATGATAATTTCATCAGAGAGTGATTCCATAAGAGAAAACCTGCTTTGTACCAAACAAGATCTCCTTTCACGCATCCACTCTTAAGAACTATCACCAGATCGACCTCAGTCAATATTGATAGAAGAGAAGAGGTAGTGAACAAAGTAGAATGGTGTCAAAAAGCCAATGGTACCAGTGGCAAGAATTATTGTAAGAACCATTATCAGGGAGTACCCAAGATAAATCATTGCAGAAACTGGTCCACTCAAGTTGCAAAGATCAAAAACCAGATAGTTTATTTCATATAGAAAAACATAGAGAGAAACTGAGCCAGATGTAAAGAATGACTTCCACCACCACTACCAATCCTCCACACATAGGTGCATGTATGTAAGAACCATGGAGACCTTATCACACACAATAAAAATTAGGCCAAGCACAACAAATAGGAAACCAAAAACATAACAAAAACTTCCCAACCAGATGATAGACATGATGAAGAAGAGCTCAATGAAGAAGGTCCTAAAAGGCAAAGTACCTGCTTCCAGGACAAGAAGCCATTATGGATATTTTCTGGTTGGGGTTTCTCTAGGGATCTGGTTAGTTCTTACTGGATATTGTATGGCTTTAGCTCTGGTCCAAAAAAATCCACCCAAAACCCTCCATTGCACTCATCATCAGCGTAAATCTGGGGCATATTCAACCCAAAACCAGCATCATCAGTGTAAATTTGGGGCATATGCAACACAAAACTCTCTATTTCCCTCATCATCAGTGTAAATTTGGGGTGAATGTCGTTCCAAAACCCTCCAACCTAGTAAATCGGGCGCTAATACAACCCAATATTGTCCAAACCAGTAAATCGGGAGGCGAATCTAACATTTCATGTATTATGCACCTTTTTTTTTGCTAAAGCATAATAATTAATTATTTTTAAAATAATTTTGGATACAAAACTATACAAAAGAGGTTTTATATAAAAAAATTCGCCCCTCTAAAATCTAACACCCCTTAAATTTCTCCCTTGGGTTAAAATTCGCCCCTAAAATTTTCCCTGATCCTCATCTTAATCTTCATCACAAAAAAATAGAAGACATGCAGTCAGCGGTGGATTTTGAAGTTGAAAAAATATTTCCAATTCCACTTCTAGGTTTCTCAAGATTTAGTGCACCCAGAGAGATTTTCAAGCTAGGTGATTCTAGATCCATATTCAAATATCTATTAGGCCCACTATTATACTCTAGACCCCTACAATATGCAAGGCAAAGTTCAAATCCACATAGACAATATCCTCAGCATTTGTATATCCAACTTATGCTTCTATAATAAATAAAGTTGTAGATACTCCAATTTCTTTATGCTAATGAAGAGCTTGTCACTTGTGAAAGATAAGATGATTTTATTAAAATCCCATCAGATGACCACAAAAGTAGGTCAATGGCACCATTGAGTGTACATGAATTAATACAAAATAGGAGCACAGAAACAGCTTCTGAATAAGGCAAGAGGTAAAAGTAAAACAAACAAAATGAGGTGAAACCCTTATCTGAGAGAGAGTCAGTTAGGCTTCGATAGTGATCACTACCTTATCATTTCCAAATAAAACATTATCTAGAAGGGGAACCAGAAGAAACTTTGCATTGTGTATATGTTGTTTGGATAATTTTGTCTGCCTTTGGAGACTAGGAGGCCTCTATTGGTCATTGATGTAAGGATTAGATTCACTGTCATTTAGAAGTGATGATAGACTCATTAGCTTACACTCATCTCAATTTGGGGAACACACTACTATTGGTCCGCCATTTGGTATTGTTACTACAAAATCTTTAAGCCTAGTGCAAAGCCTTTCTAGGCACTCTAGGTCTTAGGGAAATAATGGAATCCACACCCATTATCACCGCAGTGGCTTCTCCCCTATTTTTTTTCATTGGATATTGTCCTCACAAGGGAAGTATCCCTAGCAAGACTTAAAGGTGAGAAGACCTATGGATCTAAGTCAAATTTCTCTCTAAGGAATTTTCTTTTAAAACACGGAATGTAAAGATGCACATAGTGTAACAAAGTTGATGGAATGGAGGAAAGAACTATCGAAGCATAGGAGGTCAAGGCTTGGTCTATATATGTTCAAGTAAATTTTTAGCTAGCCACCAACTCATAAAATGTTGTTATAATCTAGGGTTTCAAGAGTATGCAGGTTTATAGCATGAAAACAATATAACAACAATGTAAATAACTTATTTATGGTATGCTCAATAATGGGTTAAAGCTATTAATGAGAGTAAACAAAGGATAGGTCAAAAATGTGTTTTTGGTGGATGAAAATACATATAACATCAATCAAGACTTGGACTTCAACCCTAAAATTGGTGGTAAAGCCTGTAATAAATGAGAGTTTTTACATTTCATACAAATAATAGATGCAATTATTACTAAAAGGGAAATAACACATATGTATAATTTAACTATAAAATGTATATTTAACCAAACCCTAGCCCTAGTTTTCCATGAAACAAAGAAAATTAATATATTCAAGTCGATCAACACACTTAGACTAGTGCCATTTATCAATTGGAAAATGGAGTCAATAGGATGAGGTCTATGCAAGAGGACCTTAAATAGAGAGTGGAAGGAAATTTCTTCACTTCCAAAACACTAGCGACTTTCTTTCCTAGGAAATTTAAGGTCAAAGTGTGCATATTTAGTCCCCTTGATGGATACTTCATGACAAATTTTACATAAATAGATAAGAAACAAGAGATCATTAAAGATATTGAGCTTTTTAAATATGACATGTGACAAACCCTAATTTTAGCAAATTCATGAAAAATGAAAGAAACTAGCATTGCTTACACCATTCAAGCATCACGTCATTAATCTTTAGATAGCCTTCTCCATGCAAAAAATCTTGTTGTTCTTGGCTGATAATTGTTGTATGTTGCATTTGAATTTTGAATGGCAGGAAGAAATAGATGCTCCTCAGTGGGTTGATTTGGCATTGGAAGGAAATTATGATGGAGAGAGGTATCCAAATGCTTCAGTAATGCAGATTTAGTTTTGATTTTTTTAATTACAATGGGAATTGTTGAAGGAATATATATGTGATGTTTTTTATTTTTCTCCTGCAAATAGCCCTAACTAATGAATAGTTTGATACTCAATTGTTCAAGGATGATAGTTGGTTTGACACTCTGCATCTATAAGACTCTACGCTCTTCAGTCCTTGAGTTATGTACTTCAATTAATTTCATTAGTTATTTATTACATATTTTAGAAGGAAGTTGCTTCTAGAAACATACCCTGAGGTCAGGGTTTGCACAGCATAACATATATTTCTTTAGGATTAGTGCCGAGGGGTACGCATTCTGTCAAATTATTTCTAAAAACATGCCCTGAGATTGGGTTTTGCATGGCATAACATGGATTTCTCTTGGCTTAGTGCCGAGAGGTATTTGTTCTATGAAATTTCCCTATAAATGTGCCCTTAAACTAGGGTCTGCAGGGATGACATGGATTTCTATAGGCTCGAGGCCGAGGGGTATCCGTTCTGTCAAATTTGCCCAAAAATTGCATTTGGATTCATCTTTTTTTTCCCTTTTTTGACATGTCATTGAGGTGGAGCAGACCATAGGAAGAATGGAACCTCCACTTGGATTATTTTCTTTGCATATCGTGCAGATTGGGAATGCCACAGCAATAATTGAACCCAAGTGGGCTACTTGATACTCCGTTAACCTTACTATTGAACCAAAGGACTTCTAGCTAATTATCACATTCAGTATGTCTTACTTGTAATGCGTGTAGTGTTGATGTTTATTCTCATCAGGTTCCATCAACATTCATTCCAAGATCTGGTCTAACCTAGTGTGAAAGTGAAGGGCAGAGCTTTAAATTTAGGGTATGTGTCTCAAATCCATGTTAGTTCGATTACAAAATCGAGGGGCAAGATGCATGCAAACGAGGCTTGTCTAATGAACAAAGTGGGGTAGATTCAATTGAATTTACCAGAATTGAATAGCCCATGTGATTGCTAGATCAGGTGTGTTTATAATATTGTTTAGGTGTGGTAATTTTGTTTTGGTTATGCATTTCATTTCTTTCACATTTTTTGTGGGTTCAAACCATAGGTCCTCAATAGGGAATGTATCATCAATTAAATCACACAGTATTGATATCTCAGGAGCGAATATTTGTCTGGTGTAATGTTTATTGTGTATCTTTGTCCTTTCTATTGAATAAATCTCTTTAGAAGAAATAAAATTGCTATATGAGGGCCATACCTTTTAAATAATACCTTAACGTCAAATTCACAAGAAAAACTCATCAAAAAACACAAAAATATTATCTACTGAAGTTTAATGTGGTCTTGCAACACCACCTTCATCCGAAAATGATGTAGGGTGAAAATGGAGCTCGAAACCCTAATCATGGCGACAGGAGGCAAACCCTGGCTCTCTCGATTACAGTGCAAGCGATGGAAGGAGGCCTATAGGTTCGAGACATTCGTCTTGAGCTATCACGGTACGGTGGACACTTGGGCACACCACAGTACCCCATGCCGCGCATCGGAAAGGGAGCTAAGGAACGGGAGTTTAGGGTTCAGCGTTGGAAGACCCTGCAGCTTACGCCCCTAACTTCGCTGCCATCCTGTGGAGAAAGCATGCACTCACGGGTTTGAAGGCGATCCATCATTGTCGGAAGAGGTTCTTAGTTGCTAACAGGAACATAAACCATGGTTAAAGAAAGTGACTTCATAGACCTTGATCCTGAGCCTGAAGATCTTCTTGCGGTATGGGGTTACGAAGTATCAGAGAAAAATCTCGAGAAGTATATTCCGGCGAGCAAAGGAGCCAGGAAAAATCCAAGACGTTCAGGGGAGGTTTGGGGCATAGGGAATAGAATAGGTTTTTTGGAGGAAATATTTCTCAGTACTTTCAACAGTGACTGGAAGGCAGATAGCAGACTTGATCTGCAAGAACATCTTGCAAATCCCAGGATGGCGGTAGAAGCGAACGAAGTGTTAGCTTATGTAAGTACTCCTACGCTCAGTGGTCTTAAAAATCTAAATTTTTGGGAGGGTTAGAGGACATTGTTGCTAGTTGTGGGATTCAATTGAATGTGGGCTTGAAGGCTTTCCTGGAAGAAGCCCATAGTCAGCAGGAACTTGTCAGAGGAGTCTGTTTGGACACCTCTTTTGCTCACAAAATTCCCTCTTAGTGGAAAGAGACCCAGAAGTACGATGATTTCCACCCATTACAGGGCTTTGAGGTGGTGGGGGCCAAAGGTCTCTTTCAAAACCCCATTTTTAGCAGAGGACCTAAGATCGGATCTGAAGGTGGGATCCTACCCACAAGACAAGCTAAGTAACAGGAGAGGTGTTCGAGTGTTCACAGAGAATCGGAGGTGCATGCAGGCTCTGGGGCCGTAAGTGGACAAGTAAGAGGGAGAGCCCCTTAGGAGGACCCCCATTTTTAGACAGAAGGCTGACCCGGGTCACTCGATCCACAAGGGCCAAATGCACTCGAAACCCCGCAGGGGCGTGAGGAAGGAGGAAGGAGCAGGGTTGCAAGAAGTAACAGGAAGAAAGGTAAGTTGATCAGGAAAAGGGAAGAATGGTGTGTGTTTTGAATTGACATTCAAATAAACGAGATAATGGAAGTTGTTGTAACAATATTAGTAGGCCGAGTCAAGGGGAGAAAATTCACGTCAAAATACATATCAGAATGGACCTCAAAAGCGTGGTGAGAAGCAAGCTCCAGAGAGACAGGTCGAAGTCCAAACCCTATCTAGAGGGTGATTCATGATTAAATTTTCAAAGAATTAATCATTGGAATGGGTATTGCAACGCAACTAGAATTTTGGGAAATGGCCTATTTTATTTAGGAAATGGACACCGCTATTTGATGCACAACGGGAGAAAATTCAGGAAACCCCGGTGTGGGTTAAACATCCGGGACTACCTTTCCCTTTCTGGACGGAATCAGCTTTTAGATCAATCGGGAATACCCTTGGGCAGTTCCTGGAGGTGGATACGTCTTGCCAATAGACCATGGACAAGAGTTTAGCAAGAATTTTGGTCAGTCTAAACCCAAAAGAAGTACTAGCTGAGGAGATACATCTAAATTACAAGGACCTTTATTTTACTCAATTTATCGACTATGAACATATGCCCTTTCTATGCCATTGATGCCACAAATATGTCATCTAGATAAGGACTTCCCCTTAGGCCACCGAAGAAGAAAGAAGTAGAAGAGAGAGACTTGATTTATAGTCAGGTTTCAGGAAGAAGAGGAACTCAGAGAAGTCGAAGAGGAACTAATGGAAGGCATGGAAGGAGAAAGTGGATGAAAACCAGTAGAGTGCCCTCAAGATATGCAGACAGAGCCAAGAACCCCCCTTTCTGATAATCAGCAAGAGGAGCAACCCCTGATTCCCACTGGAACATCAGACGTTGCAGCCTTGGCACCTCAGCAGGAGGGCACGATCCTAGACCTTGTCCTTGTTAAGCAGATAAATCGTTCTTGCGGACAAGAAGGATCTCCCTAGTATCACAAGGATAGCTAGAAACAAACAAGGCAATTTGTAAACTATTTTCTCTAGATTACATATTATTTAGAATTTTTTATGATGAAGAAAGGACTTACCTGTGATCCAATGCTAGTTGAATTCTTCTTTCCCGTTGCTCCAAGAAGTCACCTCTTAATATCTGCAAACAAAGACATAAAAGAGGATCAACAGCACCTGCAACATATACTAATTCAGAAATCACAAATCTATCTTAATTATCAAGGAATTTAGGAAATAAGCTATTTAAGTAAATACATAAACAACTTATTGAGAAAACAAGATCCAATTGTATTATCTTTAAATAAAAGGAGGAGTCTTACAACTGCGTTCGCCTTGATGTCGTACAAGTCCTTCTGAGGGTCCAGAACAAGCATTTTCCTTTAGGCTGACAAGCCCTTCCACTCTTCAAACCAGCCTAACTACAAGTATGTAATCGTTCTCACAACTAGCAAAAGAGTAAGTTTCTTCAGCAATTCCCTTCTCTATCATAGTTACCAAGTAAAAATCAAGTACTAAGTGCATACAAAATGCATAGAGAAGTTTTACATATGTGAGCATGTACCCTTGAGACTGAACCAAAGCTTCAATTTATAGGAGAAGGAAAGTGGTTACAGCTCCAAAATGGGAGGGATAGAGTCCCCTTATCAAGGGATTAAGTTCCAAAATCCAATAAATAGGCTCCTTTAGTGAAAGAATGAATTTTCATGATAATGGAGGGAGTAAGGCTTCAACTGGATAACGCATTCTAGAAGCTTCCATCTAGGAGAATATTCAACCAGCTGGGCTTCGAGAATTTACTTTCATCTTCATTTTACCTTTTACAGGGGTCCGCACTTTTAATGAAGAAAATGTGTGATCGGCTCCGCAGTTTTTGGAGCAAAAGAGTGTGGTGCCACAGGTAAGACTAAGAAAAAGTACAGTACAAGTATTTTTATGATTTTTACAAGCTTTTCTCCAAATTCATAACTTGGTTTAGGAACTTTAGGGTTGTAGACTTCTAAGGGAGAATTATATAGGTATTGATGAACCCATATAGACATTAAAATGTCATGGTGACAAAATAATGTATAACAGATTGGCCCCTAAAGAACAATATCTGAGATACTTCGAAGAGTGAAGTGCTTTATCATTCCAAGGATTAGCTTGTGGACACCAATTGAAACTTGTAAAAACATTCAAAGCAAACATATATATATATCATCGCTAAGGTAGGCATTCCCATACTCAGAGCAAAAACTAACTAAATCAAATCTTAACTAAAAAATTTTGGTATAGACACAGTATGGACACAGCCATATGTCATGAATAGTCTACTGCATAATGAATAATAAAATTCCCCGCAGCTTGGATGGTGGAAACTAGATCCAGGGTCTTGATTTCCGCTACCCGAACTAGTACGATTCTATCCATGCGATTGATTGTGTCGAAGTCGAACATGATAGAAACCACTTGATTACCAGTCAATGATGTGAATTGTTAACAAGTGTGAGAGAAAACACCAATATTGACAATGGTTCTCAAAGTAATTAGCACAATCCATGAAGTGCGAATAAATGATTTGAATTCAAACACTTCACGTAATCATTCGATCGAAGATCAATGATGCAATTTGTCGTCGAAGGCGAGAAATTTTCCATTAGGGCATGCATATTTCAAGGTACTGAAGGATTCTAGATCAACTTCCTAGATGATATGTTGTCGTCGATAGAAATTGATCCATCGTAGGAAAGCCCACGACATGAAGCCATTAGATCAAGTTTTGTAGAAATATTTTGCAAGGACTGACTCAGGGATGGTCAACGTGAATGGAGGCACATGTTTGCAGATGAATGGTTTGTTTGAACTGTCCTCTTGAACACATAACGACACTACAAATGGTTTGGTGACAATTTACCTAAAGCTAATACCCAGAAACCTTTGGAATACTTTCAACGTGGTTTGATTAACTGATAGGAAAAGGATTTTCCCAACCCAGGTGGAAGTGTAACAAAAAGTGTCGTGTTCAAGAGTGGTATATTTCTTTTAAACAAAGTATGACAACTAGATCCATTTTCTCTCTTTTCCCCCACCATTTATGGCAAGTGCCTCTTTATTTTTTACAAGCTTGAGGAGGATAATATTTGCTTGTTATATAAGCTCATCCTTTGAATGAGTCCAACTTAGTTTAAAAATCGAACCCTAAGAAGGAGTGGTTTGTTCCTATTTGTAATTTACAGTTCCTTTATTTTTTAAATTTTAACGAGTCCAGTGTAGGAGAAACTCAGTGTTTTTCAATTTTAGGGAGTCAGAAGAAAAGCTTAAGGAAACTTGATGAGTGTACTTTTTCGTAAATTTAGTCTCTCAAGCCTAAAAAAGGGATAAAATAATACAGGAGAGAACTCTATTGACCATGATTAGTCAACGTATACCTTTTTCGTAAATAGTCCATTTCAATCCGGAAAAGGGGTAAACTTATACTGAAGGGAGACTGTTCATTTTCTTTAACGAGTTCGAATAGTCAAGTACTCAGCAATATTTTCATATTTAAAGAGTCTGAAAAGGGCTTAAAAGAGAACTCAAGTTTTCTATTTTTCATAATTTTACCGAGTTCAAAAAAGAGATAAAAAGTGTACTCCTTTGTCAAAAATGATCATTTTACCCAAAAAATCCTGTATTCTGCACAAAAAACTCAAAAATTAAACATACATGTTTATAATTAATAACAATAATTCGAAAAATAATGTTTTAAAGTGAAAAATAAACAAAATTATATTTCATTTATTCAAAAAATCTTATAAAAAGGAGTTTTTCTAAGTCATTTTTACCATTTGATTCCAGAGTGAAATTTGAGAGCTTTTGGTGAAAAACGTTCCAGAGGAGATTATGGAAAATTCGCCCATCGGAATCGAAAATCGTTAGCTTCAGGTAATCCACATCATCCTCACCTTCATTTTTGTCCATTCACTTTCTTAATTTAGGGCTTAAATTGATTTTTAAGCAGAAAAATATGTTCAAAAATTCGCTCACGGGGGTCCGCGGGTAATACGTATGACACCTGCGGACCCCGACAATTTTTCAAAGAGAAAATTGTTGTGGTCCTGCACTTTATGCATAAGACACGTGTGGATCCACGCACTTTTTTTGTGCAAAAATTGCGGAGGCACTATGAAGAAAATAAAATGATTGATTTTCTCCAAAATAAACCAAATTCCTTCACTCAAATTGTTCCTAATCTTTCAATTTGTTCATTGCAGGATATCTACAATGCTTGAGTGGAGAGAACGTGAACATGAAGAGGTTGATGAGGCTGCCATGGTACATCCGTCCACATTACGCGTATTGAGGGAATGTGGTTTGTATAAATTCTGGGCTATTCAAGGCATGAGGGCCCAATTAGATTTACTTACCTGGTTATTAAACAAATGGGATTTCCAAGAACAATGCTTCAAAATTGGGGATCACCAGCTTGAAATTGAGCTGGAAGACATATATTTTCTCACTAGTTTATCAAAGAGAGGTGAACCAATTTATTTGTTTGGGGCTAGGGCAGGTGGCCAATATGTCACTAGCCTTCAGCAAGAGTTTTGCAATGAGGAGGCAGATCCCAAAGATAAATGGATTGATATAAAAAAAATCATTTTTCTTGAACTTAAATTGGTTGCATTTAATATAACCCAGTTGTGTGGGTGCGCAGCTCCGCACGTTGCTACTAGGTCCCAGATGCAGCCTGTTGTCAATTGTTTCAGAGACACCATTTTCAATTTGTGTGAGGCAGCATTGGCCAATGTAAAAATCCAATTAACTAGGGCAAAGAACGCAAAGTTTAAAAACTTTGGGTATGGAGCTATTGTTGTCACATTTTCTCTAGAGAGAATTCCTTCACTTGCCCCATATCTTATCTCAGTTGATCATGGTAGAGTCAAGGAGCCTCAGATGGTCCAATCGGTTACACTGATGGCCCATCATAGTGAGGGTGACGAGATTTTTCGTTTTACCCCAGCTTATTTCCGTTGGTTAGAGAATCAAATCTTCGTCTTAGAAGATTTCCCACATGTTAGGATAGACTTTCATGGCAATCGAGAGATGTCTCTTCCTCCAAGAACACAGTGGGATGACTCAGGTAAGAAACATTTTGACATGTTCTAAATTCTAATTTTTATTTGTTTTTGTTTAAATATTCCAATATTGATGACAAAAATTTAAAATGCAGATGTTGGTCCACACAGGCCAGCCACGCTCCGTCGCTTCGACAGCAAGCAAAGAGAGCCCGTCGCACCACCATAGGATCAAGCGGCTGAGATTCTAACTGACTTGGAACATAACCTAGAGTGATTGACTTTGGATATCCCGGAGACTTTGATAGACGATGTCCCTCTCCGTCTTCAGAGGCATGTTATTGGTGTTCCTGGTCAGTTCAGGAGATTCCTGAACAGAGTAGCACGAGCTGTCGTGTACTATCATGATCATCACCACGGATAGTGGATGATTGTGCAGACTATGACATTTTGTTTTTTGTATCACTATTTTTCCCAATTATAAGGTGTTTTAAACCTATAATCGAGGACGATGTAATATTTTTTAAAACATTACTCTATTCTATGATATTTCTACTATTTCCAGCTATCTGTTCAACATGTTTATCGAATGTTGCCTTGAATTACTACTTTTAATGTTGCAAATGTCTATTTATAACACTAGTAGCTAATGCATCAAATAATGTGTTTAAATTTCTCGGAATGTGTTTATATTCAATGTAATCAAACTCTCATTCCAAGAGATGTACCTTCAAAAATAATCTCAATAATATTGGGTTTTTAATTGCGTATACTCGATTTAAGTGTAATACAATGAATTCAGAATCTAGCCTAACTATGAAACGTAAAATTCCAAATGAAATGGATTCAGATAATAACTCAATCACTGTGCTATATTCTGCAATATTATTCGTTGTTTTACCGAGGCTTACCCCATGCATAGATATTAACTCATCAGTGGGTGAATAAATAACCCAAGCTACGGAAGAAATGTTCCGTGTACTACGACAAGCACCATCATCAAAACCAATATATTTTTGAAGGGATGTCGACATCTGCAATATCAAGAGTAATCTATATAAGCAGGGATAAAAACAAACTTAAACTAGACACACTCTTCTAATCTAAGGAACACTAGCTACGAAAATAACTAATATACAAATAATATCTTCACACAAGATTTAAGCATAATATCTCTTCAGATAAAGCCCATTTTTGGGTTTTTCTAAAGAGACCCTGTCATAATCATTCAATTCATAGGCCCCTTTTGCAAGCACTCGCTTGACAATATAAGGACCATGCCACATGGGTTTGAATTTCACAGCTCCTAGCTTATCATTAGCTTGGTCGTTATTTTCAGGGTTTTTCAGAGGAAAATGTCTCAGAGGAATGTTTGTCCTTATGCAAGGGGATGCCATGAAAGTGGTTTTAGGTCATTTCACTGCTCACAGGTCATGAGAAAAGCCCTCCAATGTGCGGGACAGGGGATTGTAGGAACGATGAAAAAATTTTGTGTAACAGATGCCCCCTAAAACATGAGGCCCAAGAGAGAGAGAGGGGTGAGATGCTTTATGAGAACGTGCCCAACTGAAAACACTATTGTCGAAAGACCTACATACAAGTACAATTGATATCTCTAATACATGATGTGTGGCATGGACACAGCCATCCATAATAGAGTGTATAATAACCGGGATCCAAGGTATGGACGCAACCATCCAAGAAGGATCAACAAGTAGACTCAGGTATGGTCATAGCCATCCAATAAAATGAGTCATGTAACCAATCATGATATTCCACAAAGAATCCACAGTCTGGATTTTATCAGACAAAATCCAGGGTCTTGCACTCCATCTCGACCGAAACAGAGTACAAGTCCCAGCATGTGAATAAGTGAGTTGAAGTCGAACATGCAAGAACATCGCCTGATTACCAGGCAATAAGGAAAGCTATTAGCATACGTGAGAGGTACCACGAATAATGAGTATGGCCCTAAAGGTACTATAGGTACAATCTGCGGAATGTGAACAGTGAGCTGACGTTGAACACCCGTAGAATCACTCGATCGAAGGCTAAAGATGAAAACCTAGCATCGAATGCGAAGAACCTGCCATTGAGGCATGCAGGCTCCATGGTACCAGAAGGGAGTCTCTAGATCAGCTTCCTGGATAATGAGCTGAAGTCAACAGGAAGTGACCCTGATCAAAGGTGGTCCATAGTGTTTCCCACATCATCGACGCGAGACAGAGGAACATAATGTTTGTGAATCAATATCAATGGAGAATCAGAGGGAGGTTGATAACTACAGAGGCCAACTTCTCTTGAACATATCGGAAACATGACATTGGATTTGGCAGTATTTGACATCAAAGGATCTGAGGTCATGGTGACATGGCAAAGAACAAATGAGCGGTCAAAAGAGATTACCCAAACCCATGGAGGCAAGCAGAGAACTAGATGAGATGTCCCAAACCTGACACGAATGCATACAAGTGCCATGTTCAAGAGCGACATACTGTCGACACGACAGTGATACTAGTTCCATTTTCCCCCACCATTTTTGGCGAGTACCCCAATTATTTTTGAAAACAAGCTTGAAGGGGATAGCATATGCTTACGATATAAGTTTGTCCTTCGGACAAATCCAACCTAGTACATTTAACGAGCCCTAGGAAGGAGGAACTCAAGTATCATCATTACGATAGACTCCGATGTCATCAAGTTTTAACGAGTCTGACAAAGGAAGAACTCGGCGTCTTTTCATGTTTAGAGAGTTTGAAAAGATAGTGAAAAAAAAAAACTCCAACTGTCCCTTTTCGTAGATAGTTCCTCAAATCCGAAAAGGTAGAAAACTGTGTCTGAGAAAAAATCCTAGTCGCGATATGCTAGGGTATTCCTTTTTATTAAATAATCTATCCCATCCCGAAAAGGGGTAAACGTATATTGGGTAGATGACATTTCACAGCCAATTTAACGAGATAAAAATGACAAGCGACTCGGCAATCTTTTCATTTTTAGAGAGTCAGAAAAGAGTTGAAAGATGACTCCAGTAGTGACTTTTTCGTGTTTTTACCAAGTCCGAAAAATTACAAAATACAACTCGTATCGTTGTCCCAGTCACCCTGTCACGGCACAAAAAGCAAGCGTAAAACCCATTTTTTGATAAAATATGATAAAATATCAGAAAAATAAGCTCCAAAACCAAATTTGATTTTGAAAGTTATAAATATGACCAAAATAGTAAAAACATATTTACTTTTTACTTTTTACCTCTTGTACAGAGCAATAGTGAGGTTTTCCTTGTGATCTTGCGGCGACGATTGTGGACGATCCGGTGCATCATTCTGAATCTCGTCTTTTCCAGGTAAAAGGCATTTCCATTAGCTACATTTTAATTCATATTTCATAGCTTTCCATCATGATTTAGTATCCATGAGGGGAGGATTTTTCAAATTTAGGGCTTCGGAGACTAGCACAGGTATGAGGCACGAACTCGTGCCAATCGAGTTCTTTTTGCAAAGGGGTCGCGCCAACTGGCGCTACTGTCAGCAAAACAGTCGCGCCAACTACGCAACCTCAATTTCTGCTTAAATTTCGCAAAAATTGAACCAATAAATTGAATTTTTGAATGCCCAAGGGATCTTATGATGTGCTTATGACCATTTTGGTGTAGGTACAAAGCCACAATGGTGATTGAATGGAAAGAAAGGGAGCACAGTGAAGAGGATGAAATGGAAATGGGGAATGAGCAATGCATGAATTCTCTCCGGGATTGCGGTTTAAAAAAATTCTTCTTGACACCATCTCTTAGGGCACAACCTGAATTGTTGCAATACTTGATCAGTATCTGGGATGAGAATGAGGAGAAGTTTAGGTTTTGAGATCAAGTGCTGGAACTCAAAGTGTCTGAGGTTTACTTCGTCATTAGGTTGTCTCGCAGAGGTCCAGTTCCGATCATGACAGGTACTAAGCCTTCTGGCGAAAAGATGTCAATGTTGATGGAAAGAGTGTGCCCAGGGGCACAACCAAGATCAGGTATCGGCAAAGTTGACATTCACCCAGTTCCCGACCTAGCACTCAGAGTGGTGCTCCATACCATTACGCGGGCCATGGGGTCACAGGTGCTGCATGAGGCTACCAAAACACAACTCCTCTTGGCATCAGAATGTATGAACCCAACATTATTTGATTGGGCTACAGCCGTAACCATGAATATCAAACAGAAAATTACAAAATGTAAAAATACCAAACTGAAGCAGTTTGGGTACGGGTCTATCTTGGTATCGTTCATCCTAGAATGACTACCTATCTTCCAGGGCCAAGGGGCGATAGTCGCAGATTCACCATTGAGAGAGCCACGGATGGCTCGATGGGCAGCACTGATGCCCAGAGCAGGATGGGGCCAGTAAATGTCATGGCAGCCTGAGTTCTTCGGATGGCTTCGGTGACTATTGATCGTCATAGAGGACTGGCCCTATGCTGGTACTGATTTCATAAGAGACCCAAACCTTCCACTCCCAGAAGGAGAGGACTGGGATGAGGAGTTGGGTAAGACTCTTTTTGATTTTATGGATTTATGATTTTTTTGGGTATACATGCATGTTCTAACAATCGATCCTATATGTATGCAGATGTTGGCCTAGAGAGGCATGTTGAGATGTCGTCGATCGTGCGGAGGAACCCTCTCACCTATGACCCTCAAGGTGAGGGGGGCGAGGGGAATGAGTTGGTTCAGAACTTAGAGGGAAACGCCCGTGGGATTCCTAATTATGCTCGTCTAGCAGATGTCCCTATGGCTTATTAGAGGCACATTGTAGGGGTGCCCAGTCGCCTTTATCATTTACTGAGGTGGTTGGGGCGGGTAGTAACATGCTACCATGAGCACCATGCTGATCAGTCACCTAGGCTTTTCATATGCATATTTTTTAGAGACATGTTGTCTCCGGATATTATTAAAACAGACATGTATATTTTTGGATTTTATGTGATGCACACAAACTGCAAACATTCGACATATATATATATATATATAGATATTTCTTGATGGATCTTTTTCATATATGATGATGTTTTTTACAAGTTGCGTAGATTTCTATCTAATACCATGTTAGCTACTGCATCTGTTAACGCATTCATTCGTCTGGGTATATGTTGATATGTAATGTAATAAAAATTTATTTCAAGTAAACTAATATGTAGATACAGTCTTAAAATGGATGGGTTCCTAACTAAATAATGATCATTGAGTTGTAACAATACAAGCTGTGAGTCCAGATATACAAGTAATGCACGAATACCGAGGTTAACATCCTCGTTCAATAATTCCAAAATGGCACTATATTCCGCAACATTATTTGTAGCAGGCCCTAGACAAACACCTTGTAAATTAACTAACTCACCAGCAGGATTGTAGATTACCCAAGCTGTTGAGGAAAGATTCCTAGTACTGCGGGAGGCACAATCCGTGAAACCGACAAAAGGAGTAATAGACATTTGCACAATCAGGAAGGCCCAATCAGCAGAAAGATGCTTACAAAGCACACCACACCACACGTGCACAAAAATTAAATCACTCACTTATGTACACACACCACACAAGAATAATTCAGGCGTAGTACTTCTTTAGGTACAACCCATTTCTAGGTTGCGCTAAAGGAATACCTTCATAATCAATTAGCTCATGGGCCCCATTTTTCAATACATGTTTAACGATATAGGGCCCATGCCACATGGGCTGGAATTTTTCTGCCCCAATTTTATCATGTGCTTGACCATATAAGAGGACGAGGTCCCCTTCTATAACAGAACATGGAGAAACCGTTTGATCGAAATGAGCTTTAACCCGCTTTTTCTGTTCCTTGATAACCAAAGCAGCCAAGCGGCGAGTTTCGTCAAGTCATTCCAGATACAGGAGACGTTCTTCCTCCGGGGAAGTGTCGGGCAATAATTTCACAGCCAACTTTAGTAAAGGGATCTCACATTCAACCGGAGGAGTTGCTTCCAGACCATACACCAACTGGAAAGGTGTGAATCTGGTCGCACTCTTTACTGAAATTCGGTAGGCCTAGATAGCTGAGAATAATTGGATATGCCAGTTGGATTTATGAATACCAATTGTTCATTGAAGCATCGTGATGAGTACTTTGTTCACAGCCTAAACCTAGCCATTCGCCTGAGGGTAATATGGCGTTGAGCTGTCATGAAACAAGCCCAACTTTGATGTCAGCTCTGCCATCATGTAGTCCCAAAAATGAGTGCCATGATTGGTGACAATGGCTTGATGAATGCCGAAATGTGTGATCACATGGTTGAAAATGAATTGAGCGGCTGTCTTACCGTCGGCAGCTAATGTAGGCATCGCCTCGGCCCACTTGGTGAAGTAGTCTATGGCAACGATAATATAAGCATGCCCCCCGTCCGAGTGAGGCTTATATGTCATAAAATCAATGCCCCATTTGGCGAAAGGGCCTACAGTAATGACAGAATGTAAAGGAAGGGGTGGTGCACGCATCTTGCATTGGAAGATCTGGCACACATGACACTTTCTTACTGCAACAATATAGTCTTTAAATATAGATGGCTAGAAGTAACCCGCACGCAGAATATTCTGGGCGGTAGCATAACCGGATATGTGACCACCATAGGTGCCACTTTGACAATCATTGAAGACTTTCTCATCCTCTTCCAAGTTCAAACATCGGTGGAGCACAGAATTAACTTCGACACGATATAAGGTATCTCCGACAATGCAATATGGTTGTGATTGATTCTGAACGCGACGTCGAGCATCCTTTGTCAACTCAGACTAGAAGGTAGATGTTTGAAGGTATACGATGATGTCACCATACCATGGATCGTGAGTGCTAATTAGAAAGAGAGTATTATCCAGGATATGATCCTCGGATTGAGATGGGACAGAGTCAGTGGGGAGGGAGCAGATGAGATCAGAAAAACCAGTGAATTCGTCGATTTGGCAGTAGTGAACTCCAAATCTAACTCCTGAAGGATCATAATCCATTTAGAGTACTTGACCCCTAGTAATTTTCGATACAAGATGTAAGTCATGGGGTTGTAGTCGGAAATTGCGTTTACCGTGCGCAACAGGATGTAATAGCGAAACCGCTGAACAGACTGGACCACGGCAAGCACCAACTTCTCAACATGGGCATAATGTGTTTCAGTGTCGAGGAGATTCTGAGACATATAGTAAACCACATGTTCATTTCCGTCATCATCATCCTGTAGTAGAACCATGGCAATTGTGTTGAATTTAGCAGCCAAATAGAGGGTAAAGTCGTGATGATAGTCGAGAGGATGTACTAATGGAGGGTTGATGAGAAATGTTTTAAGTTTATCGAAGGATTGTTGAGCAATCTCGTCCCAATGGAAGGGAACGTCCTGTTTTAGAAGTTGCGTAAACCCTTTGGCCACTTCTGCATAGTTCAGGATAAAGCAACATAAGAAATTCGCTTTCCCTTGAAGAATCTGAAGTTGATGCAACAAGGATGGGGATGGGAGATTAACAATAGCCTCGACCTTGAGGGGGTCAAGGCGAATTTCTTCTTTAGAGACAATGAATCCCAAAATACAACCAGAGTCAACGCAGAAGATGCATTTGTGAGGATTAAGCCTGATGTTGTAACGTCTGCAGTGAAGATGTTCGGGATGGTCTTTGCGCCGAGCTGAATGAGCCGGCAGGTCATCCAGATACGGTTGAACAATGTGACGTATGTCATGAAAGGCATAGGACATTACACGCTGGAAGGTGGCTCCAGCGTTTTTCAAGCCGAACGAAAACTTCTTATAAGCGAACGTGCCCCATGGACAGATGAAGGCGGTCTTATGTTGATCAGAGGGTAAAATATTAATTTGATTATAACCCTAGAATTTGTCCATAAGGGAATAGATCTCACTCCCCACATAATCATTGATGACCTGATCTATAAAGGGGGTGGGATAGTTGTCCTTAGGACAAGTGCGATTGATGTCTCTATAGTCAACACAGACTCGAATCGTGCCCTGCTTCTTATCTACAGGGACAATATTGGAAACCCATTCTATGAAGGGGATTGGATATATGAAGACCGCGTTAAGAAGTTTCTCAACTTCTGCTTTTATGGTCGTGGCTTTTCGAGGATGCACTGGGCGCAAACGTTGGCGCACAGGCTTCGCATCAGGATAGGTGGGAATTTCATGCACGATGATACTGGGATCGATCCCAAGCATCTCTTCATAAGACCATGCGAAAACATCTCAGAATTCGCGGAAAATTCTAGTGTATACTTGAATCTCTTCAGGAGAACAAGTAACTCCTACGTGAATGTTCTCGATGACCCTTAGTTTAACGAAGATGTCGATAGGTATTGTTTGAGTAATATTACTCAAATTTCCTTCTGAAAGAACCTCATGAGTCAATATTGGCATTTGGAAAGGTGGAGAGGGAACCTAAGATGCGAAATGCTTGATACAATTATCCATTGCCCCCAGGCCGGGCATGAACGAGGAATGATGATGTCCATCGTTCCACGGCAGATCTTCGAGAGACATAGTCTCAACGATAGCTTCGTCAGACGGAAAAACTTCTCTCAAAGGATCGGGCGAATCTGCATCACCGAGCTAAGGGGATTGAGAATAAACATCCATAGCCATGCTCAAAGGATCATCTTCAGTAGGAATAGGATCAGATGCAGCAACGATCTCGCAATAATTAACTTCAACTGGGGTCAAAGTCATCGATTCTCCAAAAGAGGTCACCTGTTCAGGAGAAGGGATGATCCATGGGTCATCCGACCTAGAGATAATGTTGGCTTGAACAGTGTTTGGTGGTGGCATGGGAAAAATACCCATGAGAATAGGGTCCTTGAAAAGACCAGGTCCTACACTGTCAGGGGGATTGGGAATTTTATCCACGTACGGTACGTTGTTCTTGGAGGATGAGGTGAATAAAGACAACTGATCGACAGTAATAATCTTGCCCTCATGCAAAAATTTCAAAAGCCGAAAGAGGGTGGACAGAACGCATAGCATGGCATGGGTCCAACTGCGACCAAGTAGAAGATTGTAGTTGAGTTTTGCATCAACCACTTCCACTTCAACATTGATTGTCTTACCTTGTAATGTAATCGGTAAACTCACGAGAACACCCAAGGGTTTTGATTCCCTACCATCGAATGCCTCGAGGGCATTGAGAGATGAGGTGAGGGCTGGAGATTCGATGGCTTTCCAGCAGGAAGATGACATAACGCAGGTAGAGGCACCTTCGTCCACAATAGCTCTGTGAATGTTGAGGCTGTTGATACCGACTTGTATAACGAGGGCGATTTGATGTGGAATCCGGGGGACAAAATTCTCTAGATCGAAGGTGAGAAGGCTAGAACCGGTAGGATCAATTCCACCGATTGCATATAATAGAGATTTTCATTGAGATGGGAAACTTTGAAGCACTTCCAACGCAGACATTGTGGAAGGCGCCTATGCAAAATCCTCAACAATGTTGTAATGCTGAGCAACACAGGCGTTTGGATTATAGGAAGACTTTCTAAGAACACCATTGGAAGGTGGCCGTATAATGGGTTCAGCATTGGGCTTCTCAATTTATAAAGGACCAAGGGTAGGTGGGGGAGGTGGGCCATCAACGACTTCCTTCCCAGCTGCCTGGCGTGATCCGACATAATCCTTCGATCGAGTGGCAATTGAAATAGGTGCAGCACCATTCATCATAAAAACTTGGGACCCAAATGGTGCAGATGGTGAAGGTTGCTCGACCATATGGGTCTGCTGAGATGGAAAATGTTCCTTAAGAACTGCCGGAGTTCCCTTAGAGCCTTTAAGAAGTTGACTAACCTCGGATCGTCGGGGACAATCTTTGGTGTAGTGGTCCCCGTCACAGATCAGGCAAGGGTACTTCGGTTTCTGTTGCGAACCATCATCAGCATGTGGTTTGGAGGATTATGGTTTCGGGGCATCAGATTTGGCTTTGCCTTTGCGCTTCTTCTTCCCTTTGGAAGCCTTGTTTGCAGGATTAGCCTGGATGGCATTGACCTCCGCAGTCTTACCAGAATCTAAGGTAGTGGGAGGAGCAGAATTATTGGAAGAATTCGCTTTCTGCTTCCCATTGGAAGACTTACGAGAAGTATGAGAGACGGAACAAATAACACCATCTACTGATGGAGTAGCTAGTGCTTTAGAGGTCCCTGGCCGTGGGGCATCAGTCAAGATATCATATAATGTGTCAAACTGAGAGAACACCAAATCGAGGTACTGGGCATGAGTGATGGCTTGTTCCTTGATTACACATGCCCCCATAGCAATGTCTTGAGCGATATTGTTAACAAAGAAGGTAGTGAACTAGTGAGTTAGAAGCTGATTAGGAATATCAAACTTGATCAGACAATGACAACGTCTCCACTCATGAATATGATCTGAAATATGAGTGGCTTTATCTTGCTTCAGAGATGTCAGGAGATGCGTCCCAGCTTCATAACGAACCGGTAACTGGAAATGTGTCAGGAACTCCATAGCTAGAGTATTAAAATCTTGAAAAATACCACGGGGTAGTTCTATGTACCATTTAGCAGCAGTTCCGGTAAGAGTGCATTGGAAAAGACGTAGACGGATCAAGTCATCCACCCAAGAGTTCGAATAACACCACAAATGGTAGGTCATGACATGTGCTTGGGGGTCTTCTCCAGCTTTACCCTCAAACTTAGGACAGTCACCAGGCACCTTCGTTGGAACCGGAGGCCAATATGGATTATGAAGAATCGGATCATTGGTCAATTTAGAAACATCCAGTAATTCCAACGTGGTGAGGAAAGGTAACTGAGGATAAAAAGGCATGCCAGGACCCCGATAAGGACCTATACCCATACTCCAACCTGGTTGAGCATAACTCTGCACCCATTGGTTCTATCCTGGAGGATTCTGACCATAGGGGGTATAAGCCATATAATTGGGTTGATACAATTGCTGATAACCAGGGTATCGGGGTTGATAACCAGGGTACTGACCCCGATTATACGTGGGGCCCATTCAATCAGTGTATGGATTTGACTACGGAGTATAAGTGTAGCCTGGTTGTTGAAGGTAATAACCAAAACCTTGGGGCGGGTTGTAAACCAGCCGAGACTAACCTTGAAGGTAATAGCCTCCTTGGGGTAGAGCGGGTTGCTGGTAAGTGGGGCCCTACTGAGCATGATAGGTTGGGTGCACAGGCGGGTTCGGTTGTGGCATAGAATAGATCAGTTGTTGAGCAGGGTTAACTGGTTGTGCAAGTTGTCTTGGTTGAACAGGTTGACCTGGCTGCTGAAGGACACCAGGCTTCCCTAGCTGAGAAGGTTGGCCTGATGGCGAGAGAGGGCTAGGTTGTGCCTGATAACCAGGTTAACCTATGACAGGACCATAAGATGGCCCTGGTTGTGCAACATTCAGACCAATTGGAAACTGAGGTTGCAGAGGTTGTACCAATGGTTGAGAAAGATGGATTTGCCCACCAGGACTGTAAAATGGTCCGGGTTGATATCCCGGTTGGCCTGTGGGTCCTTGAGGTTGCCCTGATTGGACCACAGGGTGAGGCTGTAGAGGTTGACCTTGAGGGTTGTAGGACTGTCCTTGCGGACTGTACAACAATCCCTACTGGCCCGAAGGTTGCCCCTGTAAGGGTTGTCCTTGTTGGTCATGTTGGGGTTACTATGTTTTGGAAGATTTGGGAATACCAAAAGATAAGACAATATCAAAACACTTTGGGATCCGGAGAGGGATCTCTCCATAAAGAATAAAGAATGATATATCTTTACAGCTCAAAATGAGGTATTAGGCTAGGTATGAAGCACAGGGGTTTTTAAATGATGTGGTTGTTGGGTTGGTTGGAGATCATTAACTGAGAAGGTTATGGAATGAAAGGAACAAAGCAGTAGGATGTTTCGGTAAAAGAGGATAGGCCAAGAAAGTATCAATCCATGAGGCTATGGAGTCATGAAAGGGGATTACTTGCAAAACAGCTAGCCAAGGCTTTCCAAAGGGCAAGTCATCTATACTAAAGGATATTTTAGATATATGGTGGAATGGAACAATAAGGAGTGAAGGTGAAAGAAGGAAAGAAACCAATTTCTGTCTGGAGATCAGGTCAGATATCATTTAAATCCAGACCTGCTTTGACATACTCAGAGGAAACTCTCAGTGAAGACACAAAGGGCAGCTTAAGATCAGTTCAAAGGTCATTTAACTCCAGGCCTGCTTCAACATATTCCAAGAGAAAACAAAGTTAAGATTTAACACAGAACTGGGCCTAATATCATAGGAAGGCTTTTAACCTTCAATGCTTTGACACCAGCTCCAAGGGATCTTAGAAATCCAATCTATTGGAAAAGGACCCCAATGGACAGGGCTCACACTAAATCCCTGGTATCCCAATTCTTCCAGCTCAAACCCAACAAGAACATCTAAGCAGCAAACCCCAAATTCACACATCAGTAAGCATGGGCCAGACCAACATCTTTAACTGGTTAAATTACATGAATTTTCTCTCAGATACACATTCAGTAGAAAACATCAAAGACAAGAAGAGTAGTGGGCATTAGGGTACCATGCAGGGGTATATCCTAAGCCTGATTTACTGATTCTTATCAGAGAAATATGAACAGCATGATTAAAAATGAAATGAGTAAGGAAACATCACCCGTAATATAGACCAGGATCCTGTGAAATTTTCTTGATTAATTGATGTCCAAAATTAGTCACATATACTGAGCTCAATGGCTGAAATAGTCCAAAATTTCTCTTCCCAGACTACTAAATTACAAGCCACTCAGCTACTTCCCCCAACAACTATTCTAACGGTCAAATGAATCCCTACAACTAATCAACAAAAACAACCTTTACAATATGTTCTTCGGGAGTTCTTATAGGAGAATGAATAGCAATAGTAGTAGATGTACATTTAATTGTTTTCATTAAGACAGAGTGGAGGAAGTATTTGTGCCCACTCTTTTTAATGGCTCTATGTCGCTGGATGTACTCTTTAGGCTGGTTCAAAGGTTCTATCAGGTTGGCATTAACCTCGGAGGCATTCTTTGAAGTCCTTCTGGCTGTTTGGTACTTTGTGGTAGCCTTCTGAAATAAGTGACATAGATAGAGAGTCCGCAGGTCTCCATACTTCCATTACTGTTGTTCTGACAGTTTCTTTAAGAAGCTTCTGTCAGTGTACTAACTGTTAAGGGCTCGAGGAGGAATGGAGAACGCTGTAGGAGGTGTCTTTTCTAGGAAAATACGTTTTGTTGTTATGTAGAACTGATATGACCTGTTGGTGTGCTTCAGTCTTCAAACTGTGTCTTATCCTTTGAAACACGGGATTAAAGCATCAAATCTTCAATTATGGGCTTAAATCCCTTTGATCTCTACTGTTGATACACTTTGCCACTGCTGAAAGGTTATCTCTGCGCATTGAATCATAGTTGCTATGACTTTGGAGGCAGTGTGAATTTGCCACTCTGTAATCCCTACACAAATACAATAAAACTGTTATAAAAATCCAGGGGAGGTGGCGGGGAAATTCTATGGAGGCTTGTGGAATGGTAGCGAAATGGTGAATGCAGGCGAAAATGGGTGGAAGAATGAACTGATGAAGTTTGGGACAACGAAGTTCGTGGACCGTAGGATTAGATGGGCATATGAGATCAACGGTTAGGATTTACCGGGTAAGGCAAGTTAGACGGAGAAAATTTACCTTTACTGTTAAAACACAAAGGCTAAACCTTTGGGCGAATACAAAGGGAAATGATAAAAAATGAATGAAAGCAGGGCCATTTGATGGTGGGACCTGGCGGGCGGAGGGCGATTGGACGCGAGCCGTTGGATCTCAGGAGGAGATCGACGGTTGGGATCATCCAATGAGGTTAATAGGAAAGCCCGATGAAAGAAATATGGCGGAGACGCGATGCAATATGGACCGTAGATCTGGATCAAAGGACGGCTAATATTAGATGATGGAGGTTGTGGGATCAAAGGGGAGGAAGGTGGTTTAGTAGGTAAAACCGCCGGTGTCGCGCTGCTTCTGAGCAGTTTGGAAAATTCTCAGAAAAAACGCGATATAGGTCACTACAAGACACGTGTACCCTCAAAAACCGCTTTCATCACATAAATTTGAAATGTTAAAGCTCGAACAGAAGATTTACACGATAGGTGTGTGGACTGTCAGATATGGACCGAAAATATCGGACGGCAGAGGATGGAGCGCGATGAGGGAAAGTGCACTGGCGGTTAGGTAGTGGAAAGTTAAAGGCGGGTTACATCCCAGTCGTCAGATCTGAAGAATGGACAATCAAGATTAAAGAGGGAGCAGAGAGGCAAAGGGGTGTGTGAAAGGGTAGAGATGATGAGAGCCGTTGGATCCAAAGGGATCAACAGTGGAGATCCAGTCGCATCTGAGGGAGGTGGGGTCATAAACTCTGAGTTTTAAACTTGCGATTGCATCAGGGTCGTTGGATCGGCGGAAGGATCAACGGTGGAGATTTGACCCGAGGGGGGAATACGAGAGGAAAATGAGCAGGGTGAGGAGAAACCTAGACCATAGGATCGTGCGGGATGGATGGCTCAGATCAAATCGGGACTCGCCAATCGGCAGAGGTCAAATGCGATGGGATTGGGCGCTACGACGGTGCGATTATGCGATAGTCATTGGATTAGAGTGATAGATCAACGGTTAAAATATGATCGGAGGGGTGAATGTAGAGGAGAAATGGGTCACAATGCAGAACAAACGCTAGCCGTTAGATCTATATAGACCAATGGCTGAAATCAAAGTGGAAGCCGACAGCATAAAACTTTCTCGCATCGGGAATTTTACAAGAAACAAAGGAAATGCACACATGGAATGTCTCGATTGCGATTAGCGCCTGGGGCCTTAGCACTTGGTTCTGGGCACGGGTCACGTGGTGGGGAAGTGGTTAAGGGGCTTAGGCCTATTATATGGAAAAGTGGGTTTTTGGCTTAATTTTAGTGTATTTTAAGGCCAAAAGAGGGATTCGGTAGAGGGAATAAAGGGTTTTTAATCCAAACAAAGGGTGTTTGTAAGGTTTAAAGAAGAGTTAGGATGATATGAGGGTCAGTGAGGGATCTGGAGAGGAGAAAAATGGATGAAAACAGAGGCTAAATGGGGAGGAAATAGGGGGAAATGGAGGCATTTTGAACATTTTCTTCCACAAACAGAGAGGCTTTTTAACTGGAAATAGCAGGGAGGATTCTTCAAAGGGAAAAAGACACAGGAGGCTTCAAGAATGATATGTTTTCAGAGGAAATGTGTTTCTTGAAGGCTCACAAACATTTTAGCCACCTGTTTGCTTGTCAAAAATTTCATAGGTGGCTAACAGTGGCTCCACATGGGGATGGCATCTTCTTGAAGGTGTCAAGAATTCAAAAAATAATCGTTGGAGTAGGCTAGATGCCTGGTAATTGAAACATATTTTATTTACCTGGATCAGCTGCCACAAATCATGAAGACATTATATCAATAGTAATATTCTCCCAAACAACTACCTACCCATACTATTGTCCTAACATTTTTTCTTCTGGGTGCATTTTGATTTGCAGACCCTTTACATCATCAATTTTTTACAAACAGGAAAATAAGCCTAATCTACTTCTACCCTTATTACTCCATGGGACCAAATTAAACAGTTGGTCTCATAGCTTCTCTACCTAAACTAGTATCTGCTAGGATTAAACTATCTAGCAGATTTCTCTCTCTACATTCTAAGACATAAATTGAAAAACAGTCAAGCCAGGATTAGACTGTCTGACTTGCTGGGCTTTGCAGAAATTAAAAACAACTAACTACATGCTCACTGGCTAAGCTTTATTGAGCTTTCCTACCTACTCTACTCTACTTGGAAATCATTGATGCCCTAGGTGATATCATAATGCCAATGCAGCCAGTCAAGCAACAACAAAAAGGGGTAGAAGAACTGAATTTTTATCAGAGACAACCATAGGGTGCTCTGCATGTGGATCTTCAAAATTGAGGCCACCACTAGCGGTGACCACTTCTGATGAATTCGGCCCCTGCGAAGGATCAATGCTGGAGAATTCGAGCTAATCAGGGCCTCCATATACTCTGCCACAGGATCAATGAACACATGATGTATACTTTCTTCTTCCAGGCTTCCCATGACTGGTAGGCTGTCTTCATCTTGGGTAGATTTGATCACTGTATCTTCCACTACGTCTTTAGTGTGGCTCTTGAAAGCTTGATCATCTTCTTCCTTGTCATCGAAAGGCAGTGGAATATCTTCTTTCTTAGGGGGAGGGAGACTTTCCAAAAAGGCTCTTGGGTCTCTGAATTGATATTATTGTTCTTGGGAATTCAATATTTCAATCTCAGCTTCATATCTTTCAACCACCAATTCTAGAAAAAATTTCTTAAGCACAGGTTTGAATTTTGAGCTGAGAAGAATAGCCCTTGGAAGGTCCTCCCATTCTAGTTCTACCAAGTCACTAGACATTATATCACGACACTTTGCTATGAAACTTGGATGCATTTTTGCAAATTGCTCAGAGTCTTCCATTAGGGAAGTGACTTGGTCTTTAGCATGGGTGATGTTGTAATGCGACATGGTCTCCCAGTGGATTCTTGTGAAAACAAAGATAATCAGCAGCCTATTGATCACCCGTGGAGTCTTTTAATCATTTAGGAACTGTGGAGTCACCAGGTGGAGGATTTAAGCTGTTTGAAGAGATTTACTGTCCACCACAGTGATTGATTACCAAATCAAAGCTATTGATATTTATTCTTCCCCAGTGGAGTCGCCATTATGTTTGGAGACGACAATGGGACACAAGACTAGGTATAGCAGTTAAGGGCACTCAAATTTCACTCCCCAGCGGAGTTGCCATTATGTTGGGGTTCCTATGTTTTGGAAGATTTGGCAATACAAAAAGATAAGACAACATCAAACCACTTTGGGATCCTAGGATCTAGCCCTCCTGGATCCGGAGAGGGATCTCTTCATAAAGAACAAAGAATGATATATCTTTGTAGCTCAAAATGAGGTATTAGGCTAGGTATGAATCACAGGGGTTTTTAAATGATTTGGTTGTTGGGTTGGTCGGATATCATTAACTGAGAAGGTTATGGAATGAAAGGAACAAAGCAGCAGGACATTTCGGTAAAAGAGGATAGGCCAAGAAAGTATTAATCCATTGGGCTATGGAGTCATGAAATGGGATTACTTGAAAAACAACTAGCCAAGGCTTTCCAAAGGGCAAGTCATCTATACTAAAGGATCTTTTAGATAGATGGTGGAATGTAACAATAAGGAGTGAAGGTGAAAGAAGGAAAGAAACCAATTTCTATCTGGAGATCAGGTCAGATATCATTTAAATCCAGACCTGCTTTGACATACTTAGAGGAAACTCTCAGTGAAGACACAAAGGACAGCTTAAGATCAAGTCAGAGGTCATTTAACTCCAGGCCTTCTTCCGCATATTCCAAGAGAAAACAGAGTTAAGATTTAACACAGAATTGGGCCTAAGATCAGAGAAGGGCTTTTAACCTTCAATGCTTTGACACCAGCTCCAAGGGATCTTAGAAAGGCCAATCTGTTGGAAAATGACCCCAGTGGACAGGGCTCACACTAAATCCTTGGTATCCCAATTCTTCCAGCTCAAACCCAACAAGAACATCTAAGCAGCAAACCTCAAATTCACACATCAGTAAGCATGGGCTAGACCAACATCTTTAACTGGTTAAATTACATGAATTTTCTCTCAGACACACATTCAACAGAAAACATCAAAGACAAGAAGAGCAGTGGGAATTAGGGTACCATGCAGGGGTATATCCTAAGCCTGATTTACTGATTCTTATCAGAGAAATATGAACAGCATGATTAAACATGAAATGAGTAAGGAAACATCACCCATAATATAGACCAGGATCCTGTGAAATTTGCTTGATTAATTGATGTGGAAAAGCAATCACATACATTGAGCTCAATGGCTGAAATAGTCCAAACTTTCTCCTCCCAACCTACTAAATTACAAGCCACTCGGCTACTTCCCCCAATAACTGTTCTAACGGTCAAATGAATCCCTACAACTAATCAACAACAACAACCTTTACAATATGTTCTTTGGGAGTTCTTATAATAGAATGAATAGCAGTAGTAGTAGATGTACATTTAATTGTTTTCATTAACACAGAGTGGAGGAAGTATTCGTGCCCACTCTGCTTAATGGCTCTGTGTCACTGTATGTACTCTTTAGGCTAGTTCATAGGCTCTGTCAGGTTGGAATTAACCTTGGAGGTGTTCTTTGAAGTCCTTCTGGATGTTTGGTACTCTGTGGTAGCCTTCTGAAATAAGCGACATGGATAGAGAGTCCGCAGGTCTCCATACTTCCATTACTGTTGTTCTGACCGTTTCTTTAAGAAGCTTCTGTCAGTGTACTAACTGTTAAGGGCTCGAGGAGGCATGGAGAACACTGTAGGAGGTGTCTTTTTTGGTAAAATACGTTCTTCTGTGATGTAGCACTGATATGACCTGTCTGTGTGCTTCAGTCTTCAAACTGTGTCTTATCCTTTGAAACACGGGATTAAAGCATCAAATCTTGAATTACGGGCTTAAATCCCTTTGATCTCTGCTTCTGATATACTTTGTCGATGCTGAAAGGTTATCTCTATGCATTGAATCACAGTGGCTATGACTGTGGAGGCAGAGTGAATTTTCCACTCTGTAATCCCTGCACAAATGCAATAAACCTGTTATAAAAATCCAGGGGAGGTGGTGGAGAAACGCCATGGAGGCCTGTGGAATCGTGGCGGAATGGTGAATTCAGGTGAAAATGGGTGGAAGAACCATGCAAAATGGTGGAAGAATGAACTGATGAAGGTTTGGCATAATGAAGGTCGCAGACTGTTGGATTAGATGGGCATATGAGATCAACGGTCAGGATTTACCGGGTAAGGAAAGTTAGACAGAGAAAATTGGCCTTTAGTGTTAAAACACAAAGGCTTAACCTTTTGGTGAATACAAAGGGAAATGATAAAAATTGAATGAAAGTGGGGCCATTTGATGGTGGGACCTGGCGGGTGGAGGGCGATTGGACGCGAGCCGTTGGATCTCAGGAGGAGATCGACGGTTGGGATCATCCGATGAGGTTAATAGGAAAGCTCGATGAACAAAATATAGTAGAGACGTGATGCAATATGGACCGTAGATCTGGATCAAGAGACAGCTAAGATTAGAAGATGGAGGTTGTTGGAACAAAGGGGAGGAAGGTGGTTTAGAAGATAAAACCGTTAGTGTTGCGCTACTTCTGAGCGGTTTGGAAAATTCTCAGAAAAAAACGCGATATAGGTCTCTACAAGACACGTGTCCCTCAAAAACTGCTTTCATCACGTAACTTTGAAATTTTAAAGCTCGGACAGAAGATTTACGCGATATGCATGTGGACCGTTGGATATGGACTGAAAATATCGGACGGCGGAGGATGGAGCGCGATGAGGGAAAGTGTACTAGCGGTTAGGTAGTGGAAATTCAAAGGCGGGTTAGATCCCAGCTGTCAGATCTAAAGAGTGGACGATCAGGATTAAAGAGGGAGCAGAGAGGTAGAGGGGTGTGTGAAAGGGAAGAGATGATGAGATCCATTAGATCCTAAGGGATCAATGGCGGGGATCCAGTCGCATCGAAGGGAGGCGAGGTCATAAACTCTGAGTTTTAAACTTGTGATTGCATCAGGGTCATTGGATTGGGGGAAGGATCAACGGTGGAGATTTGACCCGAGGGGGAAAGACGGAAGGCAAATGAGCGGGGTGAGGAGAAACCTGGACCATAGGATCATGCGAGATGGATGGCTCAGATCAAATTGGGAGTCGCCAATCGACAGAGGTCAAATGCGATGGGATTGGGCGTCCATTGATACTCCTCAGGATAAGGACTGGGTTTGACAGTTGTAAAGACAATCGATAATCCTCAGGATAAATATTCTCTGGAATAGCAGAAGCTATGTAAATGTCTTTAGGAACTTCCGAGGTCCTGGTTGACTAAGTAGTGACAGCGGGCGTAGACGCAGCTACGCAGACAGTAGGCCTAACAGGTACTGATCTGACGAAAGGAGATGTCGTGAGATGTTTCAATGGCGACATCCCTAATGAAGGAATAACCGGTCTCGTGGATGAAATCGATATTCCCATAGAGGCCACAGTGGCCAGGACCTCACTTAAAGACCTATATCCCGCTGGAAGCGAAGGACTAGGTGAAGACATATCAGAAGACTCGTGGATGTTTTTGGGAAAAAGCTGGTAATCTTCACCAGATGTAGGAATTTCTTCACTTGGAGAAGGACTAGGTGAGTCAATATCTATCCCTGCCGCAAGATCTTCTAAAAGACGATGAGGGCTAGAAGGTATAAAAGCAGCTAAGAAAGGCGATCTTGATGTAAGAGGAGGGAAGTGTTCCCCTACTCCAAATCCAAACCAAGCGTTGGACAAGGGCCAATTGAAGTCAACTGGTCCACCAAAGGGAAGCTCAGATATAACTGGTCCCCCATCGAGAAACTCGGATGCAATAGGCTGTTGATGTTCAGCAGAGGACTGAGAGACCTCTGATGAATCGTCTGTGTAAGGACTATCAGTAGATGAAACTGAGGGTTTTGCCACTGTGACTGTAACGAAAATAGGAAGAGATCAAAACAAAGACACACCGGCAAAACCAAGGAAAACAATCAACAGGCCAAAAAAACAATCTCTAAATGGGCGTGTGATCGTAGGTGATTAATTTTACCACATTGAAACTGGAAAATTTTATTGTTTCATGTTTTAAGAGTCTAGAAACAAGTAAAAGGTGACTCTATCTCTTTCAATTTGGAAACAAGCATGAAAGGACAAGCGCTTTATGATCTTTTCAAATTCAATGAGTCAGAAAAGATCGAAATGACTGCTCTGGTAATCTAGGCAGATGGGTGTACCAGATATCCGTGAACTGCCATATACACCTTGGTTAAAAAATGAAATAGAAATCAACCAAGGACTTGACGTATGTGAGGGTAATCGCCCTGAATGTTGTGTCCGGTGTATTACGAGTAAAAGGCAGCAGACTCGGATTCCTACGGATAAAGGATAGCAACCCAGTGGGGTCTCCCTTTATATACGCGATGGTACAGGGAGCACAAGTTCGTACTAGCGTTTTCTAAAGCCAAAAGGGAAACGATAGCTACTAGGTTTAATGACGCCGGAACACGTCACTAGCCTAGACCTCTAGATATTTCGCTAATGTTTCAATGTTGCCTTAGGTTAATTGAATAAATTTTATAGTTGATCTTTAAATTATGTTTCAATTTCAGGCCCTATCGAATGTTGTATCTCAAAAATCCTCTAAATTCACACTACATTCCACAATATATCACTTTGTTCGATGAAGAGCTAACTACAAGAAGGTTGAGAGATTTCCAAATAACAACAAAATGATCACAAAAACATCCACTACTGTCTCTAATGCATGCTAATGAAACTAAAAAAATTTCTCTTAGAGTTATTTAACACCAATAATGCAGAAAAGCTTTCAATTTTCACTAAACTAATCAAAAATGCAAAGAGATTTGTTTTTGTATTTTTCAATATTTAAGAGCAAGTGCACTAAATGACTGAAAAAACTAATGAAGAAACCAATTTGAGAGATGACAGTGAGAGAGCTGAAACAAACAAGTTCACTCAATGAAAACACACAGAATAAAGACCCAAATTGACGAAGAAATCCCTCAAATCGAAGAAGAATCTCTAAAAGATTCACACAAACCGTGTAATCTAGGCTTGAAATGAGGCAAAGAGAAACTTGAATGAAAAAGATCAAAATCACTCAACTGAAGTAATGATACAATGGAATGCAACCAAACGAATGCAAAGAAGCGAAAATGAAGTTGACTAGAAAAGCGAAAACCAAAAACTCCCACGGGAGGCTCAGCACACTGTAGCACCTAGAAGCCCTAGGGCTAGAATGCAAAAATGATGGTAAAAGGAAAAAAACCGGAGGACAAGGGTCAAACACAGTCAACAAAGACCTCAAACCACTCAATCACTCATAAAAATGACACCAGGACCAGAAATCAAACTCACAGGGCTCAAAAACAAGAAAACCCTAACACCAAACAAAGTCGGCGTGACTGTTTGGTTGTAATCTGTGCCAAAACAGCGTTGGCGCGAGGGCCTAACTAGCAACTAGCGCCAGTTGGTGCGACTGTCAAGCGATAAACTACGCCAATCAAGTTTACTATGGGAAGAAATGAAAAAGGACAAACAGAGACTGGATCAGGTCTTCTGGGGGTTGAACAGGGGTTTGACACCAAAAGGAGGCGAACCAGAAGAGCAAATCAATCAATAAAAATCCAAAAAAACCAAAAGAGAAAAGACTAAATCCAGCTGACGTCCCCAGTGGAGTCGCCAGTCTTTTGAGGAGGTAAATCCCCTCTACAGATACAGGTGATCCCACTAGCCCAGATCGGGTCTAGCAACAATCAAGTCACGCAATGATGCAGGTTCCTAGTTACAAAAAGACCAAGATTGCGACAAGCAGCCTACCTCAAATCCCACGCAGTGGTCGTTGAAGAAAAGATGATGTTTCCCATCCCTCACTTGGCAGATCAGGATCCTTCTGTTCGACACGTCCGAACACCTACACACATGCAAGGAAACAACGACATACAACGTAAAATCTAAAGCATGTAACCATATATCAGAGGATATAATTCATTACATAAAGAAATAAACACATGAATGGAACCATAATCAGATTCTCTTATATTATAAATAAAAAAGGAAAGATTACAACCAAATGCTCTAATGCTATGATCTTCCTTCGGCGGGGTTGACAGCAGAGCACGTCTCAACAAAGCCTGTCGGGAATCTGGACAAAGCTCTCTCTCTTCATCTTGGCTCTCAATAGTTGTCTGGCTATAGTTTCCTTCCTACAAGTTCAGCTATCTTGCTAAGGGAGAAGGCAAGCTTTTATAGATGGAGGAAGGGGAGTTGGGATCCCTATAATCATGGGATAGGCCCTATCTCTAAGGAAGTTTCCATGATAGGTGGAGATCTGGATCCAAACCGCCCAACTCCTTTTGATGACTCGTTCAGGAGTTTGTTGGAATCAAACTTCTGCCATTTATTTTTCAAAAACATTCCTTATTAAGCTTCGCACGAGTGGGACATAGGGACAGAGCGCCAGCTGGCGTGTCCTCTATGGTGGATTTCCCCCATTGACGTGAGGGTTGAACTGGCTAGTTGCGCCAAGGAAAAAAGATCTGTTTTTAGGGTTTTTCAGAGGAAACTTTCTCAGAGGAATGTTTGTCCTTATGCAAGGGGATGCCATGAAATTGGTTTCAGGTCATGTTACTACTCACAGGTCATGGGAAAATCCCTCCAATGTGCGGGATGGGCGATTCCAGGGATGATGAAAAAATGTTGTGTAATAGTCATATACCAATACTAGGTCACCCTCTGAAAAAACATGAGGTGTAACATTCCTATCATATTGAGCTTTCATTATTTTTTTATGGGCCTCAGTAGCTAATGCAGTGGTGCGTCGAGTCTCATCTAGTTGAGCTAAGTATAAAAAAAAAATTTCCTCTTCAGAGGTAGCTCATAATAATTCTATGGCTAATTTGAGTGACGGTATTTCGTATTCAATCGGTAACACAGCTTCTAAACCATAAACTAGCTGAAAAGGAGTGAAACCTGTTTCAGTTTTCATTGAGGTTCGATATGCCCAAAGTGCTGAGAAAAGCATAGTATGTCAATTCAATTTATGAATTTTGATTATCCTTTTAATCATAGTGGTTAAGACTTTATTTACAGCTTCAACTTGACCATTAGCCTGTGGGTAATATGGTGTAGAACCATCATGGTGCAGGACAAGGTAGTCAGAAAGTTAGGTCATCATAATGTTTCTAAAATGGCTCCCATGATCAGTAATGATAGCTTGGGGTACACCAAATCGAGCAATCACATGATTTAAAATAAAAGTAGCTGCAGTTTTGCCATCTTCCGCAAATGTAAGCATCGCCTCGGCCCATTTGGTAAAATAATCCATTGCAAGAATAATATACCCATGCCCCCCGGCCGTGTGAGAGTTACATATAATGAATTCAATGCCCCATTTTGCAAAAGGACCTGGACGCTTTTACAAAAATGATTGGGTGAAGAGGAGCTGGTGGTGCACGCATCTTACAATCAAAGATCTGACAATTGTGGAATTTTCGGATGGCTAGAATGCAATCTTTAAATAACGAAGGCCAAAAATAACCAGTGTGCAATATCTTTTGGGTTGTGGCATACCCAGACATATGACTGCCACATGCTCCAGAGTGACAGTCATTTAAGACCTTTTCAGCCTCTTCGTGTGTTAAACATCATCGAAATACAAAATCTGCACCACGACAATAAAGTGTGTCGCCAACAATATGGTATTGCTGAGACTGGTTATAGATCTTTTTTCGTTGTAAATGTGAGAGTTCAGGCTGAAAAGTTTGGGTTTGGAGATAAATTATGATATATCCATACCATGGATCAATGGTACTGATAAGAAACAAAGATTCATCAACGATCGGATGTTCTACCATAGTTTATGTCTCAGTATTTGGGAAGTCACACATTAGTTCGGCAAACACTAGTGATTTCTTTGATTTAGATTTTTCAAATTCTAAATCAAACTCTTGAAGGATGATGATCCATTTAGAGTATTTTCCCCCTAATAATTGTTTTTTCAAAATATACATCATAGGGTTGCAATCAGAGATCACTGTTGTTTTTCGTAACAAGATGTAATGACGAAATCATTGGATAGCTTGAACTGTTGCAAGGCCAATTTCTCCACATGTGAGTATTTGATTTCAGTCGGATTTAAATTGCGACTGAGATAGTAAATCACATGTTCGTTGTGAAATTCATCTTCCTAAACTAATACCATTCCAATCGTGGAGTTAGAGGCTGCTAAGTATAAAAATTAATCTAGGTTGTAATTGGGTGGATGCAATAACAGTGCATGGGTCAACACGTGTTTTAGAGCATCAAAATATCTATTGGTGATCTCATCCCAAATGAAAAGAATATTTTGTTTCAACAGCCTAGTAAAACCTTTAGTTTACTCGGCATAGTTAGGAATGAATCTACGCAGAAAGTTTGTTTTCCCTTGCAAAATTTGGAGTTGGCGAAGTGTAGAAGGAGGAGGTAAATTGATAATATCCTCAACCTTCGAAGGATCGACACAAATGCCTTGTTTCAAGACGATAAATCCTAGCAATCGACCAAATTGTACACAAAAAACAAATTTGTGTGGATTCAAGAGAATCTTATAATACCTACATCTCAGAAAAATTGCTCGTAAGTGTGTTGGGTGATCTTCTCTGTGTAAGGAATGAGCATGTAAATCATCAATATAAGGTTGCACAATGTGTTTAATGTCATGGAAAGCATAGGACGTAGCCCTTTGAAAAGTTGCCCCAGCATTCTTAAGTCCAAATGGTAATTTACGATAAGCGAAAGTTCCCCATGGAAAAATGAATGTTGTTTTTGGTTGATCAGCAGGGAGTATATTTATTTTATTATAACCGGAAAAACCATCCATAAATTAAAACATTTCACTTCCAGCACAATCGTCAATGATTTGATCGAAATAAGGGGTTGGATAATTGTCGTTGGTACAAGCTCTATTTATATCCCTATAATCAATACATACTCTAATTGTTCCTTGTTTTTATTAATAAGAACAATATTAGATACCCAATCTGTTAAAGGGATTGGATAAATAAATCCTACGCAAAGTAATTTTTCAACTTCAGCTTTGATTGTAGCAGCTTTTCATGGATGTATCTGACGTAAATTTTGTCTAACAGGCTTAGCATCCGAGTATGTTTTGATTTCATGAACAAAAATTTTGGGATTGATTCCTGGCATTTCTTCATAAGATCAGGAAAAAATCTCGCGAAATTCTTGAAAAAGGGCTTTGTATATATTTCATCTTTTGTATAAGAAGCGCCTAAATGAATGCTTTCAACAATTCATGGTTTTACCGATATGTCAATAGGAATCATGGAAGAAATATTCCCCAAATTCACTTCAGAGTTTGAATGTGTGCTTGATATCAGATTCTGGGGTTCCTGGACATAATCAGTAGTGAAAATTGATGAAAAATTATCTTCAAATTTATCAATCTCAGGTAAAAATGATGATCTATGATGGAGATCATCCCAGGGTAGGTCATCTATGGACAAAAATTCACGAATGTTTTCGTCGGTATAAAAGACTTTTGAAAAAGTATCTGGAATTGATGCGATAGCTAAGATTGAAGATGAAAATGATTTTTAATTGACCACATTCATAGGATCTGAATCAGTTGAAGGTAAATTGGAAAAAGACTATACTGCTTGATATGCCAACTCAAATGGACTCAAAGGCATCATGCCTTCAAATGAATCCAGTTCTAACTCTAAAGGCACTATTCAAGTATCATCAAATGGAACAGTGCTTGATGTAATCATATTGATATTAGCTATACTACATAATACGTTAGGTGGAGGCAAATAAAAATTTCCCAACAGAGCGGAATATTTAATTAAGCCTACTCCTACATCCTTATAAGGGATAGTTGTTTTTCCAACATGCTAAATGTTATCCGTAGAAGCTAGATTGGACGAATAATATGAGAGTTGATTGACTTTCATAATCTTTCCTTGATGAGGAAACATGATGATTTGAAAAACGGAAGATACGAAAATGGTCATAGCATAAGACCAGTTACGACCCAAGAGAAGGTTGTAATCTAGAGGGGCATCAACTACTTCCACATATAGATTAACAGTTTTTCCTTCGACCTCTATAGGTAGATCCTGTAAAATACCATAGGGACGGAATCATCTTCCATCAAAAGCTTTGAGGATGTTCGGAGATCGGTTAAGTGTCGGAGAACTATGTGATTTACAACAAATCAACGACATGATACACGTAGAGGGCCCTTCATCAATCACAGTATGAAAGAAACATTTGTTTTTTACTAACACTAGAATCTGGAAAGCCATTTGATGGGGTAGGCGAGGTGTAAAATTTTCTAGATAAAACATCATAAGATTCGAATCCTACAGATCTACGGCTCCTAAAACTGACAATAGTAATTTCCTTTGTGCTGGACATGATTGCAGTACTTCCAAAGCTGACATTATCTAAGGGGAAATTGCTAAATCTTCGACGATGTTGTAATTTTGAGCAGCTCTCACATGTGGACTGAAAACTGATTTACGAAGTACACCTTTAGGAGGCAGTTTGATTACTAAGTCAAGATTTGGTTTCTCGATGTGAAGCGGATCGAAAACCGAAGTAGATGGAGCTAGTGAAGAATTAGAATTTTCTACTTCTTTACCAGGAACAAGATTTTTACTACCATAATCTTGTGATCGAGTTGCAACCATAAAATATATATGCTAAATTATTAGAAGAAGATGCAGCCATTTTAATATCTTGAATTGGAAAGGGATCATTCAAGACAGCAGGAGTGGGTGAACCTTTGAAAAACTTAGAAACATCTTCCCTGTGCGGACATTCCTTGGTGAAATGATCCTCATCACAGATAAGACAAGAATAACGAGGTTTCTGTTTGTCATCAGTTGATTCAGTTTTATCACTTTTTTCTTTAGGAGGTGAGGTCTGTTTATTATTTTTCTTCCCCTTTTTTCTTTTTTCCATATTTTGACTTAGTAGATGAATCTACAATGTGAATATCGGCAGTAGTTTCCAAGGAAGATTCTCCTTTTGGTGAATCAGGTAAAGTTATTATAAGAGAAGTAATCTTTGAAGATTTCTTCTTATTTTTAGTTTTAGTTACTAAACCGATTACACCATCAGCGACATGAGAGCCTGAAGGAGTTGTAGTTAACTGACCAGGTCATGGTAAATCGGAGATTTTCTCATACAAAGTTCCGGACTGGGTATATACCAAGTCTAGATATTGAGCTTGAGCAATAACTTGTTCTTTCGTAACAACTCCTGCTTTGGCTACATATTCAATGATTTTTGGTAATAATGAATTAACAAACCATTCTGCCAATATTTGATATGGGATAAAAACTTTTACCAAACGTCTTTTGCGTCTCCATTCATGAATATGATCTGATATATAGGTAGACGTAGATTGTTTTAGTGAAGTTAATAATTTCGTGCCATTGTCATATCTGATGGGCAACTGAAAATGAGTTAAGAAGGAATTTTCTAGGGCATTGAAATTATTAAATGAGCCTTGTGGCAGTTCAATATAGCACTTAGCATCTAATCCTATTAGCATTCTTTGAAAAAGTTGAAGTCGAATAGAATCGTCAATTAATGAATCAGATGCGCACCAAAGGTGGTAATTCATAACATGGTTGGAAGGATCCTCTCCTGTTTTTCCTTCAAATTTTGGGATATCACTGGGCAACTTATGAGGCATTGGTGGCCAATACGGATGATAATAGATAGGATCATTCGTAAGGCGAGATAAAAACCGGTAAATCTAAAGTTGCTATGAACGGAAATCGATGGGTAGGGTCTTGTGGATAACCTTGTGAAACTAAACCAGTCCCAGGAGGAGGATATCCAGGATAACCTAGAATAGGATGTGCATTTTGAATCATATTACCCCCCGGATAACCAGGAATAACCAGACCATACTGAGGCTAAACAGGTTTTTGATATGTATATCCAGGGTATGGTTGTTGCGGGTAGATTGGAGTTTGTGAAACAGGTCCATATTGATACAGCCCATGATAAAGTTGATAAGTAAATTGAGGTTGACTCTTTATGACTGTACTTGTACCATATTTTCCTACAGGTATCTAAACAGTAGTCTAAATTGTTGGTCTAGACTGTGGAATAGAAACCTGAGGAATCTGTATCGAAGTCTAAGGGGCATAGGTAACAGGAACTGTAGACACTACAGGAATGGGTGTGATAGGTTGAACAGAAGTCTGAACAGTTGTTTGTGGTGGAGTACGAGGTGAAGTAGGACCAGGTTGTTGAACAGGACCAAATGCAGGTATTGGATTTGAAGGCTGGATTGGTTCTTTGGGTTGAGCATAACCAACAAGTTGTCCTTCTTGATAATAAGGTACTTGCATATTTGGTTGTAAATTCTTTTGGACTTGGGATGGATCCCACACCATTTTGGGATATGAGGGTCCCATTGAAGGTTGTACATAAGACAGCCCATAACTGGGTTGGACAGATGGCTGATAATTAACTGGATAATTTCCACCTCCTTGTAACATTTGTTGCTCTGTATAGAACTGTTGTGTTGAAGGAGGTTGCAATCCTTGAGCAGGATACTGCCCTTGAGGTTGATATTGACCTTGAGGCATGTACAGACTCTGGGGTTGATATTGACCTTGAGGTATGTACTGTCCTTGGGGTTGATATTGACCTTGAGGTATGTATTGTCCCTGAGGTTGGTATTGACCTTGAGGTATGTACTGTCCTTAGGGTTGAGATTGACCCTGAGGTATGCACTGTCCTTGGGGTTGATATTGGCCTTGAGGTATGTACTGTCCTTGGCGTTGAATTGACCTTGAGGTATGTATTATCCTTGGGGTTTCCCCCCAGGCTGTATATTACTACCTTGAGATGTGGGGTTTGAAATATTTCCAGACATCATATAAATTTTCTCATTATTTGAAGTTTTAGTATTTGATTCATTCAAATCAGATGATGACATTGGTTTGCTTAGAAAAGGAGATTCTCCTGAGAATGTACCAGAGAGCGACTGATAGCCTATAGGAACAGACGGACCACCATAGAGGAATGTTTCTGGTGATTCAGAAAACATAGATGACTCACCTGACATGTTTAACTGAGGTCTATGACCTATTGGTGTAGTGTAAAAAGGTATTCGGGGTGGTGAATACTGAAGACCTATGTTTTGTAGAAAATCTGTCAATGAAGAATACCAAGCGTCTTGTCTAAAAGGACTGTAAAAAAATGATTCACGTTGTCTAAGTTCTAAATTTTCCTGAGTTGAAGGGAGAAGGATTTCTTCTTCTGTATCAGTGATTTCCTCAATACTAATAAGACTAGGAGGAAGACCTTCTATAATTTTATTCTTTACTCTGGGTAAATCAGGATAATCAGTGAATTCTAAAGTAGGTTTCGATGTCGTAGGTTCAATTGTAAAAAATTGATTCACATTGTCTAATTTCTAAATTTTCCTGAGTTGAAGGGAGAATGATTTCTTCTTATGTATCAGTGATTTCCTCAATACTAATAAGACTAGGAGGAAGACCTTCTGTAATTCGATGAAAAATTAATTCATTTGTATTAACTTTAACAGAAATAAAACCTTACAACCTTAGCCTTGATGTTGAACAGGCCTTCTCGAGGTCCGAAGCAGGAATCTCCTCTACTCTGATAAGCTCTGCACTCCTCCAACTGAGACAGATAGAGGTATGTGATCTCTCCTCCAAAAATCTCAGTTAAATGAGTCTAAATCCCAATAGCACTTAACCTCAAGTATTTCTAAAGCTTTAACTCCCTTTGAGGCTACCTAATGCCTCTTTTTATAGTGGAAAAGAGGAGGTTTTCAGTTCCAACTATGAAGGGATAGAATCCTCCTTCAAAGGGATAATCTTCTCACATCAAGGGGTTAGCTCCATAAGGTAAGGGATACATGAACCTCATAAGAGCGGTTCTGCCACCGCAAGATTTTTTCTAGAGGCTTCTAGAATTTACTGAAAATGAGATTTTTTGAGTTTACTTGCGCATTTTTAATATTTACAGGGGTCCGCACCTATAACACAGAGAAAGTGCGTTCAGGTACGCAGAAGACATGAACATTAGGTGCGGGACCGCAGGCAAGATATAGAGAAAGTGCGACACCAAAGTTAAGGAGAATTTTAGGAAATTTTCTCTGATTTTCAAGGCTAGACATGAGGAACTGATATGTTAGACTTGCAAAGGAGGAAGTATGAGTGATAATGAGCTCATACACATAGCAGAATGTTAGGATGACAATTTTCAATGTAACAGTATCAGTGATTTCCTCAATACTAATAAGACTAGGAGGAAGACCTTCTGTAATTCAATTCTTTACTCTGGGTAAATCAGGATAATCAGTGAATTCTAAAGTAGGTTTCGATGTAGTAGGTTCAGTTTCCGGTTCAAAAATTTCAGGTTCTTTAGGTGATAATTCACTTGTTGTAGAAGAAAATTCGGTTAATTTGGAAATGGAAACTTTTTGTGGAGGATGTTCTGCTACTTGCAATTGATCTACTTCGAAATCAGGATGAGGGATAATAGATGATTCTCCTTGTTCTGTCAATCCAGTTCTACTGATAACATTTGGTATCAGAGATTTAAGTCCTTCTAGCTGGCTAGGTGTGTACTCAGGGGGTTTCCCCTGAGTTCTGCGTTATCGTCTCGGTAATTCAGCCACGATTAAAACTTTTAACACACACAATCAAAGAAAATTTCAATAAAAATGCTTAAAGTCACAACAAACAAATGATCACACGCCTATAGAATCTAAGAGATCAAACCACACACAAACAGTAGATTCCCGCTCTAAAAACACTATTTGGTGAGGAAATCCAACATCGTAGTATTTTAGTGCAGAAATGGTGATTGGAACAGTTACCCTGACAACCTGCTTAATGAAATAGACCAGTGCAATTTTCTCCACTTAACCCATCTAGAGTGAAGATAACCCTCCAGAGAGTCCAAGTGAGTCTAGCCGACGTTTATTCCAGGTACAGTGGTATCTTCCCTCCACCGTCACCTTGGGAAAGAATCCTATAGTTTATGGCCACTAAGGTCACCAACAGGAACAAATATACCTGGGGGAACAGTCTACGATCCGATACACAAGCAAGGGCAGAGTAACAAAGCTCAATCCCCTTGAAGGCTCCTTGACATAACCCAAGGTTTACCGACAAGTGACCCCAAGTTCCTCGACAATGGTCAATCCGAGGTTTACCATTGTTAATACATGTATATTTTCTATCGTTCCCAATGAGGAAGGATTGATTACCCCACTGGTTTGGATATGATCTCGTGCTTGACTCATTTAAGAGGAGCTTCCCATAGCATACATGCTACTATTAGAATTTCCCTACCACAAGATCAACTACTTGTTTTTTTTTTACTGTCTTAAAGAGTTAACTAAAACCTATTCCAAGACACTATCCTAAGCTAAATTGGTGGAAAGAGCCCTAGAAAAATAAAAATTGCTAGGTTGATTTTAAGTAATTGTTAATTTTAATTGATTGTTTCTTAGGACAATGGGCATGAAAGTGAAACTTCAATGGTTTATAATGACTCGACTCCAAAAAACACTAAATTTCATCTATATGAGAAAAAATTCGTTCCTTTTCAATGAGATCGATCTAAAAGAAAGAGTTGAGGAATGCAAATGCTTTAAAACTTCAATCCTTCTTTTTAAAACAAGAATATATGAAAAGAAATCTTTTTCTATGAGAACTCAATGATTAATTGCTCAAAAAGAAATCCCTTTTATCGTTCAAGTCTGAAACTACAAATAAAAGAGTTTCCAAAAGAAAAGTATGATTACTTAAAACAAAATTCAAAACTAAAAACACTAATTTTGAACTTTAAAACTAGATCTAAATTTTAAGACTAAAAACTCTAAAAATTTTGAGGATGTTTTACTCAGTTTGTAATCTAACCAAGAAATTATTTGCTTATCCTAGCAAGGAATCAAAATCATCCAATGGTGGTTTTGAAGTGAGATTCAAGGCTTATGGAACTAAAAGTCCCTTAAGATTTTCAAATAAAAAATAAATCTAATTTTTTTATAAAAGCAAGTTCTGCCATAAAGTCAAAGTCTTAGTAAGAAAACAATGAAATACCAATGATATAAGGTATCTAAAGTTCCTGATCTTAGAGCAACTCAAAGACAAAACAAAAATCACTTGTAAAATGTAAATCTTTAGAAAATCACTCAAAACTTAGAAATGCTAGAAGAAACTTTCACAAGAGGCTTTTGACAGTGAATACAAGTCTCGGTAATCACAGAGAATCTTGTAAGCTAGTACCAGAAAAGAGAATTTGGAGTTTTTCAAAAAATTTCTCAAGGTCCGCAGGTTGCAGGGTACAAAGGTGCAGTGCCAAACTGTTCACACAAAGAAACGGTGGAGGTGACCGCACTATTTTGAAAGAAAAAGTGCGGAGACCAGAAAACTTAAACAAAAATAAAAAATTCTAAATCTACTTTTCAGGGATTCTAAGGGTAATTTACGCAAACTAGTACAGACTAATCAAAATAAAAATAAAAATGGTTTCAAAATTCAAACTCAAAGAAAACTAAGTTTAAAACAAAATTTCCCCAGTGGAGTCACCATTTTGTTAGGCAGATAAATCGTTCTTGCAGACAAGAAGGATCTCCCTAGTATCACAATGATAGCTAGAAACAAACAGGACAATTTGTAAACTATTTTCTCTATATTACATATGATTTAGATTTTTTTATGATGAAGAAAGGACCTACCTGTGATCCAATGCTAATTGAATTCTTCTTTCCCATTGCTCCAATAAGTCACCTCTTAAGATCTGCAAACAAAGACATAGAAGAGGATCAGCAACACCTGCAACATATACTAATTCAGAAATCATAAATCTATCTTAATGATCAAGGAATTTAAGAAATAAGCTATTTAAGTAAATACATAAACAACTTATTGAGAAAACAGGATCCAATTGTATTATCTTTAAATAAAAGAAGGAATTATGCAGGAGCATTAGGCTAAAATAAAAATCCTTGTATTTTGTTAGACTTAGGGGTTTTTGAGTCTTCAAGGGAGTTAGATTTTATGTAATGAATTGAGTGGGTTTTGATTAATTTTAATTAAATATTGAGAGAAAATTGTAACCGTTCTCGAATGATTAGAGGACAGTGTAATTTGATTAATTAGGAATGTGAAGAGGTAGTTGAGATTTAGGAATGAATTTAGAATCATTTTCAGCGAATTTAGGGATTAAGTCTAGATTTTAAGACTTTGAGGATCTTAAGGATTTTGTTGAGTTATTGAGGGAGTTGAATCGATTCATTATCATTTTGTATAAATTTAAGCCTCAAAGGCTTCAAGAAAAGAGATCTGGAGAGAGAGCGTGAGTGATTTAGTTTTAGGGAAAATAGGGGTTTGTTCCTGTAAGCCTACGGGCAGTTGAACAGGGTCATTTGATTTTGAAGATCTGGCCAAAGACAAGGAGTTTTTGTAAGTGATTTCATTTATATATATATATATATATATATATATATATATATATATATATATATATATATATAATAATTTATTTCTAAACCAGATGTGTATCGTTGGATTTAATTCTGTGTGAGGAATGTTTTGAGTTTTGTGAGCAAGTGTATAATAGAACTCTGTAGTAAGAGTTTAATGGTGATTCTGCATATCATCGAAGGGAGATCTGAAATAGGGTAGAATTCTATGAAGAATTCCAAACTTTGTAGGAATCATTGAGAATTGTTGTAATGATTTGATTCTGGAATGAATAAGAAATTAAAATCGATGCTACTGAATTGAATTTCCATGGACTTTTTAGATCGAAGGATAAAATTGCTTGACTGAAATGGGTATTGAATAAGGCACTTTGAAGGAAACTTACAAGTTCTATTATGAAAACATGGTGTCGTGAAGTTCTGGGTTTGAAGTCCATATTGGGCTTTTCTGAAATGGGAATCGATGGATAAAAGCACCAGATAATGCAAGCCTAATAAGGTCGAATACAAATACAACTGTGAACTCAAAGCACATAAGGATGTATGCACTAGAGGCAGATCCGATTGAACTTAATACGGATCAGGACTTGATTTCAAGCCCCAGATTAAGCATGGAATCGGAGTGAAGGAACGGGAAAAAGGTTTGAAAACCTCCTAGAAAGATTTCGCGTAGGATCAAATGCAATTGAATATGAAGGTGGGATTGAAAGGAAATTAAGTTACGCTATGTGGAATGTGGAACCATTAACAACAGCGTTAGAACTGTGAAGAAAAGGAACGATGAGCTGGTGGGAAAAGGGAACCATGAAGGCGGTTTCTCGAAACCAAAACCAGGGGTTTCGCATGAGTTCAAAATGGTAAGTGGGTTTCCTTGAAGGGAACGTGATAACGCTCAGTGCTTAACACGTAGCAAGAGTGGTATCCCAATACTACTTTTATCGCATGACTTTTGTTGGTTAAAGCCGAAGCTTTATGGAGTGTGATGATAGTCGGATATGCGCACAATTTCATGTTGAAATGTGATGAAACATCGACCATCCGATAAAGGGTGAGTTGATATGGGTTTAAAAGACTTGGAGTGTTAAGCTGGAGAAATTTCATCATGTGATGTCCGTTCGATGATATCCTTTGAGGGATCGACACTGGTCGCATCACCAAGTTGCGAAGGGACTAACGGTGGAAGGCAAGCATTTATTGTTGTGGACCCGGAAAATAATATAGTTTGGTTTGGGTTTTAACTCAAAGTCTGAGTTTTGGATGAAATAAAATGTGGCCGAAGATAAGTAATGTTTCTGACTTTTGAGTTGGTGAACATATGAGCGTTGGTTATGTTCAACACGAAATGTTAACATAGTCGAATATATATTGGAGAGGCTTGTTAATAAAGTTGTGGTTGTGAAAAAATACTTTGGGTATAGGCCAAAGTCGAATATGGATTCCATATTTATGAGCTAAGCTGTTGTATGATTTTGGTTTTAAACCACCAATTTTTTGAAGAGGAGAAGATTCCGCGTTAAAAGTTTGCCAATATGTGCATGGTATTAATTGAAAATGAGAAATGCATTTATTTTCATGCATAGAAAATAGAGATTGTGGGTTTGGCAGGGTGAGCCTGCTATCAAGTGGTATCAGAGCGAGATAAGCTCTTTGAAAAATAATTTTTGGAATGCATGTGTACTGAAGCAGTGAAGTTTGGTTTTAAATCTGTTTAACAGAAATTACAGATTTGAACAAACATGCAGTGAAAGTATGATTTGCAGAAACTGAAGTTTAAAATAAAAAGTGTTTTTAATATTGCCAGTTATGTTTTGAAATATGTGAACACAGGTATGATGGTAATGGCAAAGAGATCAGATTTAAATCTGACAGGACAGCTTGCAGTGCAACAGACCATTGGAAGGATTTGCAAAAGAAACTGAAAATGAGTGTTGAAACAAACTCTGAAGGTGAGGTATTTTGATTTTATTTGAAGATTTTGTTTGTGGAATGAAGAGTGCAAGCAATTGAGGAACATCTCAGCAAGAAGATCACAGCTTTGAAAAGCAGTGATGAAGGAAGCCAATGAAGGTTTCTAAAGAGAAAGGAGAGTGTGGCAGAACCTGGAGAAATTCCAACAAAGGTTGGATGAAAATAACAATTGTGTTCTTGAAAGGGTGCAGAGGAGTGAAGCCTAGAAGGAGCAGAGAAGAATGCTCAGAAGGTTCCTAAAGATAGAGGACTAGTACTTGCCAAAAGACCAAGTCCAAAGAAAGGATTGGTGAGCTAAGTTGTAACAAGGAGGACTTGTTATTTCAGAGGTTTCAATGCAACCCATGATGAATGAGTGAGGAACTCATGAGAGAGAAGATGACTACTAAGAGTCATAGAAGAGGGATCAGAGGTTCAGAGAAGGACCACAATAGAATGAAAGTGAAGAAAGAATATGCCAAGACAGATGGCATGCAGAGATAGTTAATAAAGGAAGAGTATGAAAGAGAGTTAGCTGAGATCAGGGAACAGTTAAACAAATTGAAAATGATGATAGAGGAAGATCAGAGATGTGGTTTTCTTGTAAGAAGAAAGGTAAAGTGGCATCAACTACAGATGAAGAAAGAGCAAATGATAAATGCTCGGTTGAAGGAGAAATTACTCGGAATGATTGAGTATTTGGAGAAATACTTGAAGACTGAAAATTCAAGTGAGACCAGGAGGTTGAATGACTTTACATCTGAAAAATTTGTATGTTTGCAGGAAGAACATGTGGAGAAGGAAAAATTGATGATGTTGTCACTAAGGACGAGAATGAGACAGCCAGATATTTTGAAAATATCCATATACTGTTAGGGAAAATTTTTACTTTTCAATATATTGGAAGCAAAGGAAATTTAAATTATGATGATGGCCAGAAGCTGGAAAATGAACAATCAATTGAAAAGCTTTAGGAGACTGAAGAGAATACCATTGAAGAATTTCTGAATTGTATAGAGGACTTGGAACAGCAGGAGGATTTTTTGACTAAACCATCAAATTAGACCATGGGGTCTTATGGTTTTAAAACTGACAAGTTGTGTGTGAATGCAGGTATTGAAGAAGACAGTTCATGTGATGAAACTGTATTCAGTGAAGCTGAATGTTGCCAAGTGAAGTATGATGATGATTATCTTTCAGAAGAAGATCAAATTGAATTACTACAACAAAAGGAATTCATAAACTCCTTGTTTTGTGAAAGAAATTGTTTTAATGAAGATATGACAGTTATGTCTGATGATAAATTTGTTGTTAATAATGATAATGACAAATTGATTTTATTAAATGGCCAAATGAAGAGTGATGGACAGATAACTAAACCTATTGCAGAGATGGGAGACCAGAATTATATTCTGATGAAATATGAAGAGATAGTGACAGCAGGAAACTTGACTTGTGATAAAGAGGAAGATAGTGAAGATTGTATAAATGTTTTCTCAAATGATATGACATATTTGTGGCATGAGTTAAGTGTTCTAGAGCAGAGACTAGAAACGCAGAGAATAAATGTCCAGATTGTAAAGCCAGAGTTGAGTGAGAATGAAAAGGTTCATTTTTATGAACCAGAGCAAAGAGACATCCTTGAAAGGGATGATGCAGAAGAAAGTCTAGCTGATAGTCTCGAAGATTATTTGAAGGATTGGAATCAGCATACTGATGTGCTAATGACAGAGCATCAGATTGAAATGTTGCCGAAAGAAATGTCAAAGCAACAAATTGAAGTGTTTCCGAAGGAAGAAGAGACACAAAGATTTTATAATTTTGATGTTTGTTTTATGATTGCAGGTATTGATGGAAGGACTAAAGAATGTTTAGTCCAGGAGAGGAAAAGAGATGATGACAGTGACTGGCAATTTAAATACCAGTCCAAATAATTGCTAAAGTCAGAGACCGAAGAAATTGTCACGAGTGACAATCAGGAAGAAGTTTTCAATTGCATAAAACAAGAGGGAAAGGATGATAGGGTGGCAGTAAGAGTCCAGCAAGCAAGGGCTCAACAATTAAGAGCAAGAGACGGAGTAAAGGCAGTAGCAAGAGTTCGGCAAGTAAGAACTCAACAAGCCGAAGCAAGAGCAGAAGCAGGAGCAGAAGTAAGAATTCAGCAATCAAGAGGAAGGAGTACTTAGCAATCAAAAGACATATTAGACAGGGAAATTGAATTGATAAGAAGGTTGATGGTGAAAGTGTCTCAAAAGAAGACAGCAACAAGAAATCAAGGAAGCAGTAGCAACAAGAGGAAGACAGTCACAGACTGTGAAAGCTTAGCAAGCGGAAAGATGTGGCATAAGATATGGAAACCTGGAGAAGTGCAGTTGAAGAATAATGCAGCTTATGGACAACAGTAAAACAGAGTGTGTGATCCAAGAAGGCAAGGACAAAAAGCACATGATCAGGAGATCATGATTATTTTTAACCTTGGGAGTCTGATGCAGGGACATTAGGCTAAAAGAAAAATCCTTGTATTTTGTTAGACTTAGGGGTTTTTGAGTCTTTAAGGGAGTTAGATTTTATGGAATGAAATGAGTGGGTTTTGATTAATTTTAATTAAATATTGAGAGAAAATTGTAATCGTTCTCGAATGATTAGAGGACAGGGAAATTTGATTAATTAGGAATGTGAAGAGATAGTTGATATTTAGGAATGAATTTAGAATCAGTTTCAGCAAATTTAGGGATTAAGTCTATATTTTAGGACTTTGAGGATTTTAAGAATTTTGTTGAGTTATTGAGGGAGTTGAATCGATTCATTATCATTTTGTATAAATGTAAGCCTCAAAGGCTTCAAGAAAAGAGATCTGGAGAGACAGCGTGAGTGATTTAGTTTTAGGGCAAACAGGGGTTTGTTCCTATAAGCCTACGGGCAGTTGAACAGGGCCATTTGATTTTGAAGATCTGACCAAAGACAAGGAGTTTTTGTAAATGATTTCATTTATATATATAAAAGAATTTATTTCTAAACCAGATGTGTATCATTGGATTTAATTTTGCGTGAGGAATGTTTTGAGTTCTGTGAACAAGTGTATAATAGAACTCTGTAGTAAGAGTTGAATGGTGATTCTGCATATCATCGAAGGGAGATCTGAAATAGGGTAGAATTCTATGAAGAATTCCAATCTTTTTAGGAATCATTGAGAATTAAAGAATGTTGTAATGATTTGATTCTGGAATGAATAAGAAATTCAAATCGATGCTATTGAATTGAATTTCCATGGACTTTTTAGATCAAAGGATAAAATTGCTTGACCAAAATGGGTATTGAATAAGGCACTTTGAAGGAAACTTACAAGTTCTGTTATGAAAACATGATGCCATGAATTTATGGGTTTGAAGTCTATATTGGGTTTTTCTGAAATGGGAATCGATGGATAAAATCACCAGATAATGCAAGCCTCAGAAGGTCGAATACAAATAAAATTGTGAACTCAAAGCGCAGAAGGATGTATGCACCAGAGGCAAATCTGATTGAACTTCATACGGATCAAGACTTGATTTCAAGCCCCAGATTAAGCTTGGAATCGGAGTGAAGGAAGGGGAAAAAGGTTTGAAAACCTCCTAGAAATCTTTCGCACAGGATCGAATGCAGTTGAATATGAAGGTGGGATTGAAAGGAAATTAAGTTTCGTTGTGTGGAATGTGGAACCATTAACAACAGCGTTATAATTGTGAAGAAAAGGAACGATGAGCCGGTGGGAAAAGGGAACCACGAAGGCGGTTTCTCGAAACCAAAACCAGGGTTTTCGCATGAGTTCAAAATGGTAGGTGGTTTTCCTTGAAGGGAACGCGATAACGCTCAGTGCTTAACACGTAGCAAGAGTGGTATCCCAATACTACTTTTATCGCATGACTTTTGTTGGTTAAAGCCGAAGCTTTATGGAGTGCGATGATCGTCGGATATGCGCACAATTTCGTGTTGAAATGCGATGAAACATCGACCATCCAATAAAGGGTGAGTTGATACGGGTTTAAAATACTTGGAGTGTTAAGCTGGAGAAAGTTCATCATGTGATGTTTGTTCGATGATATCCTTCGAGGGATCGACGCTAGTCGCATCATCAAGTTGCGAAGGGACTAAAGGTGGAAGGTAAGCATTTATTGTTGTGGATCCAGACAATAATACAGGTTGGTTTGGGTTTTAACTCAAAGTCTGAGTTTTGGATGAAATAAAATGCGGTCGAAGATAATTAATGTTTCTGACTTTTGAGTTGGTGAACATATGAGCGTTGGTTATGTTCAACACGAAATGTTAACATAATCGAATATATATTGAAGAGGCTTGTTAATAAAGTTGTGGCCGTGAACAAATACTTTGGGTATAGGCCGAAGTCGAATATGGATTCGATATTTATGAGATGAGCTGTTGTATGATTTTGGTTTTAAACCACCAATTTGTTTAAGAGGAGAAGCTTTCGCATTAAAATTTTTCCAATATGTGCATGGTATTAATTGAAAATGAGAAATGCATTTATTTTCATGCATAGAAAATAAAGATTGTTGGTTTGGCAGGGTGAGCCCTCTATCAAGGAGTCTTACAACCGCGTTCACCTTGATGTTATACAGGTCCTTTTGGGGGTCCGGAACAAGCGTTTTCCTTTAGTCTAAAAATCCCTTCCATTGTTCGAACCAGCCTAACTATGAGTATGTAATCGTTATCGCAGCTAGCAAAAGAGTATGTTTCTTCAGCAATTCCCTTCTCTATCGTAGCTACCAAGTAAAAATAAAGTACTAAGTGTATACAAAATTCATAGAGAGGTTTTACATATGTGAGCATGTACCCTTGAGACTGAACCAAAGCTTCAATTTATAGGAGAAGGAAAGTGGATACAGCTCCAAAATGGAAGGGATAGAGTCCCCTTATCAAGGGATTAAGTTCCAAAATCCAAGAAATAGGCTCCTTTAGTGAAGGAATGAATGTTCATGATAATGGAGGGAGTAAGGCTTCGACTAGATAACGCATTCTAGAAGCTTTCAGCTGGGATAATATTCGACCATCTAGGCTTCTAGAATTTACTTTGGCCTTCATTTTACCTTTTACAGGGATCTGCACTTTTAATGAAGAAAACGTGTGGTTAGCTCTACAGTTTTTGGAGAAAAAGAGTGTGGTGCCGCAGGTAAGACTAAGGAAAAGTGCGGTACAAGTATTTTTATTATTTTTACAAGCTTTTCTCCAAATTTAGAACTTGGTTTAGGAAATTTAGGGTTGTAGACTTCTAAGGGAGCATTATATAGGGGTATTGATGAACCCATATAGACATTAAAATGTCATGGTGACAAAATAATGTATAGCAGTCCTCTCTTAATGCTCCTCTTTGTTTACTTGTTTTTTTGTTGTTTTAAGGCCTAGTCCCTCCAAGCCTGTCATTATGGAATCTATTCATATGAACTCTATTTCAAAGACCTTGGATAGTATCTTAACTTCTATCCTGAAATTCTCATTGATCCTCCTATTATCCCTGGACCTGAGTTCCCCCCCCCCCCCCACCTTGTCCTACCTTTCGTAGATACCTCCTTATATCCTTAGGCCTAGACATAAGAAGCTTATGCCTCATAATGTGGTGGGCGATCTCGAATCTCAGCCTCTCCCAGACTATCCAAGGAAGACTAGGGGCAGGAAATCAAATTTTTCCAAAGCCCAGTTAAGTTCCAAACATGAAATTGTTGATGGGAAATGTATTTCTCTTTTCGGGGTGCTTAATGCAGCGCAAACCCCCTCCCTGGGTTATCGATGATCATTATATCCTTCAATTGCAGGGGGTTGACTATTCAACCTAAAAAAATAGCACTCGGGGCCTTAGTGAAGTCCTATGAGCCTTATGTCCTTGTGCTACAAGACACCTTGGGGGCAGGGGAGGAAATTGTCGGAACTCTGTCCAAAATGTTCTCAGGTTGTTCCTTTTAGGCTTTGGACGCTTTACGGAGGTCTGGGGTTCTGGCGATCGGCATAAATTCGGAAAGATTGAAGGAAATTAACTCTTGGGGAATGGACAATGTCTTAGTAATGGAAGTCTACTCCATCGAACTTTGTCACCCCCTTTTGTTGTTAAATGTCTATGGTCCATGCTTGGACAGGGTCTCCTTCTGGAATAATTTGTTTGCCAAATCATGTTTGAAAGATCCAAACCTCATTCTGGGAGGGGATCTGAATTTTTATCTGGGCTCTCAAAAGCCTGGGGAGCTTCTGCTTGAGCAACCCTCTCACATATTTTTTTATGAACAAGATAGCTTCTTTGCATCTGGTGGATGCCAACTTAATTAAGCCAAGACCCATGTGGAGGAACAAAAGAGCTGGAGAGGACAAGGTGGCAAAAAATTTGGATCATTTTTTGCTAAAAGAGGAGTTGGTAACCCGATCCTCGATCTTTCGGCACTGGGTCAGGGAAGGGGGCGTCTTAGACCATCTGCCCATTCTCCTACAAATCATGGGACCCCACAAGAAACCTGGAGCCCCTTTCAAGTTCAACTCTTTGTGGCTCAAGGATGAATCTTTCAATCAATTGTTTAAACACACCTGGAGGAAGGGGGAGGAGGTTCGGCCTGGAAGAAAGAGCATTCACTTCTTGGATAACCTTAAACAGATGAAAAAGGCCACTTTGGAGTGGGCAAAAGTGAAAAAATCCAGGGAGGAGGAAACTCTTCAGTTGATCACATAGGAACTAGATCATCTGGAAAAGCCAGAGGGTGTGGGCTATGAAAAAATGAAATGAGGGATAGAATTAAGATCCTAGGATTGACACAAAAGAAAATTTTACTAGAAATTGAAGAAGGTGGCGCCTAAAAAGTAGGGCAATCTCGCTGTCAGCAAAGGACAAAATAACAATTTCTTCTAGAACTATGCAAAAGGGTGCAAAAATATAAACACCATATGGGGGATGCAAATGGAGGAAGGTAGAATTGCAAAATACTTTGAGGAATTATCTAGTCTGGGATGCAACCACTTCATATTGCTATTTAAAGCCCCAACAGAGCCCTCAATAGTAGAAGTGATAAGAGTGGCCCAGTTCTTTCCTAGGTATATTGAAGAGGAAGGAAACGATAGCATAATGGATCTAGTGACAAAAGAGGAGGTGGAAGGGATTCTTAAGTCAATGCAGAAGGACAAAAGCCCTGGACCAGATGGGTGCACAATGGAATTCTTCCAACATTTTTCAAATCTCTAGGCGAGGACCTTCTTGGGGTGGTAGAAGAGTCAAGGATCAATGACACCATCCACCAACCCTTCGATTCCACTTTCCTCGCTCTTATCCCCAAAAAGGAGGACCCAAAATCATTTGAAGACTTCAGGCCTATCTCTCTTTGCACCTGCATCTACAAAATTATTGCAAAGGTGATAGCCACTCACATAAAGCCTTTTCTCTCGAAAAACATCTCCAAGGAAGAATTTGGATTTTTGGATGGAAGAAAAATTCATGAGGCGATAGGGGTGGCTCAGGAAACCCTCCACAGTCTCAAGAGAAGCAAGAAGAAAGGAGCGATAGTGAAAATCAACCTATCTAAAGCATACAACCGAATAAGTTGGATGTACCTATGGCTACTCTTGACCCATTTGGGATTAAGGAATGATTCATAAATTGGATGATGGGATGTATCACAACCACTATTATTTCCATTCTGATCAATGGGGCTGCAACTCCTTTTTTTCAGGTTCAGAGGGGTCTTCGATAGGGTTTCCCTTTATCGCCCCTCCTTTTCCTCTTTGCAGCAGAAGGCCTAACTTAGATGATACATGATGCAAAAAGGAGAGGAGAATTGAAAGGAATTGAAGTGGCAGTCAACCTATCCACCACACATTTGTTATTTGTAGATGATATCCTTCTGTTCAACAAGGGAAGCAATGAAGACATTAGACGAATCAAATCAGTGTTGGAGCTTTGTCTCAAGGCAACAAGTCTCAGCGTCAACATTCAAAAATCCTCAATAACCATGGAAGGGTTTTCAAAAGCAGAAGCAGAAAGAATTTTTGAGGTGCTTCCCTTTGAAATTAAATCTTTTACTGGCAGTTTTAAGTACCTGGGGTTCTACTTAAATCCAGACTCCTATAGAACTCAAGATTGGCCCTACCTACTTGTTTTCCTTATCATAATGTGGGTTAGCCACTTTATTTATCATCCTTAACTAAACTAACTAATTGTGGTCATTTTTTATAATGAAGTTCAACCACTTAGAATCATCATTAATGCGAGTAACCACTTACAAGCTTTATTTATTAATCTAATTAATTATGGTCCCCTTTATTACATCACATTATGCCCTTGGGTACCCCCCTATGTATCACATATTATCTACCCATAGGTCTACTACACTTGAAAACAGCAACAAACAAATTGGAAAATAAAGCTCTATCACTTACTCCTAGAACTCTGAGGGTCAACAACACCCTATAAGAAGCAATGCTACCATAGAAATATGATGTTGAATATTAATTTAAAATTTTTCATTGCATGAGTTTCCATGATGTGAACATGACACTTCAATGGCATAATGGGTGTGCAAAGGCCCATAAGGGTCATAAGAGTCACCAAATTCAATTAGGGTGATTTAGTTTTAATGTCAACCAAATGTTGTTGTGTTAATGACATTTTCTATAAAACTATATTCATATGGATTCTTTTGAAATATGGTATAGTTTTAAAAATATAATCTGCTCTATTATTGTTAAGAAAAAATTGCATACATTTCATTTTTATTTAAAAATAATATTTATATAAAACAAAACATATAAATTTAATTCACATAAAATTATAAAATTACTTAACAAAATAATAACATCAACTAATAAAACTATATTTATTTACATTAAATGAAAACAAAACATTATTTGTTTTAAATATTATACATTACAAAGTATCTCTAAGTTTGTGTTTTTTGCCATCAGCATTGGTATATTGTTGTTATCACCATCCTTTCGTTTTCTTTTTGCATTAGATATATGCACCATTTTCTCTATATTAACAGAGAGAAGAATTATATAAAATAAACTTCAATCAATGATTCATTGTCCTTGTCTAGTCAACATCGATAAAATCAAACAAAATTACAGAAATTTCTTACTTCATCATTATATGGAATTTCTACATCATAATTCAGGAATTACATTGCAATTAGGGTCAATCTTCTCTTTGCAGATTTAAGATGCTCCTTTTGCAGCAATATCTTTTAACCAATGCTAATATTATAGCACACAGAACATTACGATGCACCATAGTATATTTTACTCTCCTCAAAGCACTTTCTGAAGCCATCCAATTTATGGTACAGAGTAGTAATTTAACAAAAATGATTCACTGTCCTTGCCTAGGCAACATCTATAAAATCAATTGAAATTACAGAAATTTCTTACTTCATCATTGTATGGAATTTCTACATCATAATTCTGGAATTACATTGCAGTTAGGGTCAATCCTCTCTTTGCAGATTTAAGATGCTCCTTTTGCAGCGATATCTTCTAACTAGTACTAATATTATAGCACACAGAACATTAGGATGCACCGTATTATATTTTACACTCCTCAAAGTACTTTCTGAAGCCATCCAATTTATGGTACAGAGTAGTAATTTAACAAAAAAAAGGATTTTGAGAAAATCCATTTGTTTTCCTTCACTCTGTCCTTGGCTCAAGCAAAAGTATCCATTCCCGGGATTCTTTTCCCATTGACACATCAGATCATAGATTAGATTAGTTAGTCTTTGGAAAAGAATTTAAAAATGAAGTGAACATATATTAATCAGCTTTTTAAGTCTACTTAATTCAGGAAGGATGAGCACGGAAGTGAACGAGCAACGTCTGATACTTCAACTTAAAGTGCAATAATATAAATTAAATCTCACCACTAAAAAAAGATAGGACAAAAAAATTTAAAAAAAAAAAAAGTTTAATCTTTTTCAATATACAAAATTTCTTAATTCACTTTTATTCTTATTTGATCTTTTTGATATTTAATGAAATTGAGATTAAAATAGCTTAAATTTATTAAAAAAAATTGATGCAGGGGCATTAGACACTAGCCAGCAATGTAGGAGGTTTTGTCCACATGTTGTGGCTAGGAGGGTTCGGAATCATCAAAATTGTAACAGCTAGGTGTCAATACCTCAGCTAACTGTATCATTTAGATTAGTCAGAGTTGTAGAAGTCGAATAGTTCAGTTAGTCCATCTGTCATGTTTCAGTTAGCTGAATTATTGTAATTAGGCTTTTGATTTTCTAAAATGGTCCTCACAGAGGAACCGAGGAGTCATATGTTGATGTATATAAACTGTATTCCCCCGAATGCATGGGGGGGGAGAACGGAGGTTTCTACAATAAAATCCGTGTATTGAGCAATGGTTTCCTGTTGAATAAAGTTCAGTGCTCGTTGATTCTCAATTTGGTTTGAATTGATATTATGAATATTTTTTTGTTGAATAAGGCCACTGCGTAATCTCTATATTCCTCTACCCATTGCTTCTCTCAATTGTCTGAATAAATGAAGAAATTCCACGCACAGGCGAGGTCTGTGTAGAAAAGTCGTTGTTGTCGAACTTTTCTTAATAGTGGTGAAATCCCGCTTAATAAAGAGATGAATTCGTTTGTTGTTAATTGAAGTCCGGAACCGGGACTAAACCCTGAGTTAGTAAACTGAGTCGTGCAAACCCGACTTAAACCCATGGCAATCACTGTTCTCAAAACCGCGAGCGGATTTACGAGGCCGGATTGCCCATATCACACCGCCTTTCGATGATAAGCGGTATTTCCTGGCTGGGGAGCGATTCCATAGAGCATTCGACACGTGGCGAGGTGGACCCACGGAAAACCGCCGTTGCTGCGCGCCATCGCACGTTAACATTCGACCAAGGAAGCCGAGCGATATCGTGGTACATCGTTGATCGGGGAAGGAGCCATCAGACGGTGATCGTTTGATAAATATGCGTGGAGGATAACCAGGTACGGTACGAGCATTTGTTTGGACCATTGATATATATGTGGGCCCGGGGCCGAAGGTCTATTGCGACGTCATTTGGTTATAAAGTGTTGGACTATTAATACAAAATTTGGGGATATAAATTAAAACTCAAAGGTTGTGGATAATGGTTGTTTATCAAATTCCACGAATTTGATAAATAAAACTCCAAGAAAATAAAATAAGGCCACGTGGAGCAAGGAACGGGGTTTCAGAAGGGTAATGCTGACAGAGCCACGATTACAGTAGTGCAAACTCTCCTCAGGGCTACTTTCGGCTTTGTTGTCGTCAAACTTCATATAGCATATTTAACAAACAAACAGCCAATTAGGGTTATCTTGAGTAGTTGGGTAGAACGATTATTATCCTCTCCACCGAGGTTTAAATCCTGCTAGTGACATGATGAGCTTTAGGATGTCTTAATGATTATTGTTATAATGGTTTCGAGTCTAAGAAAAACACTCTTAGGTCAGTATAATTGTGAGCCAGCTTGGTACCAGCAATTTCACTCTATCCTTGGGGTTGAGAGAGAAACTGATTTCTTTTCTTGGAAAAAAACATATTCAACAAACAATTGTTAAATTTGATGATTTCCAAAGAGGGATCAAAAAGTGAAATATGAAGTTTGTGTATAAACATTTAGCTATTTTTTTAAACCATAACTGGTGAATTGGTAATTTTGGAGGACTACTATGACCAAAACCCAAGATCGAATCACAACAACTGCCATTACTCACCTCAATATAAAGATATTCAAATTTCCTACCCCTTCGGGATTATAGAAATTACTCTTCACAATTTTCAACATATTCAAACAATTGCCACATAGATTAACATGTCTCCAGCCCCTCTTCACAATTTTCAACATATTCAAATAATTTCCACAGAGATTAACATGTCTCCAGCCCCAAGGGATATCTCAGTTGATTGAGTTCATGTTGCTAAGTACCTCGCCTATTAGGAGGTCTAGGGGTCAAATCTCCTTGACGCCCTTGGAGTTGGGTCATTGCTAGTTTGGCCGATGAGTAGATCCCTTCTGATTGATCTACCTAGATTTTCCTATGGCAACTCATTGTTTGTGAACTACTTTAAAAAAAAAAGATTAGAATGTCTCCAGATAATAAAACCCTTATGATCTCCAATACCCAAAATTTTACCTTGAAAAAAAAAAAACATTAATAAAATAAAGAAGTTATTTCATCTCCACAAAGTTTGGATTACAATTACTCCTCTCAAAGATTCGTTTTGTCCACTAATTTAGATCATTGTGTGAATCACACCTTAATCATGGTAATGAAAAAAGCTAACTTCAATGGTAACAAAAATTTAGTTGTCATCAACAATGAAAATATATCTGAGCTGAAACCTTATGTAAAGAGATCCAAAAGTTGGTTGCAACCTTGTCCATCAAACTTGGTGGAAAATTAATTATTCTAGAGACCTTACCAATCCACCATGGCTACAAGCAACTGTAAAAATCTCAAAAAATCAAAGACTACCATAAAACTAAGCATCAAGTCTGTTACACTGCTATAAAAATCTGTAAGTCTAGTACACATTTACTGTTATAGACTTGTAAGATCTTTTCAAGACGTTTAGTAAGTTTCAACACGAGTGAGTTGGCTATGATGAAAAGCTAAAAGAAAGAAATAAAACAATTGGAATTTTAGCTATGGATTTTAACAAGTAAAAATCCCAATTCTCAACTTTCCAACGAATTCGCTAGATAAAATATACTAAATGCCAAGCACTTGACTATGGTATGTTGTTAATTCAATTCAAACCATTGTTTTCCGCATTCCTATAACTATGAAATTCAGTAAAGTTAAATCACAAAGCAATCTCCCAGCATAAATTACGCAGAATTGATATATACTTGTTCTAACTTCAATACGGGTTGCAAGCCAAGGACTAAGCATTGCAGGACACCAGCAATCAATTAAAAATGCTGGTAATACTGTGTTTATGATATAATTTCTCCACATCTAAGTTACACGCTACAATAAATAAACAATGTAGAAAACTTCATACTAGAAAATAAATAAATAAAGAAAGAAAAAAGTATTTTTAACATCCACGAGGCTAAAAATAGCCTATGGGACAGATTGCTTTTCCATCTGGCTTTTGTATTCGGCCCTTTTCCTGTAAAGTTTTACAATAACCGCTTCCAGCTTCTTAGCAAACTCTTCGCTAAATAGATTATCCCAAGAACTAGCTGCCAGAATACCTGTATAATTTTCCCTACTATCTTTGAAGGCCTCACATTTTAAAATGAAATGTTTTTCTATTTCCACTTTTCCAGAAGAGCAAAAAATAAATACTCTTTCCTCCCACATTTCTGTTGGCCTTTTCCAATGCCCTATTTCACAACGGAGTTGATGAGAATTAGTCTTTAATTGAGCAATAAGACTTTTAGATCTCCAAGAAATATTGGCCCCTATGTACACCCTTTGCTTCTGGTTATGAGTGGGGTTAAACTCTTCAATGTAATACTTCTTCTTTCTCCCTAGCTCTTTCTCCCAAGTACGTTTGTGGAACTTATCCATAGCAAAATTTTTTATCTCTTTACTGTTTGTAGGACACATGCTCAAGCAAATGCCCCATTTACTAAACCATTTGTTATTTTTCCATATCCAAGTCTTCTTTCTTTTGCACAATCTGTCACTAAACACAACTTTAGGCCATCTACCATCTTCCATTTGCTCAATTTCTTTCAAATACCTTATGGCTCGCACCATAGCAATTGCTTCAATAGGAGCAGCCCCTGTTTCACTTAACAAGATAGCATAAGGAACTACACTTTTAATTTTGAATTTGTTTGTAATCAAACGTTTCTGAATTTTCTCAGTTTGTTTCCACCGCATCTTGGTTGCATTGTTGGCCCACAATTCCCAACCGTAGAGAATCACCGGAATCACTAGAAGCACAAAAAGAGTTAGAGTGGTTTTCCAGTCCCACAGCTTTGCCTCTCTACACCTGTTTTGAAGAGCATAAAATATTTCCAACCCCCTAAAGTTATTTTCTTTCTACAACAATCCCAACTTAGATTTCCGTTGAAGTCAATTCTGAGGTATTTGTAGTCTGCAACTTCTTCCAGAATGTTTCCTTCAAAGTAGAACTCATGCTGGTTATGCTTTCTTTTGTTAGAGAAAACCACTACTTTCATTTTACTAATATTGACTTGCATCCCCACCCTTCTACAAAAATGCTTAAGGGAACATAAGTGCTTTTGCAAAACAAGAGTCGATTTAGCAATCAATATAAGGTCATCTACGTACAAAAAAAGCCTTATAACGAACTTGCCCAAATGGATACCGTCACCCCCTTATGAATTTAGCCACTCTTCAAGCTTGTCAATATATAACCCAAAAAAGGTAGGAGACAATAGGAAACCTTGCTTGACCCCAATATTGCTTCTAAAACTTTCAGAAATGCCTACTGAAGTTCTAATTTTGACTTTCACCTCTTCATACAGCCTATGCACAGCTGCTTTCAAATGCCTAGGAACTTCGAGTTCCTCCATTCTGCCCCAAAGCTTATCTCTAGGAACCATGTCAAAGGCTTTTCTGAAAACAACAAAGCAACAAAAAACTTCTTCCTTTTTTTCCCAAACTTTTTCAATGATGTGCCTTAAAGTTATGCAATGATCAACTATGGAATGTTTAGGTCTAAAACCTGCTTTCCCTTTAGCACATTTATCTCTTTCTTCTGCCCACTTGCAGATTTTTTTCTCTAACATGCTTTTTTTTAAATAAACCTCCACAACTCACATTTGAGGTCTAAATTCTAACATGGACCGAAGAATAAAAAACAATTGTTGACATCATACGCTTCAATTGTTTTTCATCTTTAAAAATAGAATTTGGAAAAATAAATTCAACACTAACCCATAATTGATGTTTCAAAGCACCAATTATTTTTCATCTTTAAAAATAAAAATTGGAAAAATAAATTCAACACTAGCTCATAATTGACGTTTCAAAGCAATCCACGTGGCAAGTCGCTGGAAGGTCATGATGGCTCAGGATTCAGCTGCCAAGTCAGCCCATCTGACACTGTTGCCACTGATTCTTATAGTTACTAAACCATGTGCAGTTCCACGAGATGCATGAAAGAGAGGAAAGAGACTCGTCTCGAAAGCGTTCGAATGCAAGTAAGATGCGGTGATTTTAATCAGGAGAACTTAACGGGTAATGGTAACCTGATGTTACTAGTGCCTTCTGCTAAAATACAAAAAAATAACATAGAAAAACCAAAGCGTGAGGCTCGATACTTGAAGCATTTCGCTTGGTAGCCTATCTGTAGCTTCAGTTCAGATCTTCTTCTTTTTTGTAAGCTGAGGTGGTACCTTCGATTTTCTATTAATAAAAGTCGGGAAAAATATACAAAAATAGACCATAACCTACCCGTAGGAAACCAGGTATTTTGGCCATCTGAGTTCGAAATAGTTCAACCAGAACATAAAGAGTCTTAATAACAGGAACCAAATCTGTCTATACTTAAGATCATATATAAACCATAGGATATCGAAAACCATAACAGAGAAAAGGAAAATTCATAAAGACCAATAGCAACAGTTCCAACAAAACTAAAGACATTAAAGAAGATTAGTCTTCATCAGATTCAACTGGTGTGGGCACTGTCGCAGTATCGCCGGGAAGTTCAATAGGAACTTGTTGTAAGGCTTTAATCTCCTTCTCCAACCTGGCAAGATGGGTATACTGATGTAATTGTCTTAAATTAATCTCCTGAACATTTCTGTTAATATCTACAAGAATGGCTTCCAACTTGGAGTCTAGCTTTGGCTCAGCAATGGACATAATTGTTGTAGCTAGGAGACATTTAATGACCCAATAGGTTCGGACGGATTGCTGATAGAGAGATGTGTGACCCCGAGTATGGCCAGGGTCAGGGGACACTTTTTTCATATCTGCAGAGGCCATATCATCCTGTGAATCAAGATTATCCAAGATCTCTGACTCCCACCAAAGACACGATCACGGACAGGAGGTGGAATGTCATGCATGAAATTATGAACCATAGGTTCAAGGTGCTGCTCCACTGTCTTATGACCACGTTTCCTGTGCGGTCCAGGAGAGGCCTACTTACCCTTCCCCCCAACAGGCTTATGACCGCGTTTAGGCATAGCAAAGACAGTTGAACAATCTGTTGAAACTTCCACCCATAAAAGAAGAGGAGTCAACCGCAGAGAAACCAGAGAAAGAACCATAGAATATATATCACCAGTAGCTTCCAGGGCCAACATCAAAAGAAGGCGCAGAGCGAAAGGTGTCAAATGAATAGAAAAATAGCAAAGCAGAAAGAGACCATAATGCAACAGATAAAGAGTTGCATCAAAACAGCAGAGAAGACAACTGCAAATGCGCAACCCGAGCAGAAACCCCACATCAAAATTGGACCAAAACCCAATGCTAGGACAACCCAAACCAAACAGAATTCCTGTAGGGTGACAAAGTCTACCATGCTGCAGCAACCCGATCAGAAACCCCACATCTAAATTGAACCAAAAGCCAACGCTAGGACAACCCAAACCAATCTGAAGACCTGTAGGGTGAGAAAAGCGACCATGCTGCCAAATAACTGAATACAAGACAAATACAGAGTTGGCCTAACAAGTAAGAGAACAAATTCAGAAATCCAATGTGTAGACATGAGGCATGCAACAGAAAAGGGCACCCAACCAACCGTGCGCAAAAGAACAGAGCTATACCAAATGCAGAACTTATCCTCGACAGGAGAGCGCGAAAGAAGAGAACCAGAAAGGTAGTGCAACCAATCCACCCGATACAAAAATATATGACACAGAAGGCAATAAATGACCAACACAAATGAACTAGGACTATCGAACTGAACAATATGAACAGCTATGAACTGAAGAAACCAATTACAACAGCGAATGATAAAATCCTGCCTCATAAATTCTAGCCAGAAGTGGCCATACCACCATTCCCACAAATCCGGTAAAAACACCATATGAAAAATCTGCAGTCGAGAGGAGAGTAGATTCATGAACTAAGAGGGTGGAAAATGAGATACTTGTGCAAATTCCGTCACCTTGAAACCCTAATAGTTGACACTACTGCATGCACGAGCACCTGCAAGAGAAAAACACCAAACGGAACAAATGAAAATAAGAAAGGATACAACCTGACAAATATTAACCCCACAACCTCAGCACACTTTCCAAAATACCACTAACAACCGAGCTGGCCGATCCAGCTAGGAGCTCAAAAAAATGGAAATAATTTAAGAGGAGGGTTGCCAAATGCCCCATCAGTAATCTCCACATACCGACTGCATGTGCCCACCACGTGGTAGGCATACCATTCCTGCTGACCCTCCACCACGTCGGCGTACAACAACCACGTTATCACGATCAACCGGGGCTGTCATGTTAGTGCTTATGCAAAGTAATGCTCGCTCAGTTCGAGGTACCCCACCACCATAACACAGAGTACCCGAGGCTGCAGAGGTGTTATCCAAGTCCTTTGTCAAGATTGCATGCAGATCCGGCATAGTTTGCAGCACCTCCCGACACCATAGCTGATCCAGAGAACCATGAACATGGTGACACGCCCAGTTTGCAAGATAGTCGGCCGCCTGATTACCTTCACGACGCGCATGCACATGTATGATATACTGAACGTTCCTAATTTTCTATTGAATTTCATGTATCAGGTGGGCTGTGTGCCAAATTTTAGAAATTGACTCCCAATTTAGGCCATGTAGGAGTTTTTAGAGAATTCCAATCTCCTTCGATTTCAAGCCGATTATAATGTTCCCTCTGGGAAATTTGAAGGCCCGGCTTAACAGCAATCATTTAGGCTTCATTATTCTTAGAATGCACTAATTCAGTGGCAAAAATCCTGAGGGTCGTCCCTGAAAAATCGCGAAACAAACCACCAGCACCTGCTGGTCTGAGGTTTCCCTTAGACGCACTGTCGTAATTCAATTTGAGAAATCCAGGCTGAGGTCGCACAAAAATATTTCTGACCTAGTAGGGTGACGGCGCCTGTTTCCAACTGGAGGGTGCCACCATTTCCTCGGCCAAATTTAACTGTGGAAGGATTCTCCTCTCTTGAGCAGAAACCACCCAATCATCATGGTCCCATTTTTCAGCCAAAATGGTCTCGCGGATTCCTTGCTTAGCAAGAGTCCCGGTTTCCTTAGAAGGAAGCTTACAGTCTTGAAAAATCCTGCGATTACGTTCCTTCCATTGGAACCAGAGAATAAAACCAACTATCAAGACCCATGCTCTGTTAACAACAGGGCTTTTGTAACCCCCTTTCCTCCAGCTAGCAATAGTCTGAGGTAGACTGTTAGCCTGTTGGTCATTCTGTTGAAATAAATTATGAAGATTGAGCCATAAGCATTCCATGGCAGGGCAGGTATTCAAAAAATGCTCCATCGTTTTTAAAGAATACGCACACATAACGCACAAAGATGGGCCATGAATACCTCTCCTCTGTAGTTGATCCCATGTTAGGATCCGCCCATGCCCTACCAACCATAAGAAATGTTTAATCTTCGGCCAATTCTGAGTTTCCCAGATCTTTTTCCATAACCAATTGACTGGGATATCAAAATTTCACGCCTGCAACTGATAAGCTTCCTATATTGAAAACATGCCCCACAGCCAATACCCCCAACGCAAGATATCAGAACCCTCTTGGAGAAGGATCTTCCGAGTCCAAAGTTCATTATCAAAATTGTGCCATTGCTGTGTATTTGGGGCCTGTGGCCAATGCTCCTTAGTCTTCCATTTTCTCTAGATAGCATCAGGTTGAGCATCCCGAGCAATTAGGGTTTCGCGTAAACAAAAATATTTCCGCCAAATCCAGCCGGGTGAACAGCTTCTCCCACTGCTGCCAGGAGTCCTCCCAAAATCTTGCGAGAGAACCATCTCTAACCTCTCAGAAACTATGTTGCCTGATCAGATGATGATTGGAAAATGCAAGATTCCATATCCTCGATCCTTTTTCAACAGCAGGGCAACTGAGACACTCCTTAACAGTAGGAGGCATATGGTACTTCCGAGTCCAAATGGTCTGCCATAACACGACTCCACCCTGTAACCACCGCCACCATAACTTAGCACCCATAACCTGATTAAGAATGAAAGGATCCTGCAATCCAAGCCCCCCAGTTGATTTATGTAAAATAAGCTTGTCCCAAGATAACAGAGCCCATTTCCGCTTCTCCTGAACACCCTGTCATAAAAAAAAATTATACAGACTAACAAGATCTACACAAGTCTTGTGAGGACAAGCCATGCCTGATAACTGATAGATATGGATATCTTGAATAACCGCACGTATAAGAATAACCCGACTTGGAAATTTTAGGGCACGAAAAGACCAATTGAGCATACGTTTCTAGATTATGGTCAAAAGAGCTTTCCAACAGCTAGTTCTGACCACATTTTCGGACAGAGGCATGCCAAGATATTTGGAAGGAAAGGCTCCCAAAATAAAACCAAGGGTTCGAGTGAGAAAACGCTGAGATTGATGAGTGGTATTGAAAAAGAAAACATTGGACTTTCCTTTGTTCACCATCATCCCAGAAGCCTGCATAAAGGTGTTTAAAAGATCCAAAACCGCTTTGCATTCCGGAAGAGTAGCTTGGAAAAATAACATAATATCATCAACAAATTGTTGATGTGATAAAGTTAATTGGGGACCCCATAAATTAAGCCCTTTAATTTCACCGGCCTGGACTTTCTGTTGAATCAATCGGCCAAGGCCCTCTGCTGCAAGGATAAACAGAAAGGGTGATAGAGGATCACCCTACCGAATACCCCTAGAAGCATGGAAGGAATGCGAAGGAGAACCATTTAATAAAATAGAGAAATGTGCAAAGGAAATGCTAGACATCACCAACTGTACCCATCAAATATCAAAGCCAAACGATAAAAGAACATGCTGAAGATAAGTCCAATTTAGACTATCATAAGCTTTGGCCAAGTCGAGCTTGATCAACATTCCTTTAGCTTTAAGTTGGCGAAGGGAATGGATAGCCTCTTGTGCAGTGATAATACCATCAAGAATTTGACGCCCCTTGACAAACCCTGTTTGTTCGGGTGAAATCATGCCGGGTAGAATAGGCTTCAAGCGATTCACCAAAATGGTAGACAGGATTTTATAGATGATATTACATAAGGAAATAGGATGAAAACCAGAAGGGGTATCACATTTCTCTGTTTTCGGAATCAAAGTGAGAAAGGTAGGATTTAAGCGAGGTAAAACTTGATAGAGTCGGCGCGACTCCTCAGTGATATCCACAATTTCTGGACCCAAAAAGCGCCAGCATGCTTGATCAAATTCAACTGTGAAGCCGTCAGGTCCAGGAGCTTTATTCTGGGGCATTGCCTTAACAATATCCTCAACTTCAACCAAAGTAATTTCCCGGAGCAGGGCTAAGTTTTGATCACGAGTTACCACCTTAGGAATAACAACAGAAATCTTAGCAATAGAATCCAGTCTATGTTGATTAGGTTTTGAAAGAATTCCTGAGAAATGAGTAACAAGTTCATGTTCCATATCCTCATGTTCAACTACCCAGTTCCCATCCGTTGTTTTGAGAGAAAAAATCCGATTATGTTGCCTACGTTGAATCATGGCTTAAGGAAAAAAACTCATATTTCATTCTCCTTCCCGGAGCCAACGAATCCGAGATTTCTATTTCCATAGCAACTCCTCTTGCTTGCGCCTTTCCTCCAATTGACTGAGGACCCACCCCTCTTCTCGGATAAGGTCGTCTGTTCATCCTGTTAATATCATTTGATGCTGAATTTGGTGCATATGCCCTTCAAGTTTATGCTTCTCTTTATGGATGTTGCCAAATTCAAGTTGGTTCCATTTCTTAATTTGTTGTTTTAAGTCCTTGAGCTTTAATTGAAAAGTATGCATGCGATTATGGCCAGTAAGCCGACTCTCCTCCCACCAGCCACGAACTTTCTGTACAAAAGAAGCGTCACGGAGCCAAAAGCTTTCAGAGCGAAAAGGTCGTTTCTTCTGTTGATGTTTAACATCCACTTCCAAACGAATAGGCCAATGATTGGAACCAAGACAGGGCACTATAGAAGCTTTGTAAAAAATATCCAAACTAACAAAATCCTCAAACACCAGAAAACGATCAAGGCAAGAAGCAATTTGATGCTTTCCCCCTCGGCGATTATTCCAAGTAAATTTTCCATTAGTAGTGGGAACATCTACCAGAGAAGTATCCGTAATGAGGTCAATAAATTCCTGCATCTCTTGAAGGTATCGACCAGTACCACCTTTTCGTTCATCAAAACTTGCAATCATATTATAATCACTGCCAACAATCCAATACTTATCAGGGTTAATAAGTTTAAGAGTCTTAAAATTTGTAAAAAAGTCAAGCCTCTCACCTGGAATAGTAGGGCCATAAACAAAAGATACAGCAAACCACTCTTTCGTACCAAGTTTCCTAAACCTACCAGTGAGCAGTCGAGGCAATCCAAACCAACCAGTAACCTCCAAATCTGCAAGATTCCATAAAATGGTAACTCCCCCTACATTACCATTAGCATCAATAGCCATAACTTCGTAACGCGATTTTAATCGTGAAGCAATAAGCATTAATATTTCCCTAGATAGCTTAGTCTCTTGAAGGAGAATGATGTGGGGTTTATCCTTAACAATTCTATCCTGGAGATGTCTTTGTTTGCCTTTACTATGAAGGCCATGAATATTCCAGGAGATTATAATCATGAGGAAGATTTGTTAAGTTTTTGGAACATCGTGGAGATTGGCACGATATGTCCATAGTTAACTAACATTTCACCTACCAACTGAATAGACTCTTGTATGGTTTTACGACCGCGTTTCTTACCAGATTTAACCTTCTGAGGAGGTTCATGGCTCAGCTTTGTCCCCTGTTGAGATAACGGTAAAGTAGTTACATCCACAGGTTGTTGTTGATTGGCCGCCTCCACCTCTCTACGTGCTTGGATCGTAAGACACCTTTTGAATGTCTCTTTGTATAATTATTTTTCATCATCCGGGATGAATCGATCATCCAGATTTTTCCAATCGTTAAGTAAGCATTTCATAAGTAATTCTTCCTTCGTAAGTTCATCCTTCAAAACATCAATATCTATTTCAGCCTATTCCGGAAGCTCTTGATGCTGTTGTTGCTCTTGTGTCTCGTGTTGCCCTTCACTGTCCAAATGTTCCAAAGGGGCTTTTCATTTAGCCATCGCCCGAAGAGCCTGCTAAGGAGGCCGAGTGTCTTCCACCGGTGGATCCATGTCATTGTCCCCCTGATCCTGTTCCTGTAAAATATCATACCGATTCTTTTACTGTCGAGGCAATTTCTCCTGAACAGGAGGATTACCCTGAGCGTGTCCCGGTTGCTTTTTTTTAGTGGAAACTGTCTGAAAAACTGCTTCCTTAATTTCTTCTGACTCAGACTTTGGATGTTTAGGGTTGGCAGCCAACTCATTAAGAGGGAAGGTTTTATACAAGTGCCCATATTCATGGCAACGCTGGCAGCGAAAAGGAATATGCTCATAATCCAACGGTTGCTACCAAAGCTCCCCAGATCTTATTCACCACTGCAAGGGTGCTATGGCCATTAGTACCCACTGATCCAGCCCTGCTAATTTCATTCCATTACAGATCCAAATGCAGAGGCAAGCATTCCAAGTCTCAGCAGCTTCTTGTTGATGTGACCCTTGACTACCTCATGAAGCTCCTTCTTGTTGTTTATTATGATTGCTAATTTCAAGTCCTGTGCAATCAAACTAGAGAATAGAAATGCACTTAATGATGTCACCTCAAATATTATTACAGTGCACTTCTCTGGCATCGACTAATGGGAAAACGTGTTCTTTCAACAATTTCTGCAGGAACGGAATATTTGCATGCTTATGCACATTGTACTAAGAATGTGAGAGGAATCACTTTACTATTGATCAAATTTAGTAGGGACACTCGTATCTCTATGCAACTCTCTACCATTTCAGGAAATTTCATAGAAGAAATGGACACAATCTTTAAGTTTTCAATTGCAAAGGACCTGAAGAATTTGATTGCAAGCAGAAGGAACAAAAGATCGATGTTGGAGTATCATTTAACAACAAAAGATGGTAATTTTCACAACCAAACTATGCTTCTCAACGGGAAAGTTTTTGATGTGACTCTTGAGGGTGGGATATCTTCTTTAGAGCCGGTGATTGTTGATGCCAACAAACATATTTCTGTAGCACCTCTCTCTATTGCATTTGTGTCTCTTCTAGATGTTCAATTTCCAGCATGCAGCAATTAGGGGTTGATTATCTGGAAAAACAAAACTATCAACAGGTTCTAACAACGTCTTCACCTATGTCACAAGCGCCACTAACCACTAAGATTTTCTGCCCAGGGGTTGTCAATGAGAGCCCAATGAACACTGCAACTGTGAACAATGAGTTCACATTCACAAGGTTGTCTAAGGCTCTAACGTGCACACTTGTTGTGCCTTTGCTCAGAATCCTGTCAATTTAGTCTATAGGTCCCTCGGAAGAATTCGAATGATCTGATTCTGGATCAGGAAGATAGAATGCCTCGTTGTAAGGTTCTTCAAATTGGATCCAGATGAACTCCCCACAACAATATCTTCCACAAATTGTACAGAAAATGTCTCAGGGGCAGTGTGACTAAAACATAAATTAATATTTTCATATCGGAATTGCAAAACATTGAAAACGAAAACACCCATTTTCTTACTATGAAGCGAGTAGGTGGTGCACTGCTTTCAAAACAAACAGAGGCTGCATTGCCCTCCACTGTTATAATCATATAAACAAACTATCTGGTCTTGCAGAGATGAACTAGAAAGGGACAAAATTGGTTCAGCTTAATAACGACAATCCAGTATTCATGGCGGCTTTCGGTAACAACCAAATTCAAGTAAATCTCAATTCAACGAGATTGCAACACGTATCTTAAGAAACTGTACACGCAAGGGATTAAGAGTTATGTTTTTCACTGTTCAGATTCAATCAGGAACGACAACTCTGAACAGTGTCACAAAGATGAACTTCATAATATAAAAGCTTTTGGCTTAATTATGCTATTTTATAAATATCACATTATATTGAAATTTTTATAGAAAGAATAGATGAGAAAAAAAATTTGAAAAACAAAATTAAACGACAATTTACTAGCAAACCAATCTCTATATTATTTCTTATAGAAAATTACATTATACAAGAAAAAATATCTTAAAACAACCTTTAGAAATGAGGCTGCATGAATCAAACATTGCAATAAAACATGGGCTACGCTGCTAAAGCTTAATAGTCATCATCCTCATCTTAATTTTCATCACAAAAAAATAGAAGACACATAGTCAGCGGTGGATTGTGAAGTCGAAAAAATATTTCCAATTATAGTTTTAGGTTTCTCAAGATTCAGTGCACCCAGAGACATTTTCAAATTAGGTAATTCTAGATCCATATTCAAATCTCTATTAGGCCCACTATTGTACTCTAGACCCCTACGAGATGCAAGGAAAAAGTTCAAATCCACATAGACAATATCCTCAGCATTTTGTAAATCCAACTTGTGCTTCTAGAATAAATAAAGTTGCAGATACTCCAATTTCTTTCTACTAATGAAGAGCTTGTCACTTGTGAAAGATAAGATGATTTTATTAAAAGCCCATCAGATGACCACAAAATTAGGTCAATGGCACCATTGAGTGTACATGCATTAATACAAAATAGCATCATAGAATCAGCTCATAAATAAGGCAAGAAGTAAAAGTAAAAGAAACAAAATGAGGTGCAACCCTTATCTGAGAGAGAGTCAATTAGGCTTCAATAGTGATCACTACCTTAACATTTCCAAATAAAACATTATCTAGAAGGGGAACAAGAAGAAACTCTGCATTGTGTATATGTTGTTTGGATAATTTTTCCTGCCTTTGGAGACAAGGAGGCCTCTATTGATCATTGACGTAAGGTCTGGATTTACCGTCATTTAGAAGTGATGATAGTCTCATGAGCTTGCACTCATCTCAAGTTGGGGACCACACTATTATTGGTCTACATTTTGATACTGTTACTACGAAATATTGAAGCCTATTGCAAAGCCTCTCTAGGCACTCTAGGTCTTAGGGCAACAATGGCATCCACACCCATTATCACCGCAGTGGCTTCTCCCCTATTGTTTTTTCATTGGATATTGTCCTCACAAGGGAAGTTTCCCTAGGTGAGAAGACCTATGGATCTAAGTCAAATTGCTCTCTAAGGAACTTGTTATTAAAACACAGAATGTAAAGAGGCACATAGTGTAACAAAGTTGATGGAATGGAGGAAAGCACTATCAAAGCATAGGAGGCCAAGGTTTGGTCTATAGATGTTCAAGTAAATTTTCAGCTAGCCACCAACTCATTAAATGTTGTTATAAGCTAGGGTTTCAAGAGTATGTAGGTTTATAACATGAAAACAATATAACAGCAATGTAAACAACATATTTATGGTATGCTCAATAATGGGTTAAAGCTATTAATGAGATTAAACAAAGGATAGGTCAAAAATGTGTTTTTGGTGGATGAAAATACATATAACCTCAATCAAGACCTGGACGTCAACACTAAAATTGGTGGTAAAACCTGTAATAAATGAGAGGTTTTACATTTCATACAAATAATAGATGAAATGATTACTAAAAGGGCAATAACACATAAGTATAATTTAACTATAAAATGTAGATTTAACCAAACCCTAGCCCTAGTTTACCATGAAACATAGAAAATTAAAATATTAAAGTTGATCAAGACACTTAGACTAGTGCCATTTATCAATTGGGAAATGGAGTCAACAGGAAGAGTTCTATTTAAGAAGACCTTAAATAGAGAGTGGAAGGAAATTTCTTCACTTCCAAAACACTAGCGACTTTCTTTCCCAGGAAATTTAAAGTCAAAGCGTGCATATTTAGTTCCCTTGATGGATACTTGATAACAAATTTTACATAAATAGATAAGAAACAAGAGTTCATTAAAGATATTGAGCTTTTTAAATATGACATGTGACGAACCCTAATTTTAGCAAATTCATGAAAAGTGGGACAAACTAGCATTGCTTACACCATTCAAGTATCACTTCATCAACCTTTAGATAGCCTTCTCCAAGCAAAACATCTTGTTGTTCTTGGCTGATAATTGTTGTATGTTGCATTTGATTTTTTAATGGTAGGAAGAAATAGATGCTCCTCGGTGGGTTGATTTGGCATTGCAAGGAAATTCTGATGGAGAGAGGTATCCAAATGCTTTAGCAATGCAGATTTAGTTTTGATTTTTTTAATTAGAATGGGAATTTTTGAAGAAAGATATATGTGATGTTTTTTTATTTTTCTCCTACAAATAGCCCTAACTAATGAATAGTTTGATATTCAATTGTTTAAGGATGACAGTTGTTCTGACACTCTGCATCCGTACAGCTCTACGCCCTTCAGTCCTTAAGTTATTTATTACATATTTTAGAAGGAAGTTGCTTCTAGAAACATACCCTGAGGTCGAGGTTTGCACAACATAACATATATTTCTTTAGGATTAGTGCCGAGGGGTACGCTTTTTGTCAAATTGTTTCTAAAAACATGCCTTGAGGTTGGGTTTTGCGCGGCATAACATGGATTTCTCTTGGCTTAGTGTCGATGGGTATCCATTCCATGAAATTTCCCCAGAAATGTGCCCTTAGACTGGGGTCTGCAGGGATGACATGGATTTCTATAGGCTAGAGGCTGAGGGGTATCCATTCTGTCAAATTTTCCCAAAAATTGCATTTGGATTCATCTTTTTTTTGCCCTTTTTTGACATGTCATTGTGGTGGAGCAGACCACATGAAGAATGGAACCTTCACCTAGATTATTTTCTTTGCATACCATGCAGATTGGGAAGGCCACAACAAGAATTGAACCCTAGTGGGTTGCTTGATACTCCATCAATATTACTATTGAACCAAGGGATTGCTAGCTAGTTATTGCATTGAGTATGTCTTACTTGTAATACGTGTAATGTTGATGTTTATTCTCATCAGTTCCATCAACGTTTATTCCAAGATCTGGTTTCCCTTGGTGTGAAAGTGAAGGGCAGAGTGTCAAAGTCAGGGTATGTGTTTCAAATCCATGTTAGTTCAGTTACGAAATCGAGGGGCAAGATGCGTGCAAATGAGGCTTGTCTAACGAACAAAGTGGGGAAGATTCAATTGAACTTATCAGAATCAAATAGCCCATGTGATCGCCAGATCAGGGGTGTTTATAATACTGTTTAGAAGTGGGAAGTTTGTTTTGGCTATGCATTTCGGTTCTTTCACATTTTTTGTGGGTTCAAACCACAAGTCCTCATGTATCATCAATTAAATCACACAGTAATGATAGCTCAAGAGCGAATCTTTGTCTTGTGTAATGTTTATTGTGTATCTGTGTCCTTTCTATTGAAGAAATCTCTTTAGAAGAAATAAAATTGTTATATGAGAGCCATAATTTTTAAACAAGCCCTTAACGTAAAAGTCACAAGAAAAACTCATCAACAAACACAACAATATTATCTACTAAAGTTTAATGTGGCCTTGCAACACCACCTTCATCCTAAAATGATGGAGGGCGAAGATGGAGCTTGGAACCCTAATCATGGAAGCAGGAGGCAAACCCTGGCTCTCTCGATTACAGTGCAGGCGACGGAAGGAGCTCTGTAGGGTCGAGACATCCGTTTAGGGTTGTCAGGGTACCGTGGACACTTGGGCACACCGCAGTACCCCACGTTGCGCATCAGAAAGAAAGCCAAGGAACGGGCGTTTAGGGTTAAGGGATGGAAGACCCTGTAGCTTACACCCCTAACTTCACTTCCATCCTGTGGAGAAAGCATGCACTCACGGGTTTGAAGGCAGTGCATCGCTGTCAGAAGAGGTTTTTAGCTGCTAATAGGAACAGAAACCATGGTTAGAGAATAGGACTTCGTAGAGCTTGATCACGAGCCTGAAGATCTTCTTGCGATCTGCAGTTATGAAGTATCAAAGAAAAACCTCGAGAATTGTATTCCCACGAGCAGAGGAGCCGGGATAAAGCCCAGAGGTTCAAGGGAGGTTTGGGGCACATGGAATAGAATACGTTTTTTGGAGGAAAGCTTGCTTAGTACTTTCAACAGTGACTGAAAGGTGGATAGCAGACTTGATTTGCAACAACATCTTGCAAATCTCAGGACGGCGGCAGAAGCAAACGAAGTGGTAGCTCATGTAAGTACTCCTACGCCTAGTGGTCTTTAAAATCAGTGATTTTTGGGAGGGTTAGAGGACATTGTTTATAGTTGTGGAATTCAAGGGAATGTGGGCTTGAAGAATTTCCTGTAAGAAGCCCCTAGTCAGCAAGAACATGTCAGAGTGTAATATTCCCAATTAGAAATGGCTAATTGGAATATTCAATTTTGGTCAATTTTTCTTTAAGTAGTTAGATTATGAATAAAAGTGAGTAAAGGGAACACAACTCACTCTAAAATAAGGGGGAATTCCTAGTAGACGCACGTTGTAATCAAGGGGGGCCAAATTGAGCATGCAGCAAAGGGATATTACCGTGGTATCATGGGTGGAGGCAGCCTCGGGATTTGAGAGCGGCCAATGCTATATAAAGATGATAGCCTCCTCATTTTGGATCATTGGATTTTATGCATTTGAAGCTGGTCATTGCGAATTTGAGCACGCTGGCTGTTTAGCCTGTTTGCAGCGCTGTTTAGCGCATTGAGTGTCTCTGTTTGGAGATCTCGCCCTCAGCCCCGGGGACTTCGAGTGCCTGCTCAGGTGAGGTAGTCCCATCAATGTTGTTGTAGGAGGATCGATTTGCAGCATTCGTGGAGGAGCAGCACATCTATTGACTCTGTGGCATCTGTGGAGGAGCAGCGTGTTTATTGACTGCGCAGTCCTGAGTGGGAGGACGCAATCCGTATTGGGGAAAGCTCCAGTTGGTATTCTTGGAGGATCTTGGTCTATTGGGGATTTCTGGATGAGAGGGTGATCATATTATTGAGGATCCCAGACAGTGGTGGCATGATCAGTGGGAGGAAAGCACATATCCATAAGGAGGTATTTCCAGACAGCTACACGGTCGTTTTCAGCAGCTGGAACACAGATCTGAAACACAGCCATCCCATGCAACGTTTTGAGAATATTTCTTAACATGCCTTGTGCAAGTTTAGGTACTATCGCTTGATCACCTATTCTACTCCCCTATATTTATCAGTATAATAAAACGGCTCAGCATTCTCTTGGTATTTCTTGAGTATCTGTGCATGCTTTATATAGACGCTATTGTATGTTTGCATTACTGTTATTTCTTCCCTTTGCATTTCGATTTCTGTACCACTTGATGTGTTTTCCCCCACACTCTTAGACAGAGTCTGGAAAGGGCCAGATAGCCTCCAGATCTCATCCTCTTTTCAGAGGTGAAATATCTGGTAAATTCCCTCCCAGTCCATCTCTGGTTAGAAGTTGCTTGTGTTTTAGAGATATCCCTGAAAAGGGATATTACAGTGGTATCAGAGCATAGTTTTGGCTCAGCCTGTGGAGCTAGTAGTCTACGTCATCGGAAGAAAAACCCTACATCTGCCACAGAGGTAGGAAGTACAGAGATATTGAGCGTAGGCTGGAGAACACCTACGGAGAGGGAGACTGCGTTCGAGTGGTGGACACAGAACAGGAGGAGCCTGCGTTAGAAGTAGAGCAGGGGGAGCCGATGGTGGAAGATAGCGATGCAAAACAGTTTGGGGAAGCACTCCTCATATCAGTGCAGGATCTGGCGAGGCAGATAGAGGTGATGGGCCAGTGATTCACGGCTATGGAGGCTAGACAACGTGAAATCCCAAAGGGTTTCTGGGTTGGTGAGGGGTCGGGCACATCCCACCATTTGCAGGAGAAGATTGCCAATCCGCACCAAGCATCACATGCCCCCACTCGTGCTACTATGCCCACTTTTCTGAGTGCAGATACTCGGGTAGGAGCACAGGAGGAACTAGAGTCTGACCGCATAGGTGATTATTTTTCTTAGCACCAGGCAGCTGGGCAGGAGTTCAGGGATGCCATTTTATTCAAATACTTTGTTCAGATCAAGCGGGACAGCAAACCTCATGACCATCACATAGGGCACCAGCATTATCATGATGGAGACACCCAGTGTACAGCGAGCCGATTCCATTTGCCTACATTTGATGGTTCATCAAACAATTCGGCAAAGCTTTGGGTGGAGAAGCTAGATGTATATTTCTAGCTCAACCAAATGGCAGAGATGGAGGCCATCAAGGTGGCCATGCTGCATTTGGAGGGTGAGGCTCAGGACTGGTGGTTCCATGGAAGGGTGACACTTTGGCATTCCACCGTGACTACCTATGCCAAGTTCACTCGGAGACTGATATAGAGGTTTGACCGGAAGGAACCAAAGGAGCACTTTGTTGAGCTGACAAGGCTCAAACAGATCGGGAGTCCTGAGAAGTATATTGCAAATTTCCTGAGGATTTTAGTGATGGTACCAGATCTATCCACAGCATGGATGATCTATATTTTTGTCGAGGGGTTAGCAGAGCCACCTCAGGGTCTAGTCAGATCCAGTAGACCAACCACACTCCAGGATTCCATTGGCTGAACTCGGGATTTGCAGGATGCCTTACCCCAGACCAAGACACCTTACCCCCAGAAGCAGGCTTTCCAGCCAAAGGGGAAGGATGTGAGGATTGCGCCTCCGAAGGGGAATCAAGGGAGGGTACAGCTCGATGATGATGCCCGGAGGGAGTTGAAGAAGAATAGGTTGTGCTTTACCTGTTAAGAGCCGTGGGCACCAGGTCACAGATGTGCTACTGGCAAAGCACATTTCATTGAGGTCTTATCCGAGAGTAGCGGGGAAGAGGATGAGTATGAGGATGGGGAGGCAAAAGACAGTCAGACAGAGCAAGACCATTTGCCACCTCCACCTCCAGGGGCAGGAGGTGCAGCTTTTGCACCCATAGGGGGGACCCTTACAGCATTGCGAGGAGTACCCAAGTATCTGACGTTGCGGGTCTGAGGGACAGTGCGTGGGCAGCAAGTTTCAGTTCTGGTAGACAGTGGGGCAACCCACAACTTCATCGATGCACAGATGGTTGAGAGGAGAGGCATACCAATAGAGAGCTTCGATGGATTTTCAGTGTTGGTCCCAAGAGATCAGATGATGCAGTGTGCCAGGTATGTTCCAAAGTTGGCTGTAACGATGGGTATCTACATAGTGACCGACCACTTTTTCGTGGTTAACATACCAGATACCAATGTGGTATTGGGTGTGCAGTGGCTAATTACTTTGGGGAAAGTCACCACAGATTGGGAGGCCTTGGAGATGGAATGGGATGACAAGAAGACCGAGAAGCATGAGAAGATACGTGGGATGCACACTTACCCACCTCAGACTATTTCAGCTCATTGTATGGAGGTAGACTTCCGGAAGGGAGACATAGAGTGGGTAGTTGAGTTTCGGGCATCAGAGGCAGGGGCTACTAGTCAGACAGTTCATCCGGATATACAGGCCATCCTTGACAGGTATGAGATGGTATTTGGAGAGATACCGCTAGGATAGCCACCAGATCGGGGGTTTGAGCACACTATTGAGCTAAAGCAGGGCATCCAGGTTGTTATGACCACACCCTATAGGCACCCCAAGGCCTATCAGGATGAGATTGAGCGGGCCATCCAGGAGTTGTTGGCTCTTGGACATATTCGGCCTAGCACCAATCCTTTTGCTTCTTCGGTGGTGTTGGTGAAGAAGAAGGACGGTACAATGAGAATGTGCATTGATTATAGGGCCCTAAATAAGAAAACCCTGAAGAACAGGTACCCCATATCGTGGATTGACGAGCTGATGGATGAGCTGAGAGGAGCCCAGTTCTTCTCAAAGATCGATTTGAGATCCGAGTACCACCAGATTCGCGTGAGGGAACAGGACATTCCCAAGACCGCTTTCAGGTGCCATTACGGCCACTTTGAGTTTTTGGTTATGCCTTTCGGGCTAACCAACACCCCAGCTACTTTCCAATCATGCATGAACCATATCTTCCGCAGTCATCTGAGGAAGTTTTTTTTGGTTGTTTTCGATGATATATTGATATATAGCAGGACTTGGGAGGAGCATCTCCAGCACATAGAGGCAGTACTGCATATCTTGGAGGAGCAACAATTCTATGCTAAGCTCTCCAAGTGTGAGTTTGGGATGAAAGAGATGTTGTATTTGGGACACATCATAGGAGTGGACAGAGTGAGGGTCCACGAGGAGAAGATCAGGGCCATCAGAGACTGGCCAGAGCTGAGAAACATGACGGAACTTCAAGGATTTGTTGGCATCTGCACATATTACAGGAAATTCGTCAAGAGTTTCTCTCAGCTTGCGGTACCCCTTATAGATTTGACGAAGAAGGGGGCATTCATTTGGTCGGATACAGCGCTGCGGGCTTTTGACAGGCTCAAGGAGGTTATGAGCAGCTGTCCAGTGCTTGCGTTGCCAGATTTTACGCAGCCTTTTGTTTTGGAGTGTGACGCGTCTGGAGAAGGGATCGGCGTAATCTTGATGCAGGGAGGCCACCCTATAGCCTTTGAGAGCAGGAAGCTTCTTCCTCATGAGTGGTTCTATCCTATATACCACAAGGAGATGTTGGACATTATGCATGCATTGGCCAAATTCCGGAAATACTTAGTGGGTAACAGGTTCCGAGTGAGGACCGATCATAATAGCCTCAGGTTCTTTTTGGAGCAGAAACAGCTACAGGAGAGGCAGCAGAAGTGGATCAGCAAGATCCAGGCTTATGACTTTGACATTGAATATGTCAAAGGGAAGAATAACGTGGTAGCCGATGCACTTTCACGTAGGCCAGCCACGCTGTCTCTGATGAGCTTGGATACAGATTGGAAGGCTCGACTCTTGGTGAAGTACTCCAAGGATAGATTTGCCTGTGAGGTTTTGGATTGTCAGGTGACAGATGACAAATACAGGGTGATAGATGAGATCATCTACTACAGAGATAAGATCTTCTTGATAGAGGTCTCCCAGCTCAAGAAGAAGATACTTCAGGCATCTCATGACTCACCATTGTCCGGCCATCAGAGGTTTACCAAAACCTACCGGGCTATCAGAGAGAGGTTCTCATGGAAGGGCCTCAAGGGGGACGTGCTCCGGCATATCAAAGAGTGCGAAGTTTTCCAGAGAAACAAGGGGGAGATGAACCATCCCGTCGGCTTGTTGCAGCCTCTTCCCATTCTGGAGGGGAAATGGGAGAGCATTTCAATGGATTTCATCACAGGGTTGCCCATGGTGCAGGGCAAGGACTGTATATACGTCGTCGTTGATCGGCTGACGAAGTATGCATATTTTTTCGCCATATCCGCACACTATACAGCAGCACAGGTGGCAGAGATATTCTTCAAAGAGATTTTCAAGTTACATGGTCTTCCCAAGACCATCATCAGTGACAGGCACAGCCGCTTTATGGGCGGATTCTGGCAGGAGATTTTTCGGCTGGTAGGGACGAAGCTGACACCAAGCACCAGCTATCACCCACAGACATATGGGCAGACAGAGATAGTTAACAAGTGGCTAGAGGGCTACTTGCGTAACTATGTTAGTGGGCAGTAGAGAGCGTGGCTGAAATGGCTGCATCTGGGGGAGTACTGCTACAACAACACATATCACATGTCCATCGGTATGACACCATTCTATGCTTTGTATGGGTACCATTCTTTATCTTTTGTTGATATGATGTTGGGTGCTAGCAAGGCTCAGAGAGCCAAATATTGGATCCACGAGAGTCAGGACATTCTCTGCGCTCTCAAGGATAACATGGCTACAACACAGAACCAGCAGAAGCGGTATGCCAACAGGGGTCGGATGGTAAGACAGTTTGAGGTAGGAGACTTGGTCTACCTACGTTTACAGCCATACCGACAGTCATCACTGAAACAGAAGGGAGCTGAGAAGCTCAAGCCTCGTATTTATGGACCACACAGGGTGATACGCAAGGTTGGACAGGTTGCGTATGAGTTGGAGCTGCCCCAAGGCAACAAGATTCATAACATTTTCCATGTGTCATGCCTGAAGAAGGCATTGGGGCAACAGGTGACAATGAAAGAGGAGTTGTCGCCTATAGATGATGAAGGGCATCTGGTATTACAGCCCGAGGCAATTATTGATACCAGGGAAAGGCAGTTGCGGAACAGGACAATCTGGGAGTTCTTGGTGAGGTGGAAGAATTTTCTGGATGAAGATGCTACTTGGGAGAATGAGAAAATCTTGCAGCATCCATCACTACAGTTGCTTGGGGACAAGCAACATTTTGCCGGGGGAGACTGCAATATTCCCAATTAGCAATGGCTAATTGGAATATTCGATTTTGGTCAATATTTATTTAAGTAGTTAGATTATGAAAAAAAGTGAGTAAAGGGAACACAACTCACTCTAAAATAAGGGGAACTTCCTAGTAGACGCACGTCGTAATCAAGGGGGGCCAAATTGAGCACGCAGCAAAGGGATATTACCGTGGTATCGTGGGTGGAGGCGGCCTCAGGATTTGAAAGAGACCAATGCTATATAAAGATGATAGCCTCCTCATTTTGGATCATTGGATTTTATGCATTTGAAGCTGGTCATTGCGACTTTGAGCACGCTAGCTGTTTAGCCTGTCTGCAGCGCTGTTTAGCGCATTGAGTGTCTTCGTTCAGAGATCTCGCCCTTAGCCCCGGGGGACTTCGAGTGCCTGCTCGGGTGAGGTATTCCCATCAGTTTTGTTGTAGGAGGATCGATTTGCAGCATTCGTGGAGGAGCAGCGCGTCTATTGACTGCGCGGCATCTGTGGAGGAGCAGCGCGTTTATTCACTGTACAGTCGTGAGTGGGAGGACGTAGTCCGTATTGGGGAAAGCTCCAGTTGGTATTCTTGGAGGATCTTGGTCTATTGGGGATTTCTGGATGAGCGGGTGATCATATTATTGAGGATCCCAGACAGTGGCGGTGTGATTAGTGGGAGGAAAGCACAGATCCACAAGGAGGTATTTCCAAACAGTTACACGGTCGTTTTCAGCAGCTAGAACGCAGATCTGAAACACAGCGATCCCATGCAGCGTTCTGAGAATATTTCTTAACTTGCCTTGCGCAACTTTAGGTGCTATCACTTGATCACCTATTTTACTCCCCTATATTTATCAGTATAATAAAATAGCTCAGCGTTCTCTTGGTATTTCTTGAGTATATATGCATGCTTTATATACACGCTATTGTATGTTTGCATTACTGTTATTTCTTCCCTTTGCATTTCGATTTCTTTACCACTTGATGTGTTTTCCCCCACACTCTTAGACAGAGTCTGGAAAGGGCCAGATAGCCTCCAGATCTCATCCTCTTTTCAGAGGTGAAATATCTGGTAAATGCCCTCCCAGTCCATCTCTGGTTAGAGTTTTCTTGTGTTTTAGAGATATCCCTAAAAAGGGATATTACACAGAGGAGTCCATTTGGACACCACTTTTGCTCGCAAAAGTCCCTTTTAGTGGAAAGAGGCCTGACAGTACAAGGATTTCCACCCATTACAGGGCTTTCAGGTGGTGGGAACTTGGCCAGAGGTTGGCAAAGGTCTCTTTCAAAACCCTATTTTCAGCAGAGAACCTGATATTGGATCTGAAGGTGGGATCCTACCCACAAGACAAGTTGAGGAACAGGGGAGGTGTTCGAGTGTTCGCAGAGAAGAGGAGGTGCATGCAGGCTCTGGGGGCCATAAGTGGACAAGCAAGAGTGAGAGCCCCTTGGGAGGACCCCCATTTTCAGGCAAAAGGGCAACCCAGGTCGCTCGATCGAGAAGAGCCAAATGCTCTCGAAACCCAGAAGGGGTCTGAGGAAGGAGGAAGGAGCGAGGTTGCAGGAAGTAAGAGGAAGAAAGTTAAGTTGATCAAGAAAAAGGAAGAAAGCCCATGTTGTGTGCTTGGGATTGACATTCAAATAGACGTGGTAATGGAATTCGCTAAAACAATCTTAGTAGGCCGAGTCAAGGGGAGGAAATTCACAGCAAAATACATATCGGAATGGACCTCAAAAGCGTGGTCAAAGGCTCTAGAGAGACAGGTCGAAGTCCAAACCCTAGCTAGAGGGTGGTTCATGATTAAATTTGCAAAGAATGAATCATTGGAATGGGTACTGCGACGCAACTAGAAATTTGGGAAACAACCTATTCTATTTAGTAAATGGACACCGTTGTTTGATGCACAACGGGAGAAAATTGACGAAACCCCGGTGTGGGTTAAACTTCCGGGACTACCTGTCCCTTTCTGGACGAATCAGCTTTTAGATCAATCAGGAATACCCTTGTGTAGTTCCTGGAGGTGGATGCTTCTTACCAATAGACCATGGACAAGAGTGCAACAAGAAATCTGGTCAATCTAAACCCAAAATAAGGACTCGCTGAAGAGGTACCTCTAAAGTATAAGGACCTTTCTTTTACTCAGATGCTCGACTATGAACATATGCCCTTTCGATGCCACGGATGCCACAAATATGGTCATCTGGCTAGGGACTACCCATTAGGCCACCGAAGAAGAAGGAAGCAGAAGAGGGAGACCCAATTGCTAGCCGGGTTTCAGGAAGAAGAGGAACTTACAGAAGTCGAAGGGGAGCCGATGGAAGGCATGGAAGGAGAAAGTGGACAACAGCGAGTAGAGGGCCCTCAAGATATGAAAACGGATCCAAGAAGCTCCCTTGCTCATAATCAGCAGGAGGAGCAGCCCCTGATTCCCACTGGAAAATCAGACACTGCGGCCTCGGCACCTGAGTAGGAGGGTACGATCTTGGATCCTATCCTCTCTCAATGCTCCTCTTTGTTTACTTCTTTTTCTGCTCTTTTAAGGCCTGGTCCCTCCATGCTTGTCATTATGATCTATTCATATGAACTTTGTTTTGAAGACCTTGGACAGTATTATAAATTATATTCCTAAACTCCTCATTGATCCTCCTATCATCCCTGGACGTGAGTTTCCCTCCCCTTTTCCTGCCCTCCGGAGAAACCTCCTTATAACCTTAGGCCTAGAGACAAGAAGCTTATGCCTTAGAATGTGGTGGAAGGTCTCGAACCTCAACCTCTCCCGGTCGGTCCAAGGAAGACTAGGGGCAAGAAATCAAATTGGTCCAAAGCCCAGGTAAGGGTCAAACTTGACATTGCTGACGAGAAACAACTTTCTCTTTCTGGGGTGCTTAGAGTAGCGCAAACCCCCTCCCTGGGTTATCGATTATCATTCTATCCTTCAATTGTAGGGGGTTTGCTAGTCAACCTAAAAAACTAGCACTGAGGGCCTTAGTGAAGTCCTATGAGACTAATGTCCTTATGCTACAAGAGACCTTGGGGGCAGGGGAGGAAATTGTCAGAGCTCTGTCCAAAATGTTCCTAGGTTGGTCCTTCCAAGCTTTGGACGCTTTAGGGAGGTCTGGGGGTATGGCGATGGGCATAAAGTTGGGAAGATTGAAGGAGATTAACTCTTGGGGAATGGATAATCCATTAAACTCTGGCAGCCTCTCTTGTTTTTAAATGTTTATGGTCCATGCTTGGACAGGGTCTCTTCTAGAATAAGTTGTTTTCCAAATCATGTTTGAAAGATCCAAACCTCATTCTGGGAGGAGGTCTGAATTTTTCACTGGGGACCTTCTGCTTGAGCGGACTCTCTCACATATTTTTTTTCTGAACAAGATAGCTTCTTTGCATCTGGTGGATGCAAACTTAATTAAGCCAAGACCCACCTGGAGGAACAGAAGAGCTGGAGAGGACAGGGTGGCAAAAAAGTTGGATCGTTTTTTACTAAAATAGGAGTCGGTAACCTGATCCTCGATCTTTCGGCACTGGGTGGGGAAAGGGGGCATCTCAGACCATCTGCCCATTCTCCTGCAAATCATTTGACCCCACAAGAAACTTGTAGCCCCTTTCAAGTTCAACTCTTTGTGGCTCAAGGACAAGTCTTTCAATCAATTGGTTAAAGACACCTCGAGGAAGAGGGAGGAGGTTTGGCCTGGAAGAAAGATCATCCACTTCATGGATAACCTTAAACAAATGAAAAAGGCCACTTTGGAGTGGGAAAAAGTGAAAAAAGCCAAGGAGGAGGAAACCCTTTGGTTTATCAATGAGGAACTGGATCATCTAGAAAAGTCGAAGGGTGTGGGCTATGAAACAAATGAAATGAGAGATAGAATTAAGATCCTAGAATCAACCCGAAAGAAAGTTTTACTAGAAATTGAAGAGAGGTGGCACCTAAAAAGAAGGGCAATATCGCTGTCAGCAGGGGACGAAAATACCAATTTCTTCTAGAATTGTGCAAAAGGGCACAAAAATATAAACACCCTATGGGGGATGCAAACGGAGGAAGGTAGAATCGCAAAATCCTTTGAGGAATTATGTAGTCTCAGATGCAAACACTTCAGATCGCTATTTAAAGCCCCAAAAGATCCTTCAATAGTAGAAGTGATCAGAGTAGCCAAGTTCTTTCCTAGGTATATTGAAGAGGACAGAAACGATAGAATAATGGATCCAGTGACAAAAGAGGAGGTGGAAGGGATTCTTAAGTCAATGCAGAAGGACAAAAGCCCTGGACCAGATGGGTGGACAGTGGAATTCTTCCAACATTTCTTCGAATCTCTGGGGGAGGACTTGTGGGTGGTAGAAGAGTCAAGGATCAACGACACCATCCACCAACCCTTCAATTCTACTTTCCTCTCTTTTATCCCCAAAAAGGAGGACCCCAAATCCTTTGAAAACTTCAGGCCTATCTCTCTTTGCACCTGCATCTACAAAATTATTGCAAAGGTGATAGCCACTCGCATAAAGCCTTTTCTCTTGAAAACCATCTCCAAGGAAAAATTTGGGTTTTTGGATGGAAGGAAAATTCATGAGGCGATAGGGGTGGCTCAGGAAACCCTACACAGTCTCAAGAGAAGTAGGAAGAAAGGAGAAATAGTGAAAATCGACCTATCTAAAGCATAATACCAAATAAGTTGGATGTATCTACGACTACTCTTGACCCATCTGGGTTCAGGAATGATTTCATAAATTCGATGATGGGATGTATCACAAGTGCCAATATTGCCATTCTGATCAATGGGGATGCAACTCCTTTTTTTCCAGGTTCAGAGGGGTCTTCGACAGGGTTGCCCTTTATCGCCACTCCTTTACCTCCTTGCAGCAGAAGGCCTAAGTCAGATGATCCATGATGCAAAAAGGAGAGGAGAATTGAAAGGAATTGAAGTGGCAGCCAACCTATCCATCACACATTTGTTATTTGCAGATGATATCCTTCTATTCAGCAGTGGAAGGAGTGAAGACATCAGACGAATGAAATCAGTGTTGGATCTTTTTCTCAAGGCAACGGGGCTAAGCATCAACAATAAAAAACCCTCAATAACCATGGAAGGGTTTTCAAGGGCGAAAGCAGAAAGAACTTATGAGGTGCTTCCCTTTGAAGTTAAATATTTTACCGACAGTTTTAAGTACCTGGGGTTTTAAGTCCGAGTGGCTAGAGGAGCCACAATTTAGTTGTCAGTTTCTAGTTCAGTGTCTCAGAGGAAGAGCGAGTGGGTTTCAAAGGCACAAGGAGGAAATACGACTTGTAGGAAGGTGATTCTAGGCCGAGAGAGTGTCAAATCGAGTTGTAGAAGGAGAAAAGGGGTCACACTGTATCAAAGCAATAAATATCATATCAGAGGCTCTATAAGTAAGGGCTATGCAGTTCAAAGGGAGGTCTGAAGCACAATGAACCAGTTTTGTGCAAGCCTAGCCAGGAAGTGTGAATTGCAGAGAGGCAACCATTCGATTTCTAGTCCAATCCAGAGGAAAAATGTGAATTTTCTTACAGTAGTAGTGATAGGCAGTGACGTTGCCGGAAAGGGATTTTGGTGAGTAGATCAATTATTCACATAATAGATCAAGCAAAAATATTTATAGCACAAGGGTTTTGCAGTAGCAGATCTGCACAAGGAAAGGAAGAGAAAGAACAGAGTGAATTTCCAGGAAATTTCTCAATGGATTTCAGGTTTCCCAGTATCAAGAAGGAAGGCCGAAATTTTTAGAAAGAGAAGGTTGTAGCAGGAAAAGTGATTTTCCAATGTGAGTTTGCTATTACAAACAATGAGTTTTTAAGGGTTAGTGGTGCATGTGCCAAAGCCAAAATATTTTCTAGAGGTAGAGCGAGATACCTTGGAGAAGCAGTAGCCAGTGCGAGTTCTAGGAAGAGATTATGGAGGCAAGTGCTAGTTACCCAGAGCATAACTGCACAATCTAGAGGGGAGTGCGAGTTGCAGGGAGTAGGTCGAGTTAGTTTGTCAGAAGGAGGAGATTTCCCTAGTTATTAATTCTTTAATTTTTTAGTTTCATAGAGATGGTCATAGCAAGACTAACAGATCATGACAGGTTGGATGGAGCTCCCACTCCTATGTACGTCGTGAAGTCTCAAGCTAACAACTGCTATGATCACTCCCTAGCTCCAAGATCGAAACTTTGTCACATGAGATGTGCAGTGAGGCTCCAAGAAAAGGGGGCCAAGACCTCCATAAACTATCACATCTGAAAAGCTAGTGCCATGGTGGAAATATTGCTCCTACCACTAGTAAATACCATACTAACAACAAAAAAACATGAAGCAATGATTAGAGATACGAGAGCACTTAGTGGAATTGAAAGCTACCATCATGCGAGGAAATTTGAAGTCAATTAGCATGTGCAAGTGAATGGGGCACGATAGCCATGCCATTCCCCCCTCTTTAATGCGAGAATAAGCGTCAAGGTGGTGGGCTTCCCTCCCATCTACTAGTTGGTTCCATCTTCCACACCCCACTCGGGGATGATTTAATTAATATTTTAAAAATAATACCATTTCATATTTAACTTTTTCCAAACTATATATATCTATGTATGTTCTTTAAAAATTGCTCCATCAAAGGGGTGACAAGTGCAAGGGGTTCATTTTGGCCCGGAAGGATAAATTGAACTAGAATACTCATGAAGCCTAAGCATAGCCTCTAATAACCAGACTGGAATATATGTTCTTTTCCGTAATGTCACCCCAACATAATATGTACCAATTAGATCTCTTATTATAATAATTGACCAATAACACAATTCATCACCTTGCTTTTGGAACCCTTCCTTTGAATTGCACCTTTTGCCATATATACACAAGACTTTTGAGATCACTCCCCTAGATTCCTCACATTCAAGCTAATCATGTCTTAAGAAACTTATGTAATAAAACTACAAATAGATTGAAACATTTTATCATATAAATCCAAGAACATCAAGAATAACATAGAAATGCTTCTCTTTATTGATATAATAATAAAACCCTTGTAACACCATACAATCACTCGTTAAGGAGAACACTCCACAAGCCATTTGTGTATCAATACAAAACAATACTTCACATCTCTTCCCTTCCTATCTTTAACTATATATAATCTTCTAAGACTAGAAACCCTAAAAAACCCTACCTACTAGTGGTTCTTATCATAATGTGGGTTAACCACTTTATTTATTAACTATGGCTTGTTTATTCATCATCCTTAACTAAACTAACTAATTGTGATCCTTTTTTATAATGAGGTTCAACCACTTACAATCATCATTAATGCGAGTAACCACTTACAAGCTTTATTTACTAAACTAATTAATTATAGTCCCCTTTTTTACATCATAGTATGCCCTTGGGTAACCCCCTATGTAGCCCATATTATCCACCCATAGGTCTACTACACTTGAATAAAGCAACAAACAAATTGGCAAATCAAGCTCTATCACTTACTCCTAGAACTCTAAGGGTCAACAAAACCCTATAAAAAGCAATGCTACCATAGAAATATGATGTTGAATATTAATTTAAAATTTTTCATTACAAGAGTTTCCATGATGTGAAAATGACACTTCAATGGCATAATGGGTGTGCAAAGGCCTATAAGGGTCATAAGAGTCACCAAAGTCAATTGGGATGCTTTTACTTTAATGTCAACTAAATGTTGTTGTGTTAATGACATTTTCTATAAAACTATATTCATATGGATTCTTTTGAATTCGAGTATAGTTTTAAAAATATAATCTGCTCTATTATTGTTAAGAAAAAATTGCATACATTTCATTTTTCTTTAAAAATAATACTTATATAAAACAAACATATAAATTTAATTCACATAATTTTATAAATTACTTAACAAAATACTAACACCAACTGATAAACTATATTTATTTACATTAAATGAACATAAAATATTCTTTGTTTTAAATACTATACCTAAGTTTGTGCTTTTTTCCATCAGCATTGGTATACTGTTGTTATCACCATCCTTTGGTTTTCTTTTTGCATTAGATATATGCACCATTTTCTCTCTGTTAATTATATAAAATAAACTTCAATCAATGATTCACTGTCCTTGTCTAGGCAACATCTATAAAATCAAATGAAATTACGGAAATTTCTTACTTCATCATTGTATGGAATTTCTACATCATAATTCAGGAATTACATTGCAATTAGGGTCAATCCTCTCTTTGCAGATTTAAGATGCTCCTTTTGCAGCAATATCTTCTAACAAATTCTAATATTATAGCACACAGAACACTAGGATGGACCGTATTATATTTTACACTCCTCAAAGTACAATCTGAAGCCATCCAATTTATGGCACAGAGTAGCAATTTAACAAAAATGATTCACTGTCCTTGCATAGGCAACATCTATAAAATCAAATGAAATTATGGAAATTTCTTACTTCATCATTGTATGGAATTTCTACATCATAATTCAGGAATTACATTGCAATTAGGGTCAATCCTCTCTTTGCAGATTTAAGATGCTCCTTTTGCAGCAATTTCTTCTAACCAATGCTAATATTATAGCACACAGAACATTAGGATGCACCGTATTATATTTTACACTCCTCAAAGTACTTTCTGAAACCATCCAATTTATGGTACATAATAGTAATTTAACAAAAACAAGGATTTTGAGAAAAGCCATATGTTTGCCTTCACTCTGTCCTTGGCTCAAGCAAAAGTATCCACTTCCAAGATTCTTTTCCCACTGACACATCAGATCACAGATTAGATTAGTTAGTCTTTGGAAAAGAATATAAAAATGAAGTGAATATATACTAATCAGCTTTAAGTCTACTTAATTCAGGAAGGATGAGCACGGAAGTGAACAAGCAATGTCTGATACTTCGACTTAAAGTGCAATAATATAAATTAAATCTCACCACTAAAAAACAATGATAGGACAAAAAAATAAAAAATAAAAATTTAATCCTTCTCAATATACAAAATTTCTTAATTCACATTTATTCTTATTTGATCTTTTTTGATATTTAATGAAATTGAGATTAAAATAGCTTAAATTTATTAAAAAAAATTATATAGCATATTCAACAAACAAACAGAGAATTAAGGTTATCTTGAGTAGTTGGGTAGAATGATTATTATCCTCTCCACCCAGGTTTAAATCCTGCTAGTGACATGATGAGCTTTAGGATGCCTTAATGATTATTGTTATAATGGTTTCGAGTCTAAGAAAAACACTCTTAGTTCAGTGTAACTGTGAGCTGGCTTGGTACCAGCAATTTCACTCTTTCCTTGGGGTTGAGAGAGAAACTGATTTCTTTTTTTGGAAAAAAAACATATTCAACAAACAATTGTTAAATTTGATGATTTCGAAAGAGAGATCAAAAAGTGAAATATGAAGTTTGTGTATAAACATTTAGCTATTTTTTTTAACCATAACTGGTGAATTGGTAATTTTGGAGGACTACTATGACCAAAACCCAAGACCGAGTCACGACGACTGCCATTATTCACCTCAATATAAAGATATTCAAATTTCCTACCCCTTGGGGATTACAGAAATTACTCTTCACAATTTTCAACAGATTCAAACAATTGCCACATAGATTAACATGTCTCCAGCCCCTCTTCACAATTTTCAACATATTCAAATAATTGCCACATAGATTAACATGTCTCTAGCCCCAAGGGATGGCTCAGTTGATTGAGTTCCTGTTGCTAAGTACCTCGATTATCGGGAGGTCAAGGAATCAAATCTCCTCGACACCCTTGGGGTTGGCTCATTGCTAGTTTGGCCCATGGGTAGATCCCTTCTGGTTGATCTACCTGGATTTTCCTGTGGCCACTCAGTGTCTGTGAACCACTCTTATTAAAAATATTAACATGTCTCCAGATAATAGAACCCGGATGATCTCCAATGCCCAAAATTTTACCTTACTAAAAAAAAAAAAAAAAAAAAAATTAATAAAATAAAGAAGTTATTTCATCTCCACAAAGTTTGGATTTCATTTACTCCTCCCAAAGATTTGAGGGTATATCAGCCTGTCTAAAAGCCTTTTTGTCCACTAATTTAGATCATTGTGTGAATCACACCTTAATCATGGTAATGAAAAAAGCTAACTTCATTGAGAACAAAAATTTAATTGTCATCAACAATGTAAATATATCTGAGCTGAAACCTTATGTAAAGAGATCCAAAAGTTGGCTGCATCCTTGTATTTCTTAAGTTTGATCTAACTTGGTGGAAAATTAATTATTTTGTAGGCCTTACCAATCCACCATGACTACAAGCAACTGTAAACACCTCAAAAAAATCAAAGACTACCATAAAACTAAGCATCAAGTCTGTTACACTGCTATAAAAATCTGTAAGTCTAGTACACATTTACTGTTATAGACTTGTATGAACTTTTCAAGACGTTTAGTAAGTTGCAACACAAGAGCGAGTTGGGTATGATGAAAAGCTAAAAGAAAGAAATAAAACAATTGCAAATACTTTAACAAGTAAAAAGCCCAATTCTCAACTTTCCAATGAACTCGCTGGATAAAATATACTAAATGCCAAGCACTTGACTATGGTATGCAGTTAATTCAATTCACACCATTGTTTTTCGCCTTCCTGTAACTATGAAATTCAGTAAAGTTAAATCACAAAGCAATCTCCCAGCAGAAATTACGCAGAATTGATATATACTTGTGCTAACTTCAAGAGGAGTCGCAGGCCAAGGACTAAGCATTGCAGGACACCAGCAATCATTGAACAAAGCTGGTAATACTGTGTTTATGATATGATGTCTCCACATCTAAGTTACACGCTACAGGGAAATGGGCATGTGCTGGAATCGAGGAAACATGATATTACGATATAATTATAATTATTATGATGCTATTTTATAAATATCACATTATATTGGAATTTTTATAGAAAGAATACATGAGCAAAAACATTTGAAAAACAAAATTAAAAGACGATTTACTAGCAAACCAATCTCTATATTATTTCTTATAGAAAATTACATTATACAAGCAACAATATATTAAAACAACCTTTATAAATGAGGCTGCATGAATCAAACATTGCAATAAAACATGGGCTAAGCTGCTAAAGCTTAATAGTCATCATCCTCATCTTAATCTTCATCACAAAAAAATAGATGATGCACAGTCAGCGGCGGATTGTAAAGTCGAAAAAATATTTCCAATTGCACTTCTAGGTTTCTCAAGATTCAGTGCACCCAGAGACATTTTCATGTTAGGTAATTCTAGATCCATATTCAAATCTCTATTAGGCCCACTGTTATACTCTAGACCGAGATGCAAGGCAAAAGTTCAAATCCACATAGACAATATCCTCAGCGTTTTGTAAATCCAACTTCTTCTAGAATAAATAAAGCTGTAGATACTCCAATTTCTTTCCGCTAATGAAGAGCTTGTCACTTGTGAAAAATAAGATGATTTTATTAAAAGCCCATCAGATGACCACAAAAGTAGGTCAATGGCACCATTGAGTGTACATGCATTAATACAAAATAGGAGCACAGAAGCAGCTCCTAAATAAGGCAAGAAGTAAAATTAAAAGAAACAAAATGAGGTACAAGTGCAACCCTTATCTGAGAGAGAGTCAGTTAGGCTTTGATAGTGATCACTACCTTAACATTTCCAAATAAAACATTATCTAGAAGGGGAACAAGAAGAAACTTTGCATTGTGTATATGTTGTTTGGATAATTTTGCCTGCCCTTGGAGACTAGGAGGCCCCTACTGGTCATTAATGTAAGGTCTGGATTTACTGTCATTTAGAAGTGATGATAGTCTCGTGAGCTTGCACTCATCTCAAGCTGGGGACCACGCTACTATTGGTCTGCCTTTTGGTACTGTTACTACAAAATCTTGAAGCCTAGTGCAAAGCCTCTCTAGGCACTCTAGGTCTTAGGGCAACAATGGCATCCACACACATTATCACCGCAGTGGCTTCTCCCCTATTGTTTTGTCATTGGATATCGTCCTCACAAGGGAAGTTTCCCTAGCAAGACTTAAAAGTGAGAAGACCTATGGATCTATGTCAAATTTCTCTCTAAGGAACTTGCTATTAAAACACAGAATGTAAAGAGGCACGTAGTGTAACAAAGTTGATGGAATGGAGGAAAGCACTATCGAAGCATAGGAGGCCAAGGCTTGGTCTATAGATGTTCAAGTAAATTTTCAGCTAGCCACCAACTCATAAAATGTTGTTATAAGCTAAGGTTTCAAGAGTATGCAGGTTTATAGCATGAAAACAATATAATAGCAATGTAAATAACATATTTATGGTATGCTCAATAATGGGTTAAAGCTATTAATGAGAGTAAACAAAGGATAGGTCAAAAATGTGTTTTTGGTGGATGAAAATACATATAACATCAATAATACATATAATAAATGAGAGGTTTTACATTTCATACAAATAATAGATGCAATGCTTACTTGAAGGGCAATAACACATAGGTATAATTTAACTATAAAATGTAGATTTAACCAAACCCTAGCCCTAGTTTACCATGAAACATAGAAAATTAAAATATTAAAGTTGATCAACACACTTAGACTAGTGCCATTTATCAATTGGGAAATGGAGTCAATAGGATGAGGTCTATGCAAGAGGACCTTAAATAGGGAGTGGAAGGAAAGTTCTTCACTTCGAAAACACTAGCGACTTTATTTCCCATGAAATTTAAGGTCAAAGCAAGCATATTTAGTCCCCTTGATGGATACTTGATGACAATTTTTACATAAATAGATAAGAAACAAGAGTTCATTAAAGATATTGAGCTTTTTAAATATGACATCTGGCAAACCCTAATTTTAGCAAATTCATGAAAAATGGAAGAAATTAGCATCGCTTACACCATTCAAGCATCACTTCATCAATCTTTAGATAGCCTTCTCCATGCAAAACATCTTGTTGTTCTTGGTTGATAATTGTTGTATGTTGTGTTTGAATTTTGAATGGCAAGAAGAAATAGATGCTCCTCAGTGGGTTGATTTGGCATTGCAAGGAAATTCTGATGGAGAGAGGTATCCAAATGCTTTAGCAATGTAGATTTAGTTTTGAGTTTTTTATTTAGAATGGGAATTGTTGAAGGAAGATATATGTGATGATTTTTATTTTTCTCCTACAAATAGCCCTAACTAATGAATAGTTTGATACTCAATTGTTCAAGGATGATAGTTGGTTTGACACTCTGCAGTCGTAAGACTCTACACCCTTCAGTCCTTGAGTTATGTACTTTAATTAATTTCATTAGTTATTTATTACATATTTTAGAAGGAAGTTGTTTCTATAAACATACCCTGAGGTCAGGGTTTGCACAGCATAACATATATTTCTTTAGGATTAGTGTCGAGCGGTACGCGTGCTGTCAAATTGTTTCTAAAAACATGCCCTGAGGTTGGGTTTTGCAACAGCATAATATGGATTTCTCTTGGCTTAGTGCCAAGGGGTATCCGTTCTGTGAAATTTCCCCAGAAATGTGCCCTTAGACTGGGGTCTGCAGGGATGACATGGATTTCTATAGGCTCGAGGCCGAGGGGTATCAGTTCTGTCAAATTTGCCCAAAAATTGCATTTGGATTCATCTTTTATTTGCCCTTTTTTGAAATGACATTGTGGTGGAGCAGACCACGGGAAGAATGGAACCTCCACCTGGATTGATTTCTTTGCATACCATGCAGATTGGGAAGGCCACAGCAAGAATTGAAACCTAGTGGGCTGCTTGATACTCCGTCAACCTTATTATTGAACCAAGGCACTGCTAGCTAATTATCGCATTCAGTATATCTTACTTGTAATACGTGTAATGTTGATGTTTATTCTCATCAAGTTCCATCAACGTTCATTCCAAGATCTGGTCTCCCCTGGTGTGAAAATGAAGGGTAGAGCGTCAAAGTTAGGGTATGTGTCTCCAATCCATGTTAGTTCGGTTACGAAATCGAGGGGCAAGATGCATGCAAACGAGGCTTGTCTAAGGAACAAAGTGGGGCAGATTCAATTGAATTTATTAGAATCAAATAGCCCATGTGATTGCCAGATCAGTTGTGTTTATAATACTGTTTAGGTGTGGGAATTTTGTTTTGGCTATGCATTTTGTTTCTTTCACATTTTTTGTGGGTGCAAACCACAGGTCCTCAATAAGGAATGTATCATCAATTAAATCACACAGTTTTGATAGCTCAGGAGCGAATCTTTGCCGTGTGTAATGTTTACTGTGTACCTTTGTCCTTTCTATTGAAGAAATCTCTTTAGAAGAAATAAAATTGCTATATGAGGGCCATACTTTTAAAACAAGCGCGTAATGTAAAAGTCACAAGAAAACTCATCAATAAACACAACAATATTATCTACTGAAGTTTAATGTGGGCTTGCAACACCACCTTCATCTTGAAACGATGGAGGGCGAAAATGGAGCTCGGAACCCTAATCATGGCTATGGGAGGCAAACCCTGGCTCTCTCAATTATAGTGCAGGCGACGGAAGGAGGTCTGTAGGGTCGAGACATTTGTCTCGGGCTGTCAAGGTACAGTGGACACTTAGGCACACTGCAATACCCCACGTAGCGCATCGAAAAGGGAACAAAGGAACGGGCGTTTAGGGTCAAGGGATGGAAGACCCTGTAGCTTACGCCCCTAACTTCGTTGCCATCCTATGGAGAAAGCACGCACTCACGGGTTTGAAGGCGGTCCATCGTTGTCAGAAGATTTTTTTAGCTACTAATAGGAACAGAAACCATGTTTAGAGAACGAGACTCCGTAGACCTTGATCAAGGTTGTGGGGAAGCTTCTCTCCCCCGATCCCGCTCCCAAAATGCACTTCGTTCAGGAGCTTTTTGGGAGCGCTTGGAAGCGCACTCCCGAAAACGCTTCCCTCGGGAGCACGCTTCCAAACTTGAAAAAACGCTCCCTGTCTTTTCGAGAGCGTTTCAGGGAGCGCTCGGGAGCGAACACTCCACCAGTGCTTCCCCCATTAAAAAAATGCTTTGGGAGCGTTTTTTTAATGCGGGAAGCGGTAGGGGAGCGTTCGCTCCCGAATGCTCCCCGGCGCGTAGAAAAAAAAATTGGCGTCAATTTTTTTTTTTTTTTTGGAAAGGAGGGAGGGGGGTTGGGTAAATAAAAAGCCCACCCCCCTCATTTTCTTTTTATTGTTTTAGTTGAGAGTGAGAGAGCAAGAGGAGCAAGAGGAGCAAGAGTTGGAGAGCGATTTGGAGAGAAGGAAAGCTTGGAGAGTTTGGAGAGTTGGAGAGCGGAAGTGCCAAGGAGAGAGCAAGTTTGCAAGAGGAGGATTGAAAGAAAGAGGTAGGTCTTCTAATCTAGTTTTTTCTTTTCTAGGAATTGTTTTTAAGTTGTTCAAAAATGAAAACTTGATTTTTTTTCTCAATGTTGCATTCTAGTGTGTTGAAAAGTGAAAAATTGCATTGTTTTTTTTCCTATGTTGCATTTCCTATTCCCATTTGGCATTCCTTCATTTTTTTGCAGGCTAGAAACTTGAAACATCATGGCTATATGGCTAAGGATTTTCTTGATGTTGGTTCCTTTCTTTGTAATAATGGTGTTGGAGAGTACAAGAAAGAGGCCCATTAGAGAAGAGGAGGATGAAGAAGTGGGCTATAGTGGATTTGAAGAAAATCCTGAAGAGGAGGACGAGTATGCTGAGGAGGAAGGGGAGAGTGGAGAACATGAGGCCACAGATACCCCAACTAGACAAGACCAAAGTCAAACACCTTTGTGGAAATATGTTCAGAGGTAGGAAGGAGGGAAAGGTGGTGGAACCACTAAATTTCTTTGCCCCGATTGCAATAAAGAATACACAGGTTCATACACCCATGCCAGAAGGCACCTTTGTGGGAAAATGCCAGGGGATGGAGACAAAAATCTAGAAATCAAAATTTGTGTCAGTGTGCTAGCAACACAGAGAGAGAAATATAGAAAGGAAGAGGAGGCCGCCCTACAAATATCTAAAAGATCTAGGGGTTTAATTGATTCGTATACACCATTAGGTCCATCACATCATGGACAAAGAAGTCCATCAACTTCCACCCATGGCAATGGAAATGGAGGCACACCTGGACCAAACACCTCCTTAAGGCGTAGAACCATATCCAATTTCCTTGACGAAGGGTGTAGGAATGATGTGGATTCAAAAATTTCCCGGTTTCTATATGCATGTGGGGTGCCATTCAATGTTCTTCGCTCACCTTATTGGCATGAAATGGTTTTTGCCATTAATGATGCACCCAAAGGATACAGCAGCCTTGGGTATGACAAGGTCAGAACCGTGGGACTTGATCATGAAAGAGCTAAAATAAACAATTCTTTGGCTAGAATGACAAATTCTTGGAATGAGCATGGGGTGTCCATTGTATTTGATGAATGGACTAATGTAAAAGGAAAGCCATTGATAAGTGTTCTGGCTATGTCGATTAGTGGTGCAATATTCCTTTCAGCATATGATTATTCAGACAAATTCAAGATTGGCCTTAACATTGCAGAATCATTACTTGAAATAATTGAAAATACTGGACCATACAATGTCATCCAAGTCATCACTGATAATGTTGCTAACTGTAAGGCAGCAGGAGCAATTATTGAGGATAAATACCCCAACATATTTTGGTATGGGTGTTTGGTTCACACAATGAACCTTTTGATGCATGATATCATTAAAAACAAACAACCTCAATTCAAATGGCTTGGTGAAATTTTGTACAAGAGGTAAAAAAATGATAAAATTTATTACAAATCATAGCAATACCCATGGGCTTTTCCGTACTCACTCCAAATTGGAGTTGTTGAAGATAGCAAAGACTAGATTTGCTAGCTATTACCTCACCTTCAGGCGCCTTTTGAAGGTAAGAGAGTCATTGGCTACAATGGTATCAAGCCCACACTAGCAGGTATTAAAGGACGGGGCAGCGACAATAGTTGACAGGCAAGGTTTTGAACATGTGGAGGAGACAGCCCTTGACCCTTTGTTTTGGGCACGTGTGAGGGAAATTTTGAACTTCACCAAGCCCATTTATCACATGATTCGTTTTTCAGATACAGATAAACCAATGATTGGGGAGGTTTATGAGCAGATGGATAGCATGTTGGGACAAATAAAAGATGTTGTTAAGGATAATGATCCCAACTTGTATGCAATGATTCACGACTGTGTGTGTGCACGGTGGAATAAACTCAAAGTTCCACCACATGCCTTGGCATATATCCTTATGCCAAAATACTACTCTCCATCTTGGTTGGGCCAACCTGCACCTGGAGATGGGGTTAGGATCAAACCTCACACATATCCAGAGGTACAAGAGGAGTACATGAAGGCATTAGACAAGTTGGTCCCCGACAGGGAGGAGTGTGCTACATCACGCCTTGAATTAGGCAGATACTTCAGTTGCACTGGTAACTTTGGTTCTTTCCATGCAATGGAAGACAGAGACAGATTTGATGCTCTCACATGGTGGGAAGCATATGGCGGCATGGGACTTTTGCCAAAGTTGGCAAAAAAAGTTCTCTCACAAGTTGTGAATACTTCTTCTGCAGAGAGGTGTTGGAGCACCTACAGCTTCATACATAATGTGAGAAGAAACAGGCTGAATGAAAACCGAGCTAAAAACTTGGTTTATGTGCATTACAACTTGAGGTTGTTGAGTCATTACTGTGATCGAGCATATAAGGATCAATCATATAAAGTCTGGGACAACAACCCAAAGGATGATAATCTGGAGGATGGAACTGTACATATGGAAGAATTGGAAGAAAAACTTTTGAGGGATGAAGATGAAGCATCAACAGGCATGCCACCACCACACACAGGGCCAGTCCCACCATCCAGTAGCAGTGCGGGTGCCAGTGCCAGTGCTCGATATCCAACTATTGTTCCTTTGCAGATTCAGCCTCCACCTACATCCTCATGTTGCCCTCCGCCTTCTAGTCATGGTCGTGGACGTGGTACTCCTAGGAGTACTAGAAAACCACCATTACCTCGTGGTTCTCACAAATTAGACATTTCTCGTGGGCGTGGCAAGGGGCCAGCCAATAGATAAAATAGATTTGTTGTTTACTAGTCTTTTCTATTTTCTAGTAGTTTTTATCTTTTATAACTGTTGAACAATTGAAACTTGACTCTTTCATATTTAATGACAATTTAAGTTTGAAGTTTGAATTTGAAAGGTGAAACTTTGAAGTTGGCATTTATAAGTTTATAAGTCATTATGAATTATGAATATGATGCTTCATGAAATTTATATGGTGATCAATGAATCAATGATAATAAATGTTATATATCAATGATGATAAATGTTACATATTGAATTTTGAAATCAATGAATCAATGATGATAAATGATATATATCAATGATGATAAATGTTATATATTGAATTTTGAAATCAATGAATCAATGATGATAAATGTTATATATTGAAATTTGAAATCAATGATGATAAATGTTATATATTGAATTTTGAAATCAATGAATCAATTATGATATATATCAATGATCATAAATGTTGTATATTGAAATTTGAAATCAATGATAATAAATGTTATATATCAATGATGATAAATGTTATATATTGAATTTTGAAAGCTTGAAATCTTCAGATTGATGATTCACAAGACTCAAGAGTCAATATGTTGTATGTTTCCAACTTGTGGGCGTGTTTGATGAAGATTATAACTTCTAGATGATTGATGTTATATGATTCAATCTATGTTTTTATGTTTTTTATGTCTAATGCATCATTCTACATGCTTTTGTTGACATATATGCATCAAAATATTTTTAAAAAAAAAAAAATATATATATATATATATATATATATATATAAAAACGCTCCCCGAAACACTACAGACCGGGAGCTTTTTAAAAATGTTGCTACCGCTCCCGCTCCCAAGCAACCATGACCTTGATCCTGAGCTTGAAGATCTTCTTGCAGTCTGGGGTTACGAAGTATCAGAGAAAAAACCTCGAGAAGTATATTCCGACGAGCAGAGGAGTCGGGACAAAGCCCAGAGGATCAAGGGAGGCTTGGGGCATAGGGAATAGAATAGGTTTTTTGGAGGAAAGCTTGCTCAATACTTTCAATAGTGACGGGAAGGCGGATAGCAGACTTGATCTGCAACAGCATCTTGCAAATCCTGGGACGGCAGCAGAAGCGAACGAAGTGGTAACTCAAGTAAGTACTCCTACACCTGGTGGTCTTAAAAATTAGTTATTTTCGGGAGGGTTAGAGGAAATTATTGCTAGTTGTGGGATTCAAGGGAATGTGGGCTTGAAGACTTTCCCGGAAGAAGCCCATAGTCAGCAGGAACTTGTCATAGGAGTCTGTCTGGACGGCTCTTTTTCTCGCAAAAGTCCCTTTCAGTGGAAAGAGACCCAGCAGCACAAGGATTTCCACCCATTACAGGGCTTTGAGGTGGTGGGAACATGGTTGGAGGTTGGCAAAGGTCTCTTTCAAAACCCTATTTTTTAGCAGAGGACTTGAGATCAGATCTGAAGGTGGGATCCTACCCCCAATACAAGTTGAGGAACATGAGAGGTGTTCGGGTGTTCGCATAGAAGAGGAGGTGCATGCAGGCTCTGGGGCCGTAAGCGAACAAGCGAGAGGGAGAGCCCCTTGGGAGGACCCCCATTTTCAGGCGGGAGGGCAACTCGGGTCGCTCGATCCAGAAGGGCCAAATGCTCTCGAAACCCTGTAGGGGCATGGGCAAGGAGGAAGGAGCGGGGTTGAAGGAAGTAAGAGGAAGAAAATTAAGTTGATCAAGAAAAAGGAAGAAAGCCCATGATGTGTGCTTGGGATTGACATTCAAATAAACGAGGTAATGGAAGTCGTTGAAAGAATCTTAGTAGGCCGAGTCAAGGGGAGGAAATTCACGGCAAAATACATATCGAAATGGACCTCAAAAGCGTGGTCAAAGGCTCTAGAGGGACAGTTCGAAGTCCAAACCCTAGCTAGAGGGTGGTTCATGATTAAATTTGTAAAGAATGAATCATTAGAATGGGTACTACGGCGCAACTGGAATTTTGGGAAACGACCTATTTTATTTAGGAAATGGACACCGTTGTTTGATGCACAACAAGAGAAAATTGAAGAAACTCTGGTGTGGGTTAAACTTCTAGGACTGCCTGTCCCTTTCTGGACGGAATCAGCTTTTATATCAATTGGGAATACCCTTGGGCAGTTCCTGGAGGTGGATATGTCTTACCAACAGACCATGGACATGAGTGCAACAAGAATTCTGGTTAGTCTAAACCCAAAAAAAGGACTAGCTGAGGAGATACATCTAAAGTACAAGGACGTTTATTTTACTCGGATGCTCGACTATGAACATATGCCCTTTCGATCACACCGATGGTCATCTGGCTAAGGACTGCCCCTTAGGCCACCAAAGAAGAAGGAAGCAGAAGAGGGAGACTCGATTGTCAGTCGGGTTTCAGGAAGAAGAGGAACTCAGAGAAGTCGAAGGGGAGCCAATGGAAGGCATGGAAGGAGAAAGTGGACAGCAGCAAGTGAGGACCCTCAAGATATGTAGACAAAGCCAAGAATCCCCCTTGCTCATAATCAGCAGGAGGAGCAGCCCCTGATTCCCACTAGAACATCAGACACTGCGGCCTCGGCACCTCAGCAGGAGGGTACGATCCTAAACCCTGTCCTCTCTCAATGCTCCTCTTTGTTTACTTCTTTTTCTGCTCTTTTAAGGCCAGGTCCCTCCACGCCTGTCATTATGGAATCTATTCATATGAGCTCTGTTTTGAAGACCTTGGACAGTATCATAACTTCTATTCCTGAAGTCCTCATTGATCCTCCTATCATCCCCGAGCCTGAGTTCCCCCCCCCTTGTCCTACCCTCCGGAGAAACCTCCTCATAACCTTAAACTTAGAGACAAGAAGCTTATGCCTCAAAATGTGGTGGGTGGTCTCGGACCTTAGCCTCTCCCGGTCAGTCCAAGGAAGACTAGGGGCAGGAAAGCAAATTTTTCCAAAGCCCAGGTTAGGGCCAAACTTAACATTGCTGACAGGGAACAACTTTCTCTTTCTGGGGTGCTTAGAGCAGTGGAGACCCCCTCCCTCGGTTATCGATGATCATTCTATCCTTCAATTGCAGGGGGTTTGCGATTCAACCTAAAAAAATAGCACTCAGGGCCTTAGTGAAGTCCTAGGAGCCTAATGTCCTTATGCTACAAGAGACCTTGGGGGCAGGGGAGGAAATTGTCGGAGCTCTATCCAAAATGTTCCCGGGTTAGTCCTTTCAGGGTTTGGACGCTTTAGGGAGGTCTGGGGGTCTAACGATGGGCATAAAGTCGAGAAGATTGAAGAAGATTAACTCTTAGGGAATGGACAATGTCTTAGCAATGGAAGTCTACTCCATCGAACTCTGTCACACCCTCTTGTTGTTAAATGTCTATGGTCCATGCTTGGATAGGGTCTCCTTCTGGAATAAGTTGTTTGCCAAATCATGTTTGAAAGATCCAAACCTCATTCTGGCAGGGGATCTGAATTTTTCTCTGGGCTCTCAGAAGCCTGGGACCTTCTACTCGAGCGGACCCTTTCACAGATTTTTTTTTTGAACAAGATAGCTTCTTTGCATCTGGTGGATACCAACTTAATTAAGCCAAGACTCACCTGGAGGAACAAAAGAGCTGGAGAGGACAGTGTGGCAAAAAATTTGGATCGTTTTTTACTAAAAGAGAAATTGGTAACCCGATCCTCGATCTTTCGGCACTGGGTGGGGGAAGGGGGCGTCTCAGACCATCTGCCCATTCTCCTGCAAATCATGGGACCCCACAAGAAACCTGGAGCCCCTTTCAAGTTCAAATCTTCATGGCTCAAGGACGAGTCTTTCAATCAATTGTTTAATGACACCTGGAGGAAGCGGGACGAGGTTTGGCATGGAAGAAAGAGCATCCACTTCATTGATAACCTTAAACAGATGAAAAAGGCCACTTTGGAGTGGGCAAAAGCGAAAAAAGCCAGGGAGGAGGAAACCCTTCGATTGATCAATGAGGAACTGGATCATCTGGAAAAGCCAGAGGGTGCGGGCTATGAAACAAATGAAATGAGGGATAGAATTAAGATCCTAGAATCGACCCGAAAGAAAATTTTACTAGAAATTGAAGAAAGGTGGTGCCTAAAAAGCAGGACAATCTGGCTGTCAGCACAGGATGAAAATACCAATTTCTTCCAGAATTATTCAAAAGGGTGCAAAAATATAAACACCATATGGGGGATGCAAACGGAGGAAGGTAGAATCGCAAAATCCCGTGAGGAATTATCTAGTCTTGGATGCAACCACTTCAAATCGCTATTTAAAACCCCAACAGAGCCCTCAATAGTAGAAGTGATCAGAGTGGCCCAATTCTTTCCTAGGTATATTGAAGAGGACAGAAACAATAGCATAATGGATCCAGTGACAAAAGAGGAGGTGGAAGGGATTCTTAAGTCAATGCAGAAGGACAAAAACCCTGGACCAGATGGGTGGACGGTGGAATTCTTCCAACATTTCTTCGAATCTCTAGGGGAGGACTTGCTTGGGGTGGTAGAAGAGTCAAGGATCAACGAAACCATCCACCAACCCTTCAGTTCCACTTTCCTCGCTCTTATCCCCAAAAAGGAGGACCCCAAATCCTTTGAAGACTTCAGGCCTATCTCTCTTTGCACCTGTATCTACAAAATTATTGCAAAGGCGATAGCCACTCGCATAAAGCCTTTTCTCTCGAAAAAAATCTCTAAGGAATAATTTGGGTTTTTGGATGGAAGGAAAATTCATGAGGTGGTAGGGGTGCCTCAAGAAACCCTACACAGTCTCAAGAGAAGCAGGAAGAAAGGAACGATAGTGAAAATGGACCTATCTAAAGCATACGATTGAATAAGTTGGATGTACCTACGGCTGCTCTTGACCCATCTGGCGTTCAGGAACGATTTCATAAATTCGATGATGGGATGTATCACAACCACTAGTATTTCCATTGTGATCAATGGGGTTGCAACTCCTTTTTTTCAAGTTCAGAGGGGTCTTCGACAGGGTTTCCCTTTTTCAAGTTCAGAGGGGTCTTCGACAGGGTTTCCCTTTATCGCCCCTCCTTTTCCTCCTTGTCGTAGAAGGCCTAAGTCAGATGATCCATGGTGCAAAAAGGAGAGGAGAATTGAAAGGAATTGAAGCAGTGAATACATCAGACGAATCAAATCAGTGTCGGATCTTTTTCTCAAGGCAACGGGGCTGAGCATCAACAGTCAAAAATCCTCAATAACCATGGAAGGGTTTTCAAGGGCGAAAGCAGAAATAATTTCTGAGGTGCTTCCCTTTGAAGTTAAATCTTTCACTAATAGTTTTAAGTACCTGGGGTTTTAGTGCGAGTGGCTACAGGAGCCACAATTCAGTTGCTAGTTTCTAGATCAGTGTTTGGAAGAGCGAGTGGGTTTCAGAAGCACAAGGAGGCAATACGAGTTGTAGGAAGGTGATTCTAGGCCGAGAGAGGGTCAAATCAAGTTGCAGAAGGAGAAAAGGGGTCAAACAGTATCAAAGCAGTAAAGATCATATCATAGGCTCTAAAAGTGATGGTTATGCAGTTCAAAGGGAGGTCTGAAGCACAAAGAACTAGTTTTGTGCAGGCCTAGCAAGGAAGTGTGAATTGCAAAGAGTCAACCATTCGATTTCTAGTCCAATCCAGAGGAAAAATGTGAATTGTCTTACATTTGTAGTGATAGGCAGTGTCATTGCCGGAAAGGGATTTTGGTGAGTAGATCAATGATTCACATAATAGATCTAGTGCAAAGATTTATAGCACAAGGGTTTTGCAGTAGCAGATCTCCATAAGGAAAGGAAGAGAAAGAACATAGTGAAGTTCCAGGAAATTTCTCAATGGATTTCAAGTTTCCCAGTATCAAGAAGGAAGGCCGAAATTTCCAGAAAGAGAAGGTTGTAGCAGGAAAAGTGATTTTCCAGTGTGAGCTTGCTATTACAACCAATGAGTTTTTAAGGGTCAGTAGTGCATGTGCCAGAGCCAAAATATTTTCTAGAGGTAGAGCGAGATACCCTAGAGAAGCAGTAGCTAGTGCGAGTTCTAGGAAAAGATTCTAGAGGCAAGTGCAAGTTACCCAGTGCATAACTGCACAATCTAGAGGGGTGTGCGAGTTGCAGGGAGTAGGTCGAGTTAGTTTGTCAGAAGGAGGAGATTTCCCTGGTTATTAATTCTTCAGTTTTTGAGTTTCGCAGAGATGGGCATCGCAAGACTAAGAGATCATGACAGGTTTGATGAAGCCTCCACTCCTATGTACGTCGTGAAATCTAGAGCTAACAACTGCTATGATCACTCCCCAGCTCCAAGCTCGAAACTCTATCACATGAGATGTGCAGTGAGGCTCCAAGCAAAGGGGGCCAAGACCTCCATGAACTATCACATCTAAAAAGCCAGTGGAATTATCGCACCTGCGACTAGTAAATACCATAGTAACAACAACAAAAACACGAAGCAACGATTAGAGATACGAGAGCACTTAGTGGAATTGAAAGCTACCATCATGCGACGAAATTTGAAGTCAATTAGCATGTGCAAGTGAATGGGGCACGATAACCATGCCATTCCCCCCTCTTTAATGCGAGAATAAGCGGCAGGGTGGTGGGCTTCCCTCCCATCTACCAGTTGGCTCCATCTTCCACACCCCACTCGGGAATGATTTAATTAATATTTTACAAATAATACCATTTCATATTTAAATTTTTCCAAACAATATATATCTATGTAGGTTCTTTAAAAATTTCTCCCTCAAAGGGGTGACAGGTGCAAGGGTTTCATTTTGGCCCAAAAGGATAAATTGAACTGGAATACTCATGGAGCCTAAGCATAGCCTCTAATAACCAGACTGGAATATACGTTCTTTTCCATATTGTCACCCCAACATAACATGTACCAATTAGATCTCTTATTGTAATAATTGACCAAAAACACAATTCATCACCTTGCTTTTGGAACCTTTCCTTTGAATTGCACCTTTTGCCATATATACACAAGACTTTTGAGATCACTCACCTAGATTCCTCACATTCAAGCTAATCATGTCTTAAGAAACTTATGTAATAAAACTACAAATAGATTGAAACATTTGATCATATAAATCCAAGAACATCAAGAATAACATATAAATGCTTCTCTTTATTGATATAAAACTCTTGTAACACCATACAATCACTCGTTAAGGAGAACACTCCACAAGCCATTTGTGTATCAATACAAAACAATACTTCACATCCCTTCCCTTCCTATCTTTAACTATATATAATCTTCTAAGACTAGAAACCCTAAAAAACCCTACCTACTTGTGGTCCTTATCATAATGTGGGTTAACCACTTTATTTATTAACTATGGCTTGTTTATTCATCATCCTTAACTAAACTAACTAATTGTAGTCCTTTTTTATAATGAGGTTCAACCACTTACAATCATCATTAATGCGAGTAACCATTTACAAGCTTTATTTACTAAACTTATTAATTATGGTCCCCTTTTTTACATCACATTATGCCCTTGGGTACCCCCCTATGTAGCCTATATTATCCACCCATAGGTCTACTACACTTGAATAGGACAACAAACAAATTGGCAAATCAAGCTCTATCACTTACTCCTAGAACTCTGAGGGTCAACAAAACCCTATAAGAAGCAATGCTACCATAGAAATATAATCTTGAATATTAATTTAAAAATTTTCATTACAATAGTTTCCATGATGTGAACATGACACTTCAATGGCATAATGGGTGTGCAAAGGCCCATAAGGGTCATAAGAGTCACCAAAGTCAATTGGGGTGGTTTTATTTTAATGTCAACCAAATGTTGTTGCGTTAATGACATTTTCTATAAAACTATATTCATATGGATTCTTTTGGAATCTAGTATAGTTTTAAAAATATAATCTGCTCTATTATTGTTAAGAAAAATTGCATACATTTCATTTTTCTTTAAAAATAATACTTATATAAAACAAAACATATAAATTTAATTCACATAATTTTATAAAATTACTTAACAAAATAATAACACCAACTGATAAAACTATATTTATTTACATTAAATGAAAATAAAATATTCTTTGTTTTAAATACCATACCTAAGTTTGTGCTTTTTGCCATCTGCATTGGTATACTGTTGTTATCACCATCCTTTCCTTTTCTTTTTGCATTAGAGATATGAACCATTTTCTCTGTATTAAAAGAGAGAAGAATTATATAAAATAAACTTCAATCAATGATTCACTGTCCTTGTCTAGGCAACATCTATAAAATCAAATGAAATTACGAAAATTTCTTACTTCATCATTGTATGGAATTTCTACATCATAATTCAGGAATTACATTGCAATTAGGGTCAATCCTCTCTTTGCAGATTTAAGATGCTCCTTTTGCAGAAATAGGATGCACCGTATTATATTTTACACTCCTCAAAGTACTTTCTGAAGCCATCCAATTTATGGCACAGAGTAGCAATTTAACAAAAATGATTCACTGTCCTTGCCTAGGCAACATCTATAAAATCAAATGAAATTACGGAAATTTCTTACTTCATCATTGTATGGAATTTCTACATCATAATTCAGGAATTACATTGCAATTAGGGTCAATCCTCTCTTTGCATATTTAAGATGCTCCTTTTGCAGCAATATCTTCTAACCAATGCTAATATTATAGCACACGGAACATTAGGATGCACCGTGTTATATTTTACACTCCTCAAAGTACTTTATGAAGCCATCCAATTTACGGTACAGAATAGTAATTTAACATAAACAAGGATTTTGAGAAAAGCCATCTATTTGCCTTCACTCTGTCCTTAGCTCACGCAAAAGTATCCACTCCCAGGTTTCTTTTCCCACTGACACATCAGATCACAGATTAGATTAGTTAGTCTTTGGAAAAGAGTTTAAAAATGAAGTGAATATATACCAATGTTGCAAACATTGGAATCGGGATAAAATCAGAAAGGGTCCAGAACACCAAAAAAACGTAAAAATCGGGAAAATATCAGTAAAAAATCGGCAAACATCGCCAAAATTAAGATACCATGAAAATATCTTTAAAAATCGGCAAACATCGGCCAAGCCAAAAAATCATGATTTCGAGATAAAATCCGGATGTTATCGAGATGTTCGCAACACTGATATATACTAATCAGCTTTAAGTCTATTTAATTCAGGAAGGATGAGCACGGAAGTGAACGAGCAACATTTGATACTTCGACTTAAAGTGCAATAATATAAATTAAATCTCACCACTAAAAAAAAGATAGGACAATATATATATATATATAAGTTTAATCCTTCTCAATATACAAAATTTCTTAATTCAATTTTATTCTTATTTGATCTTTTTTGATATTTAATGAAATTGAGATTAAAATAGCTTAAATTTATTAAAAAAAACTATATAGCATATTCAACAAACAAGCAGACAATTAAGGTTATCTTGAGTAGTTGGGTGGAACAATTATTATCCTCTCCACCCAGGTTTAAATCCTGCTAGTGACATGATGAGCTTTATGATGAGCTTTAGGATGCCTTAATGATTATCGTTATAATGGTTTCGAGTCTAAGAAAAACACTCTTAGGTCAGTATAACTGTGAGCTGGCTTGGTACCAGCAATTTCACTCTTTCCTTGGGGTTGAGAGAGAAACTGATTTCTTTTCTTAGAAAAAAACATATTCAACAAACAATTGTTAAATTTGATGATTTCCAAAGAGGGATCAAAAAGTGAAATATGAAGTTTGTGTATAAACATTTAGCTATTTTTTTAACCATAACTGGTGAATTGGTAATTTTGGAGGACCACTATGACCAAAACACAAGATCGAATCACGACGACTGCCATTATTCACCTCAATATAAAGATATTCAAATTTCCTACCCCCTGGGGATTATAGAAATTACTCTTCACAATTTTCAACATATTCAAACAATTGCCACATAGATAAAACATGTCTCCAGCCCCTCCTCACAATTTTCAAAATATTCAAATAATTGCCACATAGATTAACATGTCTCCAGCCCCAAGGGATAGCTCAATTGATTGAGTTCTTGTTGCTAAGTACCTCGCCTATCGGGAGGTCAAGGGGTCAAATCTCCTCGACGCCCTTGGTGTTGGGTCATTGCTAGTTTGGTTGATGGGTAGATCCCTTCTGGTTGATCTACTTGAATTTTCATGTGGCCACTCAGTGTCTGTGAACCATTCTTAAAAAAAAAGATTAAAATGTCTCCAAATAGTAGAACTCCAATGCCCAAAATTTTACCTTGAAAAAAAAAGAAAGAAGAAAACATTAATAAAATAAAGAAGTTATTTCATCTCCACAAAGTTTGGATTTCATTTGCTCCTCTCAAATATTTGAGAGTATATCAGCCAGTCTAAAAGCCGTTTTGTCCACTAATTTAGATCATTGTGTGAATCACACCTTAATCATGGTAATGAAAAAAGCTAACTTCAATGATAACAAAAATTTAGTTGTCATCAACAATGTAAATATATCTGAGCTGAAACCTTATGTAAAGAGATCCAAAAGGGGCAGGAAATCAAATTTGTCCAAAGCCCAAGTAAGGGCCAAACTTGAAATTGTTGACAGGAAACAACTTTCCCTTTCTGGGGTGCTTAGCGCAGCCTAGACCCCCTCCCTGGGTTATCGATGATCATTCTATCCTTCAATTGCAGGGGGTTTGCTAGTCAACCTAAAAAACTAGCACTCGGGGCCTTAGTGAAGTCCTATGAGCCTGATGTCCTTATGCTACAAGAGACCTTGGGGGCAGGGGAGGAAATTGTCGGAGCTCTGTCCAAAATGTTCCTGGGTTGGTCCTTTCAGGCTTTGGATGCTTTAGGGAGGTCTGGGGGTATGGCGATGGGCATAAAGTTGGGAAGATTGAAGGAGATTAACTCTTGGGGAATGGACAATGTCTTAGCAATGGAAGTCTACTCCATCGAACTCTGTCACCCCCTCTTGTTGTTAAATGTCTATGGTCCATGCTTGGACATGGTCTCCTTCTAGAATAAGTTATTTGCCAAATCATGTTTGAAAGATCCAAACCTCATTCTGGGAGGGGATCTAAATTTTTCTTTGGGGCTCTAAGAACCCTCTCACAGATTTTTTTTTTGAACAAGATAGCTTCTTTGCATCTGGTGGATGCCAACTTAATTAAGCCAAGACCCACCTAGAGGAACAGAAGAGCTAGAGAGGACAAGGTGGCAAAAATTTGGATCTTTGTTTACTAAAAGAGGAGTTGCTAACCCAATCCTCGATCTTTTGGCACTAGGTGGGGGAAGAGGGTGTCTTAGACCATCTGCCCATTCTCCTGCAAATCATGGGACCCCACAAGAAACCTGGAGCCCCTTTCAACTATTTGTGGCTCAAGGACGAGTCTTTCAATCAATTGTTTAAAGACACCTGGAGGAAGGGGGAGGAGGTTCAGCCTAGAAGAAAGAGCATCCACTTCATGGATAACCTTAAACAAATGAAAAAGGCCACTTTGGAGTAAGCAAAAGCAAAATATGCCAGGGACGAGGAAACCCTTCGGTTGATCAATGAGGAACTGGATCATCTGGAAAAGCCGAAGGGTGTAGGCTATGGAACAAATGAAATGAGGGATAGAATTAAGATTCTAGAATTGACCCGAAATAAAATTTTACTAGAAATTGAAGAAAGGTGGTGCCTAAAAAGTAGGGCAATCTGGCTGTCAGCAAGGGACGAAAATACCAATTTCTTCCAGAATTATGCAAAAGGGCGCAAAAATATAAACACCATATGGGGGATGCAAACGGAGGAAGGTAGAATCGCAAAATCCTTTGAGGAATTATCTAGCTTGGGATGCAACCACCTCAGATAGCTAATTAATGCCCCAAAAGAGCCCTCAATAGCAAAAGTGATCAGAGTGGCCCAATTCTTTCCAAGGTATATTGAAGAGGACGGAAATGATAGTATAATGGATCCAGTGACAAAAGAGGAGGTGGAAGGGATTCTTAAGTCAATGCAGAAGGAAAAAAGCCCTGGACCAGATGGGTGGACGAGGGAATTCTTCAAGGCAACAGGGCTGAGCATCAACAGTAAAAAATCCTCAATAACCATGGAAGGGTTTTCAAGGGCGGAAGCGGAAATAATTTATGAGGTGCTTCCCTTTGAAATTAAATCTTTTACTGACAGTTTTAAGTACTTGGGGTTGTACTTAAAGCCAGACTCCTATAGAACTCAGGATTAGCACTGGCTAGTGGCAAAAATTGAGGCTAGAGTTAAGCATTGGAGCTTCAAATGGTTGTCAAGGGCAGGAAGACTTGTAATGATCAAATCAGTTGCACTGGCAATCCCGGTGTATTGGGCTACATTAACTTGGGTCACAAAAGGTGTACTCTCAAAAATAAGGAAGATATGTAGCAGCTTCTTCTGGGCAGGATCGAAGGTCGAACCTGTTCTGCTGTGGGTGGCGTGGGAGAAAGTGGTGAGACCAAAGGCTTGGGGAGGATGGGGAATTAAGGAGCTCACATCTTTCACCCCCTCTTTGGCGAAAAAGTTGGGATGGAGGCTAATCACCCTGGAGAATTTATGGACATCTGTGGTTAAGCGAAAATACATTGACCCTATGCCAACAGGGGACTGGCTGCGTTTACCTAATAAAAAGGTGCAAAACGCCTCGATAGTTTGGAAAGCCACTATGGCCTCTATTAGGATCATAGAACAAGGTTTGGCTTAGCATGTAGGAAATGGCAAACAGGTTAGACTTGGGCTGGATTAATGGGTAGGATGCAACGGGGGTTTTTCCCTCTCCAAAGATTTGCTTGAACATCCTGCTAGTAGAGGGATCCGCAATCTAAGTCATATTGATCAATTAGGCCAATAAACTATTTGGGGACAAGCGTGGAAGTCAAGAGAGGACCTTCAGCTTGAAGGAAGGTGGAGGGAAGAATGGCAAGGATATATAAGCGAGTTGCAAAGAACAAATGTCCGCATTCAAGAGAGGTTGGATGCTTTGAGATGGGTACATTCCCCCACAGGTCAGTATGCTCCAAATTTTGGATACAAGTGACTAATGGCTCAAAAAGGGTGGGCTAAGCCGGAATGGTGGTACAAGCCAATGTGGGAACTCAAGTGTCCAACAAAATCGAGGCTCTTCTTCTGGTGTATTCTAAATAACAGAGTACCTTCCTAGGATAATATGCAGAAAAGAAGCAAGATTGAGTTGGGTTGGTGCTCTCTATGCAAAAAGAATGAGGAATCCATTCAACACCTTTTTCTTTCCTGCCCCTTCAACATTTGCTTATGGGCAAAATCTTTGAGGCTTCTAAAGCTATCCCAGCAATGGGAAGGTCCCTCCATCCCGTAGACCTAGCAAAAGTGGTGGAATGAAGCCTCAAATGACCAGGTGAGAAATGTTCCGCTAATTGTCTCGTGGGGAACTTGGATTGCCAAGAACCGGCTTATCTTTAGGGACTCCATGATTCTTGTAGCTCTTCTTGCATCAGAGGGGGCTTCCTTCTACGAACATATTCCTATCCCCAAGGATTCCCAGTGGGTCAGAGTCATTAAGGAGGATGAAATCAGGGGAGACATTTTGTGGGCTTACTTTGATGGAGCTTCGGACCCTCTAAATAGGTGTGACGCAGGGCTCACTATCCACTTCCCTTCGGGAAATATCTTAAAAGCCTCCGTGGGGTTAGGATCTGGAACAAACAACTTTGCTGAGCTCCAATCTCCTAAACTGCTTCTGTGCTGGCTTACTCAACTTGGGCTGAGAGCAGCCCAGATATTTGGAGACTCTATGATTATAATCAAATGGTTTAATGGAATTCAAAGATGCCAAAACTATATTCTGCTTCCATTTTTAGAAGAGGTTCTGAACTTGAAAGCTCATTTTAATCAAATATTTGCTTGTCATACTTATAGGGAACGAAACATGGATGAGGACCTCCTATCTAAGGAGGGCATACAGCAAGCTATGGGGTCTTGGTAACCAAAGAATTTGAAAGAGATTTGACCCGGGTCTTGGATCAGCCTCCACTGGCTCTCTAAATGATAAATCTGTCAGTTTTTGTTTTTGCTTGGTTATACAAACTCTTGTTTTATTGTAATTCAGACTGCGTTTATACTGCTGCACATCTCTTTTTTGTCTCTGTTTCGGATTGTTTTCCTTGTATGAGGAGATCCGAGAGATGAAAAGATACTTTTTCAGTTTTCAAAAACTCTATACATCTGAAATGGTGTTTACTCATCAGATGTTTTTTGTGTGCAAAATCTGGAAAGGCCTGGTTTTGACTCTTGTTTAGGGCTGTTTTTCCCCTTCATGGGAAGCCCGCGGGTCAACACAGGTGATATATTTTTAAAAACTTGTTAAGGCTAGTGGAAACAGTGGCGCTGCTTTCCTTATAGCTGCAAACTCTATGTTCTTTCATCTCAGGCTGAGGTGAAAACATACAGTTAACAGAATGCCAATGGGCATATACTATGTAACTTTTTATGATCATAATAGAAAGTTCGATTTTTCTTTTTCGGAAAAAAAAGTCACAACACTCGTTCTAAGAATAAAATAAATGAGTCATAAATTATTGAAAACAGAAATCAACGCACAAATTAATTGCTAAAGTCAAATATCTTGAGAATTTTCAAGGAAATTACGAAGATTACTTGAATACATGATTGTAAGCTCCATGTTTTATGCTTCTTAAAGGTTTCATCCTTTCCCGCATATGGCCTCTCTGGTGCAAAGTAGTGCATAAAGTATCGTTTTCTTTCCCAGCTGCAGCAGATCCATGGTATTGGCCAGTGACACTCTTATATAGAGGGTTAGAAACACTATTAACATCTCGCAAAGGTGGTCTAGAAACCTGCCATTAAAGCACAAAAATCAATGTTCAATATGCCTGAGAAAAATACTGCATGAAATTAATGGAAATACCAAGTTGCCTCCCACTTACTGCCATTAGGTCATTGGGCTAGCCGTTGGCATTAATAATGTAAAAGAAAGTAACACATGGTCTAACATATGCTTCTGTATTTTCTTGCACTAGAAGAAGCAAATTTTGAGTGTGAATTACTCACAGTTTCAATTTGCATAGAAAGGTCTCCACGTTTCCTATCCTCGATTGATTATCCTGGTGCTAATTTTGCAGTTAAAACTGTCTTTGTTTTCATTTTTGCCAGTGCTGTTTTATTTTCGGCATTTGCCGATTCACAATCTTTCCTGGATTTCTCATCAACAATGTTGAACTTGCTAGCGGAAGACCTCCCATTTCTCGATTGTTGTTGGCCCTTCACTTCCACCCTTAATGCTGGAAGAGCTCCACCACTTCTTCTCAAGTTGATCAATTTGAGTGATGCTACCAGACCATTTGATCTAGGCATTGTAGTTGTATGCTGAGGAACTATCGGTCTGTTTTGCAGGTCACAAGCTCTTGATGACTCACTTTTTCTGACCATTGGATTTCTAGATTCATTGTCACTGCTAGTGGACACTGTAGTAAAAGATTCTACCTCAGTGGAGTTACTAGGTTTGTAGAATACAGAATTCGCTCTTAGGCTATCATTACTGTGTGTTTTAACCGACGATAGTTTCCCTGCTGACACATACCCTCTTCCCTTCACTTTCACACCAGGGGAGACCAGATCTTGGAATGAACATTGATGGAACCTGATCAGAATAAACATCAACATTACACCATTATGTTGTGCAGACCCCGACCTTAGGGTATGTTTCTAGAAACAACTTCCTTCCAAAATATGTAATAAATAACTAATGAAATTATTTTAAGTACATAACTCAAGGGCCGAAGAGCGTAGAGCCTTACGGATGCAGCATGTCAAACCAGCTATCATCCCTGAACAATTGAGTATCAAAATATTCATTAGTTTGGGCTATTTGCAGGAGAAAAATAAAAAACATCACATATATCATAACTAAATATTCATTCCTAAAGCATTTGGATACCTCTCTCCATCAGAATTTCTTTGCAAAGCCAAATCAACCCACTGAGCAGGATCTATTTCTTCCTGTCGTTCAAAATTCAAACTCAACATACAACAATTATCAGCCATTTAAAAACATGGGTCACATGTTCAGAATGCATCAAATTAGTTCGATAACTTACCAGGAAAGCCCTGAAATCAGGCGCTACAGTCCTTGGCTTCGGCTTTCTATGTGATTCTTGCGCTCTCGTTGTCTTCATCGCCATTGTTTACTAGACTGTTGAAATTTAAAATTGGATGACGATTGAGCAGCAGTTCAGACGCTAATTCCCGCTCTGCGGTCCACCAAATTGTTTTATAGGTTAATTTGATGTTGGGTCTAATTCATGGCATAGGTTGTTGGGCTTACAATAACTGACTGGATCCGATAAGGAGCGAAGTTGCAGAAGTTTCAGACCTGTGATTTGAGGTAATACTGTACAGGATCAACATATTTCAGACCTGCAATCAGTTTTTGTTGGAGATGGCTATGGAAAACACCAGTGTGGTCGTGATGAGAGCATGAAGGCACGAGCACAATCACGGGGATGAGGGTAAGTCTTTTATGACAGTATGGTTATACAGGTCGAGATATCTGAGCCATATAAGGAATGGTATGTCATAGTGTATCTATGGGCCTGAACAATTGAGTATCAAAATATTCATTAGTTTGGGCTATTTGCAGGAGAAAAATAAAAAAACATCACATATATCATAACTAAATATTCATTCCTAAAGCATTTGGATACCTCTCTCCATCAGAATTTCCTTGCAAAGCCAAATAAACCCACTGAGGAGCATCTATTTCTTCCTGCCGTTCAAAATTCAAATGCAACATACAACAATTATCAGCCATTTAAAAACATGGGTCACATGTTCAGAATGCATCAAATTAGTTCGATAACTTACCAGGAAAGCCCAGAAATCAGGCACTACAGTCCTCGGCTTCGGCTTACTACGTGATTCTTGCGCTCTCGTTGTCTTCATCGCCATTGTTTATTAGACTGTTGAAATTTAAAATTGGATGACGATTGAGCAGCAGTTCGGACACTAATTCCCGCTCTGCGGTCCACCAAATTGTTTTATAGGTTAATTTGATGTTGGGTCTAATTCATGGCATAGGTTGTTGGGCTTACAATAACTGACCGGATCCGATAAGGAGCGAAGTTGCAGAAGTTTCAGACCTGTGATTTGAGGTAATACCGTACAGGATCAACACATTTCAGACCTGCAATTAGTTTTTGTTGGAGATGGCTATGGAAAACACCAGTGTGGTCGTGATGAGAGCATGAAGGCACGGGCACGATCACGGGGATGAGGGTAAGTCTTTTATGACAGTAGGGTTATACAGGTCGAGATCTCTGAGCCATATAAGGAATGGTATGTCATAGTGTATCTATGGGCCTGAACAATTGAGTATCAAAATATTCATTAGTTTGGGCTATTTGCAGGAGAAAAATAAAAAACATCACATATATCATAACTAAATCTTCATTCCTAAAGCATTTGGATACCTCTCTCCATCAGAATTTCCTTGCAAAGCCAAATAAACCCACTGAGGAGCATCTATTTCTTCCTGCCGTTCAAAATATAAACGCAACATACAACAATTATCAGCCATTTAAAAACATGGGTCACATGTTCAGAATGCATCAAATTAGTTCGATAACTTACCAGGAAAGCCTAGAAATCAGGTGCTACAGTCCTGGGCTTCGGCTTGCTACGTGATTCTTGCGCTCTTGTTGTCTCCATCGCCAAACAAAGCCCACAAATCAAGCACTACAGTCCTCGGCTTCGGCTTGCTATGTGATTCTTGCGCTCTCGTTAGTTCGATAACTTACCAGGAAAGCCTAGAAATCAGGTGCTACAGTCCTCGGTTTCGGCTTGCTACGTGATTCTTGCGCTCTTGTTGTCTCCATCGCCAAACAAAGCCCACAAATCAAGCACTACAGTCCTCGGCTTCGGCTTGCTATGTGATTCTTGCAAGCCGAAGCCGATGACTGTAGCGCCTGATTTCTGGGCTTTCCTGGTCAGTTATCGAACTAATTTGACGCATTCTGAACCTGTGACCCATGTTTTTAAATGGCTGATAATTGTTGTATGTTGCGTTTGAATTTTGAATGGCGAGAAGAAATAGATGCTCTCCCGTGGGTTGATTTGGGTTTGCAAAGAAATTCTGATAGAAAGAGGTATCCAAATGCTTTAGGAATAAAGATTTAGTTATGATATATGTGATGTTTTCTATTTTTCTCCTGCCAATAGCCCAAACTAATGAATATTTTGATACTCAATTGTTCAGGCCCATAGAAATTATGCAGGTCGAGATCTCTGAGCCATATAAGGAATGGTATGTCATGGTGTATATATGGGTTTCGCCTTGACTAGATTTTTATGAATGATAGAGCGACAACGCTGAATAGGAGTGACGTGGCTGTGGGGGGTTTTATCAGTTTATAAGCTGTCTAGGGATATATTACAAACCTCTCTCTTAGTCTTTTCATTATATCTGATGATGGGCTGATTTTTATTAATCTCTTAGTTGAATCATTATGGTTATGGTGTATTGTTGGGTGGTATGTACGGGGTTTATGCAATATGTTTCTTTAGCTGTATGAAGTTGTTTTGATTGCATGTCTATTTCTTTTGGCCATTATCATTTTACATGTGATGAGTAAAGCAAAGCTTCTAATAGACCAAATGCTAAATCGTAAAAGTAGGTATCCCCTCACGAACTTCCAAAAGATTCGGAGGCTCTATTTTAATTGTACCAGTCTAAATGGTATAATCTATGGAGGAAGTGGATTGATTCTTTTATCATATCCATGTTGTGTAAAGACTTTGGAGTGCAGCTATGCTCTAGGTGGTGGCACTGTACAGGTTGTTGTTGTTGTTGTTGTTGTTGTTGTTGCCATATATGAAGTTTAGGCTGGTAAGAATTTACTGGTTTTTTCAGCGGACTGATAGTTTACCATATTTATTTTCCGACCTTCCATCCTTTCTAGTTATCGGAATCTTTAACGTATTTCTCCCACTCTTCTTCCCTGATCACCATATCCTGACATATCTCACATTCCTCATCCTTGTCAAGTCTTTTTAATTCCCTGAAGTCATTGGACAGTGTGATTTTTATGATAGGGGCTAACATCTGGACATCTCGAGGACTCACTTGGGAGAGGCGTGTGTCATCCGGGTGGTTTTTTATGTGGGTGACAGCTCCTATTTATGGGTAATCCGATACGCTAACATTATTCTCCTTTGATCCACATTTGACACTCTTATCACAATTAAACAGGGTCAGTGGCTTTGTACAATTTCCATATGTCAAATGAAATAGGAGGGTTCCCTAGGATAGTGCTCTGATCATTCTTATGTCGTCCTGACCTTCGTTTTATATTTTGCGGCCTTCCATAAATGATGTCTTCCTACTTCTGGTGATTTGGCATACTTTAATTCGTGTCACTTGTCATCCTCGTCAATTTTTCTCTGTTATCTTTTGTATTGCTCTAAGATGACTGAGGTAAATGATATATTGTCATCTGACACTTCAGCGCATGAAGCTCCGATTGTCACCACGGTAGCTTCGGAGAAACGACGCTTGGAGGATCTAGACCTTGACGAGTGTTTAATATATCATTCTATAGCCAGAACCTCGGGTTTCGAAGCTGGTTCGAATGGTAGGCTTTCGAGTGGCTATCAGTCACAAGGTTCTGAGGGTGTCTATCATCGTCGGGGACGATTGCCGAATGCATGTTACAACCCTGCCATGAAAGTTAATGAAGTTATGCTGGAATATGAAGACTTATGGGGGAGGGTGGCTAGTCTTCAAAAGCAAGCACTCATTGGTCGTTGGATGTTCTCAGATTGTGGGGAAGTGGACATTTTGGAGTGGGTAAAGACGTTTTGGTGTCCCATTATGGGATACATCCCAAAGGTCAGTTTGTTTTTAAACAACTGGTTTAGCATTCACTTTATGCATGAACGAGACTATGATAAAATTCTTCAGAAAACATGGGTGCAAGGCAGGAGTTTTATTCAACTATTACCTTGGTATCTAGGGTTTAACCCTATCATGGAGGCAACAAAAATCAAGGTGGTTTGGGTTAGATTGTCTGGCCTTCTCCTAGAGTTTTGGACACTGAAGGCCTTGAGGGCAATTGGGAATTCTATCGGATGTACAAAATATATTGACCCTCGTATTCTCGGCACTAACGACAAACGAATCGCCTGGCTTCTGGTGGAAGTCAATTTTTCGGGTGGACTTCCTGGGGATGTTGATCTGGTTTGGGGTCAACAGCGGCACAGATAACAGGTTGATTATTGGGGTGTACCCTTAAGATGCTTGATCTGTGATCACACTGGGCATCTGAAAGGTTGCCCAATGCATTTCAAGAATGCCTCTCATGGAAAAAAAAGTTTGGATGGCTCGTGGAAATGCAAGTATGCACAGGGCTCACAAGAAGGTCACCCATCGGGTACGTCTTTTCTGCCATCCTCTAATAGTGATGCATATGCTTCGGCCAGTGCTCTTAGTGACAAGGTTACCCCTCCCAATACCATTGTCGCCCCTACCCATGTCTTTAAGCCTAATGATAAACATGCTATGGTTGATGCTATTAAAATCCCTACGCATTTGCATCTGGACGAGTCTACTGGGCATAAAGTAATGAACTCGTGCGCATTTGACTCCTCTGATGGTCCCCTTGTCTCTATTACCCCGGTGGCTCTGTCATCTGTATCTCCCTCCATACCTTCTTTATAGTGGGCCTCTCCACAATCATTCCACGATCATGTGCCCTCGGACCTCCCGGAATCCCCTAGAAATACGGTGGGTAGTGATTTATATTCCCTTCTTGGTAACCCGAACCTTGACCTGGAAGCTTTAACCGTTTTTTATGAGGCCCCTCCGGAGCCCTCCACTTCCATTTCTCCCGTCTCTGAGAACAACATTACAGTTCGAAAAAATTCAAAATCATGGTCCAGAGATTTTCGGGGTAGGCTCAAAACCATGTCTTTATTTAAGGATGATTTTCTTGATCTAATGGATGTTCCCATCTCCGCGTCTGATGATTTACGGGCACTTAGAGCATGCGGCCCTGACAATGTGCCCAAATGACCTCTATTCTTTCACTTAGTATGAGGGGTATGGGTGACTCCTCTAAACACTTGCGCCTAAGAGATTTGCTCAATGAAATTACTCCTATTATTTCTCTCTTTCGAGAAACTCAATGAAATTACTCCTACTATTTCTCTCTCGGCGTCTGATGATTTATGGGCACTTAGAGCATGCGGCCCTGACAATGTGCCCAAATGACCTCTATTCTTTCACTTAGTATGAGGGGTATGGGTGACTCCTCTAAACACTTGCGCCTAAGAGATTTGCTCAATGAAATGTAGTGTACCTAGAGGGGATAATATAGGGTACAGAGAGAGGTACCCAAGGGAATAATATGATGTAATAATATAAGAATGATAAATAAATGGGCCATAGTTAATAAATAAAGTGGTTAACCCACATTATGTAAGGGACCACATGTAGCTAGGAAATAAAGTGATATGCCCATTGTATTGGATGTATGGTATTGAGAGACCTATGGTAACTACCCATGGTATTGCATGTATGAAACCTATATAGAGGCTAGAGACTCTCCATTGAGAGATGTTAGGGATTATTGTATGGGCAAGCATATGGCTTGTGGAGTGATCTCCTTCCTTAAGGAGTGAATGTATGGTGTTGCCCTACCTTAAGGGTTTTGATATTAATGAAGATCTGAAGTTTTATCTTCTATGGTGTTATTTTTTGGGCATATTTTCCATTTCTATATATTTTCTTATCATATCTACTACAAGTGGTATCAGAGCACTTTCTTGGGCAGAGTTCGGAGATTTGTTTTTTTCATTTTTTTTGCAGGAAATTTTTGGGCGGCGAGTTTGTAGAGCAAATTTGAAAAATTTGGTGAAAATTTTTCAGAAATAAATATCAGATCTGGATTCCTTACGGAAAAATACCCAATTTCAAAAAAAAATCAGTCGAATCGGAGTCCCGATGAGGGAGTTATCACTGATTTAAAATCAGCCATTTTTTTCCAAAATTTTGTGACGCCGGGGCAATTGCAGCGCAAATCTGTGTTTCTAGAGTGCCTAGATCGAGATTTCAGCTATATGGTTAGATGCATAATGGCTATTCCATTTTCAAAAACAGGTTATATTAAGGATTCTGAGTTATATTAACCGAGTAATGTCCATTTTAAATTTTTGCCAAAGAAATTTTTGGGCGGCGAGTTTGTAGAGCAGATCTGGAAAATTTGGTGAAAATTTTTCAGAAATAAATATAAGATCTGGATTCCTTATGGAAAAATACCCAATTTCAAAAACAAAATCAGTCGAATTGGAGTCCGGATAAGGGAATTATCACTAATTTAAAATCAGCCATTTTTTCAGCAATTTTGTGACGCCGGGGCAGTTGCAGCACAAATCTGTGTTTCCAGAGTGTCTAGATCAAGATTTCAGCCATATGGTTAGATGAAAAATGGCTATTCCATTTTTGAAAACAAGTTATATTAAGGATTCTGAGTTATATTGACCGAGTAATGTCCATTTTAAATTTTTGCCAAAGTAAGTGATTTTCTTCAAAACCCTTACTTTATTTTATGGATTCTCGCAAGATGAAGTTTACAGGAAAAAATGATGGCCCTACTATTGAAGATTTTTTACAACATCTCAAGGCTCAATATGCAAGTTTTTGGATATGCTCCATAGGGCTTCATATGAAAGATGAGGCAAATAAATGGTGGACCTCACTTAACAGCTCAGTGAGGAAACTTCCTGAGAAAAAACTTGAAAAAGTCCTTTTGGACAAGTGGTCCCAAGCCGAAAAGAATGATAGCAAGAGCCATAAAGACTTATTTTCTACTAATATTTCCATATTATGGGTTCATGGAAGTATTCAGAAAGAGAACATCGTTGTATCTATCATTCCTAGTTGCAAGCATAATTGTATCAATGTGAATTTGGCTAAAAAATTGCAAGTTCCAGCAAAGCATATTGAAAACACACAGGTTGATAATGAAGATGTTCAAATTTATAAAAATTTGAAGATTTCTATGGATAAGTATGTGTTGCATTATGATTTTCATGCTTCAGATATGGCTGTTGTGGATGTTGTTTTGGGACATCCTTAGATGGAATCCATTGGTACTATCAATTTTAATGTGCAAAAGAAATTCATGAAGCTCTGGTATAAAAAGAAGAAAATTACATTGCACGATATTTGCATTAGGAACCATGCAGAGATCGAGGAGGAAGAAGAAAAAATATTTAACGACACAGACACATCAGATGATGAGCCTTTGATGGTAGACAGCCAAACACAGACATCGAAGCAAGTACCAACAAAAGAACCAGACACCACTCCATCACCAATAATGGAGGAATTAAGAAAAGATATTACACCAGTTAAAGTTTCAACATATCACCACCCGCATCACCCAGCAAGACGACAACCAGCAAGGTGGCAACGAATTAGCAACAAGGACAACAACCCATGGACGACACATAGAGAGGTGCGACGATCCACTAACAACACATCAACAATGAAGAACCACCAGAACCCGCTTCCATCTCAAGCGAGCAAGGCACCGACTAGATCAAGTGTTCACCTTTCCCTTGGATGGCTAGATGCACATGAATGGTACCAGTGGAATATTCTTTTGAGTAGATCTTATTATTTGTGTTCTTCTCATGTTTCGGGGACGAAACATGTTTAAGGGGGGTGTAATGTAGTGTACCTAGAGGGGATAATATAGGGTACAGAGAGAGGTACCCAAGGGAATAATATGATGTAATAATATAAGAATGATAAATAAATGGGCCATAGTTAATAAATAAAGTGGTTAACCCACATTATGTAAGGGACCACATGTAGCTAGGGAATAAAATGATATGCCCATTGTATTGGATGTATGGTATTGAGAGACCCATGGTAACTACCCATGGTATTGCATGTATGCAACCTATATAGAGGCTAGAGACTCTCCATTGAGAGATGTCAAGGATTATGGTATGGGCAAGCATATGGCTTGTGGAGTGATCTCCTTCCTTAAGGAGTGAATATATGGTGTTGCCCTACATTAAGGGTTTTGATATTAATGAAGATCTGAAGTTTTGTCTTCTATGATTTATTGGGCATATTTTCTATTTATATATGTTTTTTTGTCAGATCTACTACAATGTGCCCAAATGACCTCTATTCTTTCACTTAGTATTAGGGGTATGGGTGACTCCTCTAAACACTTGCGCCTAAGAGATTTGCTCAATGAAATTACTCCTATTATTTCTCTCTTTCGAGAAAATCTATGCACTAGATCTAAAGCCATCAGTACCCGTTGGCCGGATAAATCGATCTTGCAGACAAGACCGATCTCCCTAGTATCAGAAGATAGTCTAGCAACAAACAGAAAATTAAATCTATCTTTCTCTAGATATATAATGATTTATAAGTAAATGCTACAAAGGTGTTAAGATCCTACCTTGATCCAAAACTTGTTCGTTGTAGTCTTCCTCCAGTCGCCTGAAAGAGTTATCCTTGAAGACCTGCAATCACAAACAAGCAAACATTAATAGCACCTTAATAGCATAAATTTATCAATCATATCCATTATGGTGATCAGGGAATCCATAAAATAAACAATCAAATGACAGTTTATTGAGAAAAACAAACTTAATTGTATTAACTTTGAAATAGTAGAAGAACCTTACAACTTTTTTCAGCCTTGATGTTGAACAGGTCCTTACGGGGTCCGAAGCAGGAATTTCCTCTACTTTGACAGGTCTTGCACTCTTCTAATCGAGACATAAACAGGTATGTAATCTCTCCTCATAAAATCTCAATTAAAGGAGTCTAAATTCCAACAGCACTTTACCTCAAACTACACTAAAGCTTGAACTCCCCTTGAGGCTACCCAATGCCTCTTTTTATAATGCAAAAGAGGAGGTTACAGTTCCAATTATGAACGGATAAAGTCCTCCTTCAAAGGGATATGCTCCTCACATTAAGGGGTTAGCTCCTTAAGGCAAGGGATACATGAACTTGAAAAGAGCGGTTCTGCCACCACAAGATTCCTTTCATAAGCTTCTAGAATTTACTGAAAGTGAGCTTTGAGTTTACTTGCGCCTTTTTAATCTTTTACAGGGGTCTGCACCCTTAACACAGAGAAAGTGCAGTCAAGTACGCAAGAGACATGACTATTAAGTGCGGGATCGCAGGTAAGATAAAGAGAAAGTGCGATACCAGAGTTTTAGAGACTTTGAGAGCTTTTCTCTTATTTTTAAGGCTTGATATGAGGAACTGATGTTTTAGACTTGCAAAGGAGGAATGTATGAGTAATAATGAGCTCATATAGATAGCAGAATGTCAAAGTGACAATTTTAAGTGCAACAGATTGCCCCCTAAAGTGCGAAGTCTGTAATAAATGAAGATAGAGTCTGTCATGTATGAAGAGTGAAGTACTTTATCATTTCAAGGATCTTCCTGTGGACACTCCAGTCGGAACCTATAAAAACATTCAATACAAAATATATATATGTAGACATATCATCGCTGAGGTAGGCATTCCCATACTTAGACCAAAACTAACTGGAAAACTGACTTAAACTATTATGATACAGGAATGATTTTCAATACATCAATTGTATAGACATGTATAGATAGAGTATGGACGCAACCATTTGTTTATAAATAGTCCACTGTATGAATGAATAACAAAATTCCTCGCAACCTGGATGGTAGAAACTAGATCCAGGGTCTTGATTTCTGCCTCTCAAACTAGTACAATTCTATCCATGTGAATGAATGTGTCGAAGTCGAACATGGTAGAAACCACTTGATTACCAGTCAATGATGTAAACTGTTAACAAGTGTGAGAGTAACCACCAGTAATGTTAATGGCCCTCAAAGTACTCAGTACAATCCATGAAATGTGAATGAATGAGTTGAAGTTGAACATGTCACGGAATCATTCGATCGAAGGTCAATGATGTAGCCTATCATCGAAGGTGAGAAACCTGCCATTGAGGCATGCAGATTTCAAGGTACTGACGATTTCTAGATCAACTTCCTAGATAATGAGTTGTTGTCGATCGAAAGTGATCTGTCGTAGGCAAGCCCACAACACGAAATCATAGATCAAGTTTTGAAGAAATATATTGGCAAGGACTGACTCAGGGATGGTCAAAATGGAAGACAAATATTTTGCAGATGAATAGTTTGTTTGAACTATCCTCTTGAACACATAACGGCACTGTAGATGGCTTGGTGACAATTTACCCAAAGCTAATACCCAGAAACCGGCTGAAGACTTTCAATATGGTTTGATTAACTGTTAGGCAAAGGATTTTCCCAACCCAGGTGAACAAAAGTGTCGTACTCAATAGTGGTTAATGGCTTTTCGAATAGTCAAAATGTAACAAACAGGTTCATTTTTCTCTCTTTTCCCCCACCATTTATGGCAAGTACCTCTTTATTTTTTACAAGCTTGAGGATGATAACATTTGTTTGTTTATAAGCTCATCCTTCGAATGAGTCCAACTTAGTTTAAGATTCGAACCCTAAGAAGAAGTGGTTCGTTCCTATTAAAAATTGAATAGGTCCTTTACTGTTAAATTTTAATGAGTCTGGTATAGGGGAAACTCAGTGTTTTTCAGTTTTAGGGAGTCAGAAGAAAAACTTAAGAAAACTCCATGGGTGTACTTTTTCGTAAATTTAGTCTCTCGAGCCCGAAAAAAGGATAAAATAATGTGGGAGAGAACTCTACTGACCGTAATTGGTCAACGTATACTTTTTTCGTAAATAGTCCATTTCAGTCCGTAAAAGGGGTAAACTTACACTGAAAGGACGATCATTCATTTATTTTAACGAGTTCGAATAATCAAGTGCTCGGCAATCTTTTCAATTTTCAAGAGTCTGAAAAGAGTTTAAAAGAGGACTCCAAGGTTTCGTTTTTTCATAGATTTTTGAAAGAGTCCGAAAAAGTGATAAAAGTATGCTCTTCGTCGAAAAATAATCAATTTTCCTGAAAAATCCAGTTTTCTGCACAAAAACTCGAAACATTACACATACTTGTTTAAGATAAATAATTTTTTTTTCAAAAATTACCTTTTAAAGTGAAAAATAAACATATTAAAAATTCATTTTTTCGAAAAAACTTATAAAAATGACTTTTCTAACTTCATTTTTACCATTTGAGTTCAGAGTGAAAAGTGAGAGCTTTTGGGTAAAAAAGTTCCTGTGAAGATTCTGGAAAATCCGTCCGTTGAAATTGAGAACCGTCAGCTCCAGGTAATCCATGTCCTCCTTATCTTGCATTTCATCCATTTACATTTTGTTTTTAGGCTTTAAATTTCATTTTTAAGGGAAAAATAGGTTCAAAAAATCGCCCACGGGGGTCCGCAGGTGCAACACGCGGGACCTGCGGACCCCAACAATTTTCTACAAAGGAAAAAGTCGTGGGTCCGCACGTCTTGAACATCGCCCATGCGTACCTATGCACTGTGTGTAAACAAAGGGTGTGGACCCTGCACAATGATTTTTAAACTCAAATTTCTCAATTCCCGCCTAAAATTTTTCAAACAAGTTTGTTCTAATATGTCTTTTTGTGAATTCTAGGACATTCAAAATGCTTATTTGGAGAGAACGCGAGCACGAAGACGTAGATGAAGTTGCAATGCTTCATTTTCCTACAATGCAGGCATTGAAAGTATGCAGTTTGTATAAATTCTGGGCCATACAGGGCATGAGGGTTCAAGTAGACTTCCTGACATGGCTGGTAAATAAATAGAATACTCAGGACCATTGCTTTGTTATTGGCGGCCACCGGCTCGAGATTAAGCTAGAGGATATATATTTTTTGACTGATTTTCCCAAGAGGGGTGAGAAAATATCTTTGTTTGGGACTAGGCCAGGTGGCCAGTCTATCGCTAGTCTTCGACTAGAGTTTTGCGATGATCAAGCAGACCCCAAGGATAAATGGATTGATATTAAAACTATCATCCGACCTAAGCTTAAAGTTATTGCATTCACTGTTACCAGGCTATGCGAGAGTGCAGCATTGCATGTGGCTATTGGATCCCAGATGCGGATTGCAGTGGATTGTTTCTGAGGCACCATTTTCAACTGGTGCGAAGCAGTATTGGCTAATGTGAAAGGCCAACTGACCAGAGCAAAAAATGGAAAGCTGAACAACTTTGGCTATGGATCCATTGTGGTTTCATTTGCTTTAGAGAGGATTCCCTTACTGGCTCCACATCTCATTCCAGTTGATCTAGGCAGTGCCCGGGAACCTCAGATGGTTCGATGGACAGCTTTGATGGCCTGTCACGCTAAGGGCATAGAGGTTGTTCGATTGACACCTGCCTATTTTCATTGGTTGAACAACCAAGTTTTTGCTATTGAGGACTTTCCATATGCCGAGATGGACTTCCGCGGCGACCAAGACATGGTTCTTCCAGTAGGAGAACAGTGGGATGATTCAGGTAAAAACCAATTTCAACATTTTCTAAGTTCTAAATTTTTTTGTATTTTTAATCGTCTAAAACTAATAATCAAAAGTTTAAATGTAGATGTGGGCCCACGACAACCAGCCACTCTTTAGCCTTATGAGAGGAGACACCCAGCTGCAGCAGCACCAGCCCCACAGGGCCAATCAGCAGAGATCCTGATCAACTTGGAGCATCATCTAGAGCATTCGACACTAGATATTCCAGAGACTGATATAGATGATATTCCACTTAGGTTACAGAGATATGTGAGTTGGGTCCCAGGACATTTTAGGAGGTTCCTATGTAGGGTGGCCCAAGCAGTAGTTTCTTATCGTGATCATCACCAGGGATAGGATGATCGATTTTGTAGACTCGTAACATTTTTAACTTTTGTATTATCATTTTTGCCGATCATAAGGTGTATTCCAACCTATGATCGAAGACAATGTATATTTTTTGAAACACGCTTCTATGCTATGATATATCATTATTACCGGCTATCTTGTGTAATATGCTATCGAATGTTGTGTTATTTTACCATTTTTATTATTGCAAATGTTTATTTATCATACTAGAAGCAACTGCATCTGCTAATGTATTTAAACATCTTAGAATATGTTGATATTCAATGCAATCAAATTCACGTTCCAAGAGACGAATTCTAAAAAATAAACGTAATAATATTGGATTTCTAATGGCATAAACCTTGTTAAACTGTAATACAACGAGTTCAGAATCCAACCTAACAATCAAACTCCGAATTCCAAACGATATGGACTCAGATAATAATTCAATCACTACACTATACTCTGCAATGTTACTCGTTGTTTGACTGACGCTAACCCCATGCATAGATACTAACTCATCAGAGGGTGAATAGATAACCCAGGCCGTGGAATAAATATTCCGTGTACTACGACAAGCACCATCAGCAAAACCAATGTACGTTTGAAGAGATGTCGACATCTGCAATATCAAGAGTAAAACCCAGTTAAGCAAGAATAGTGATAAGAGCACACTCTAATATAATCATGCTTTTCTAGTCTAAGACACGCCAGCTGTAAAGAAACTAATCTAACAAAAATCTCCACACAGAATTTAAGCATAATATCTCTTTAGATAAAGCCCATTTATGGGTTTATCCAAAGGGACTCCGTCAAAATCTAACAGTTCATAGGCCCCTTTTGCTAGCTTTCACTTAACAATGTAAGGACCATGCCACATAGGTACAAATTTTCCAGCCCCTAGCTTATCGTTTGCTTGATCGTATACTAAAACTATGTCTCCTTCTGAAAAGTTGCGAGATGTCACATCTCTATCATATTGAGCTTTAATTCACTTTATATGAGCCTCGTTTGCTAATGCAGCAGTACGTCGATTCTCATCTAGTTAAGCTAAGTACAAAAAACGTTTCTCTTCTTCAGAAGTAGCTGGAAGTAATTCTATGGCTAATTTTAATGACGTAATTTCACATTCAATAGGTAACACAGCTTCCAAACCGTAAACCAGTTGAAAAGAAGTGAAACCAGTTGATGTTTTTACTAAGGTCCGATATTCCCAAAGTGCTGAAAATAGCATGGTATTCCAATTCGACTTATGAATACCAATGATTCGTTTGATCATAGTGACTAAACTTTATTGATAGATTCAACCAGACATGACATTGAAAACTGAAGATTGCTTTGATCATAGGTTGACCTTTAGAGAGATCCCGTGGAATTCTTGCTCTGATCATGATGAATCAGAGCAAGTGAATTAGAGAGATCCTGTGAATCAGAGCAATCTGACATGACATTGAAAACTGAAGATTGCTCTGATCATCGGCTGACAGGAAGGGCTAGGAAAGCAAAAATTTGTTTGGGGGTTTTCTAGATGACAAATTGACATATGGAAATCATCTTCTAGAAAACTCAACTAGGAATCTAGTCATCAACAACAGGTGAAAAATACTGATGACTAACAGTAGCTCCATTTGGGGAGGGCAACTCCTTTTCAGGAGGTGTCTAGAATTGTAGATCTTTGGCTTATGAAGACCAGTGCCTTATCCATTGGCGCAAATTTCATTCTTTCTTGATGCCATTTCTGAAAATTGACAGCATGATTAGCCTCAAAAACATCTCTACCTACCCAGCTATATTCCCTAACATTTTTTCTTCTTTCGGGTGCATTTGGACTAGCAACCCTTTGGCATAATATTTTTGAAAAATGACACTATCTAATTCTACACTTATATCCACCAGGAGTTCAGATTAAACTGATGAACTCCTTTGTTTCTCTACCTATGCTAGATCGACTGTCAATATTAAGCTGTTTGATAGGATTTCATTCTCTAATCTAAAACACAAAATTGAAAAATGACCAAATCAGGATTAGACAATCTGATTTGTCATGTACTTGTGGCATGAAAGACAAGTTGCACATAAATATTATTTTGCTTGAAAATGAAATTTAGAAAAATCTGGGCTAGGATACATAGTTTGTTTTTCATCCCTGCTTTCCTCTTTTGTTCTGTTTTGAGCATGTGGAACCAATATCTTTTCATAATCTACTCTCTTTGATAAGTCAAGCTTACATAATGTTGACTATATTTTCCTCTCACTAACTTATCAACAAATAAATTTAAAACATGTTCAGTTATGATTAGGCTAGATAACTGAACAAGGCATTTGAGCACTAGTAGCGGCATTTAGACTTGTGTGCTTTCTGAATGACTATTTTTTGAACATGGGGCTTTACCATTGCTTTTAGAAACTGCCCTCTTTTTCTACTTTTTATTGTTTTTGTATTTTCTGCTTTTTCTCTTTTTCTTCAAACAATCTAGAATTGAAAAGATGCTCACAAGGCTGAGCTTATTTTCCACTATTGTCTATTTATCCTTATCTAATCTATACACAGTAGACATTTATTTGGTGAACTCTCTTTTCCAATGTAACCAGTTAAGTAGATGATTGCATGGGTGACTCTGGTTTAGTTCTTTCATGATGCTGAAGAAATGAAAAGGCCACTTCCATTTGGCTTGTTTTCGGACAGTGGTGCTTAAGTTTTTTCTCATACCTTGTAGCAAACTATTCATGGTAGAACCCACTACTCCTTCAGATTTTTCAAGGAAAACAACAAATGAATCTTGGAATAATACTTGATCTAGAGGATTTGATATATCTTCCCCTTGCTCATGATCACTCGAACTGTCAGACTCATCATATATTGCAGTGTAGTTTTCTTTCTAAGCTAATGTGTTTTGATAGGGAAGACTGAACACTGTGTGAAGGTCATCACTTTGATGGGTGGGGATGCTCTTTGGCAACAAATCTTCTTGAGAAAGAAGAGCAACAACTTTCTTGTGATCATGAATTTTCAAGCCTTCATTTGCTTCCAAATTTTTTGAGCTTTCCTCATCACTGTCATAGCTGCTATGCTTTGTTTGGTTACTTTCCTCAAGTTTATGAAACTGAGCTTCCTCCCAAAAATAAAAAATTGAGTATTCTGCAAAGTTAGCTTCTGTTTGGAAATCATCATCATTATCAACATATTGATCAAACCTTGGAAAATCATCATTATAATTAATGCCACCAACCATACATATTGGACTATCAGATTTTTTTTCTTTGAATTGATCTTTAAATCTATTTACTGCTATATGATAGTTAAGATCAGGAGAAGGATCAAGAGAGGCTGACTGTATGTTTATGAGTTGATCTATTTCCTCTTCTGTTAAAAAGGGAGGCATTTTCATTTCTCTTTGGATATAGCTACAATAATTTTCTTTCTCCTGGGAAAGTTGATTTTGAGGATGAATGTCTTTTTGGGCTTCACTTATGAGAGATGATGAATCATCACTTGTGCCTTTAGAGAGAGCCTGTGGATTCTCTTTCATTTCTTGCTTGTTTTCATCTTCAACCAATTCTTTGTGATGTTGAGGATAGTTAGCATGTAATTCATGAGTTGTTTCTGATAGATTTTCAGGAGGCCAATTTTCTTTTATGAACTCAAATGACTCCCAGCATAAAGGTAGAGATCCTACAGGTTTTGATTTATCTTCTATTTCGAATCTGAATTCATCCTCACTCAACTCTTCTTGATGCTTAGGATAATAAACATGAGATTCATGAGTTTCCTCTGATGGATTTTTAGGAGGCCAATTTGCTTTTATGAACTCAAATGACTCCCAACATAAAGGTAGAGATCCTACAGGTTTTGATTTATCTTCTATCTCAGATTTGAATTCCTCTTCAATCAACTCTTCTTGATTTAGGTGAGAGTTAACTTGAGCAGGGTTTTCCTGAATAACTGCTAAGAGATCTTTAGGATGCGAATTTTCTTTCAAAGTCTGGAATGATTTAAAGCATAAGGGTAGAGAACCTAAAGGTCTTGATTCTTCTTCCATTTCAGAATCTGTGATTTCAAAATGGCTGATAGTCTCTTTAGAGCATTCCTCTATGTTTTTATTTGCAACTTTCCCATTAGGCACATTTTGTTCATAACTCTTGTCTTGTAATAGTCGAGTGTGTTCATCCTGAGGAAGAAGTGTAGGTTGGTTTGAATAAGCAATGTTAACCTTAACTTTGTGTTTTTCTCTTTTCCTGTCAAGTAGATGCTCTAGTTTGCTGAACATACATACCAATTTTTCCAACTTTTCTTCTGAAGATATTAGTCTCTCTTGATTTTCTTTGTCTTTTTCTATTATTCTTAGTTGTGCCTCCCTATTTAGTATGTTGAATTCTACATCAACTGCTATCCTTTGCATTTCTTCTAGGGTCAAAGGATCTTTATTCTTATCCGGAAAACCATCTCTGGGTCAAAAGAATTCGGGTAGTGCAAGAGAGCACATCCGAGGGGTGGCTTTATGTCAGCAGGCATTGCATGGTATACTTTATTGAACCTGGCTGAAAAGTTTTGTATTGTCTCCCCTGGTTGTCTTTTTAACTGATTGTATTCCTTTATGACGAGAACTTTATTACCCATGACCACCCATCTATCTAGGAAGATTTGAGTGAACTGATGAAAATTGGTAATGCTTGCAGCTGGAAGGTCTTTAAACCAACTCTTAATTTTTCCTTGTAATGATAAGGCAAACATTCTAATACGCACATCATCTTCTTCTATTTCATAAAGGTCAATTAAATCCTCAAGATTTTGGACGTGCTCTTCAGCGATGACTTTGGAGCTTTCTCCATCAAATCTGGGTAATTTATTTTGAAAATTTGCAGGGAGGGCTTGGAAGATGGGACGTAAAACCAGAGGCTTGTATCTTTCTGGGACCTTTGTGGATATAGGTAGTGTAAAAAGATATTTATGACTGTTTGAGGTTTCAGCCAGAGTGGGAAAGGTAGCATGAGGCTCATGTTTTTCTAGGTTTTCCATTGGTGAATCTAAGGTAAGCACGGGTGTATAAAACTACTCATGGTCTGAAATTTGAGGCTTAGATTTTAGAGGTTTTAGATCTTTCCAATGATCAATGTAGATCTCATCGGTGTATTCTTGATCAGGCTCAAAGTAGGATAGAACATAGTTATAGATAAAGACAATAATTTCTTGAATCCAACTAAGGCCTGAGTGCTTTTTCTTTTTAGGATGACTGGTCATGTTTTAGGTTCTTCCTCCAGTGGAGTCTTTAGGTCTATTGAGAGTTGTGGAGTCGCCAGGTGGAACTTGGTTGTTTTTACAAAGATGTAGCTATGGCCCACCACTAATAACTAGGAAAATCCAATCTGGGGGTGTTTTTGGGGTTTTCTGAGTTTTTATGTGCAGCCTAGTTTGTAAGAGTGTTCTAAACCCAATTCATCACTTTGCTAAGATGGTGAAACAAGGAGTTTACTCTAAATGATTCTATAGGATGATGGTATGAGTTTAGTGTTGAAGGACTAAAGAGTCTATAAGAGTTTTCTAGACTATCATGTACTCAGTAAGTCCCACTGTGATCGCCATTATGTTAGTGAGCGGTGGGATAAGTTAATCAAATAGTATTCTTAAGTCTGCTGGAATGTTTATGGAATCTAAGTTTGTTTATCACTCAGGGTCCCACCGTGATCGCCATTATGTTAGTGTGGCGATGAGATGGCTCAATCGGATAGTAGCCTAGAGTTTAGTAAAGTAGTAAGGCCTACTGGAGGCTAGTGGAGTCGCCAGGTGGATTTTTAGTTGTTTTGAGGTATATGTGTATGGCCCACCACCAGTACTGACAAAAACCAATCTAAGGGAGTTTTTGGGGTTTTTCTGAGTTTTTTATGTATTCCTAAGGTTTGTAAGAGTGTCCTACAGTTGATTCATCATTTTTCTAGGATGGTGAGACAACCAGATTCTACTCTTCTAAGTTTGACTAAAATTTTGAGAATTCCTAAGGGATACCTAGGATGTTTTGACTCAAGGTCCCACCATGATCGCCATTATGTTAGGGTCCCATGATTTGGCTGATTGGCAAGCCAAATGACAGTGTAACATCAAACCAATCTTTGGAGCCCAAGGACCTAGCCTTCCTGAACTCAGAGAGGGCTCTCTCTATTTGTGTAAGGGATATCTTTGTGTTTGCTGATTGTGTTCTGATTTTAGGCTAGTTATGGAGTAGGTTTTTTTTGGCTTTGGGTTTTTAGGTTTTGAAAGATGAAACTAATCAAAGATATAAAATAGGTAAAAATATGTCAGATCAACTAGGCTATGGGATCAAAGAGGTCAAGAAATATTTCATATGGTGATACAAGGTTGTTGAAGGGCTTATTTGATTCAAGGTAAAATGGATCTTTAAGAAAAATGGAGTAAGATGGACATCAAGTTTGTGAATAAAAAAGGATTTCAAGCACAAATAGTTTAATAGCTGACATAAACATGGTAGGGCAAACCATTAATCATGAGAAATGTAACTTTAAGCTAATCAATGCATAGAAATAAACATTCAAGCCATGCATAGAGATATATAACTCTCTAACTTTAGGACATGGCTATCAGACTTTGGGGAAATACATTTAAGACAGACAAACAACTCAAATCACTATGTCGGAACGCCTAAACACAGTACTTTAAGCTATTGGGCACTTTGAAAACAAGATTGCATAGTCTTAGGCAAAGGGCAAGATCAGAACAAGACCTCCTTGGTTCAACAAATGACAATCTAATCAGTCAAAGAGAAGTTTCATAGGTCGAGCTATGGCTAGCCATGAGTAAGTAGGGCATACCGTAAATCATACTTAGCATGCATAAAACCATGAATGAAACAAGCAAACAATATTCTTAAGTTAATAAAGAGCAATCAAGAATTCTTTAATGTGACTAGGAATGAAGAAAACATGGAAGCTATGAAGAAACAGGAAATTTGAGGTGCCTCTAAGGGCATGTCTCAAATTTTTTCTCTACTGTCCTATATCAAACAAGAATATGGATTTATGAATGAAAACTTAGAAACAAAACAGAGATAGAGACACTATACCATTCTACCAAGTCATGGAATCCAACAACAATCCTCTTTCATCATCCAAGAACATCCAAGAAACTATCCAAAAGCATGAGACAAGTATTTATTCCAAAACTTATATGACCATATATTGCTTCTATTCATCAAGTTCAACCTTGTTTACAATGAAAGCCTTTGGAATATATAGGCCAAAGTGAGGAAAACCTCCTAGTGCAACTAGCAAGCTCATTGGCCCATCAAAAATATCTGATTTTGTCCTTGAGGCTTTGCAAAGCCCAAGGCACAAAATATCTAAAAAATGCTAAAAAATGGAATTATATTGACTTTTTATGACTGATAATGTCCCAAAATATCTTAACGCACATTTGGAGAGGCCACTTCAGAAAACTGCATTTTTTGGCCAAAAAGCACTAAAGGCGCAACAGCAGAAAATTTTCTGTCTTTCGGATGACTTTTGAGGGCCTTCCTGATGTCAAAACGAGGCTCGTGATGGCTCGTAGGAAAGCTCTGGATGTCTACTTTCTGGAACAGCTTGAATTTTCCCAATCTGATGCCTGTAAGTCTATCAAATACTGAACTGAGTGAAAAAACCCAAAAAATAAGCCTTGCTGATATGTGGGCAGAGTGTCGAAAAAGTGAGTGTTTTTTGCATCTTTGGGGGATCAAAACAACTTCAAATGCTCTGAAAATTTCTGAGTAGATGCCTCTAAATTTAATGCATCCAATGGTACCACTCTCAAGAGTTGAGGATGCTCCAAACCAAAATGGCGGCGCCCATGATTTTATGCAATTAGGCTAAAAAATGTCGAAAAACAAGAACATGTCAAAATTTGCTCAATTTTGGTGAGAAAGTCCCTCAAGGCTTTTTAGAAACATTTCTAGAAGCTCGGGCCAAAATTCCAAGCCTAAAGTTGTCTTTCTCCTTTTTTCTCACCGGGCGCCCTCTTTGGGCAGTTTTGAGCTTTTCTTGGTTTTCTTCTTTGTTGTTTGGCATTCTAGCTTTGGTGAGGAAGTCATGGCCCCTTGCCTAGGAGAGGCAACTAGCACACGCTTTGGAGAATGCCCTTCATGATCCATGTTTTGTATTTGCTTGCCCTCATCATTGCTTGCTTGAGCGTTGCCTTGTTTGTCTTTGTCACTGCCTTCTTTATGACTGTCATGCTCTTTCCCTTCACTATTTTGTGCTTCATCACCCTTATGCTTATTGCTGTGCTGACTGTCATAATGTTCCCTTTCATCATTGCCTCTTTGTGGTTTTGATGGACATGGTGCTCTTTGAAATCATTGTTTTCAAAGACTCCTTCAGATTTGTTAAATACCCTCTACACACACTCTGTTTTGTTTTCTTAGAGACTGTGTGAATCTTCAATTCTTCAAAGAAAGAAAACTCTCTTAAAATAACACACTGACATTTCTTTTTAATAAACATGATAAGTCTTTGAAAAATCAAGTTGTTCTTTCCCTTTAACTGCCTCCTAACACTTTATAAACTTTCAACAAGCCTCTAAACAAATAACTTTCTTCCTCCAATAAATCACTATCTTGTACTCCTTTGTGCCAAACAATAAGTTTTGGTCAAATGAAAAACAAACAGTCAATTGATTACTGTGATTGGGAAAGGTATTGAAAAGAGGTACTTGTGGCTTTCTTGTTAGAACAAAGATCTCCTTGTGTTTTGACAGAAGCAAGACACCCTTCCCTTAACAAAACTCTTCTTGTATTCACTATTTTTACAGAGGTAGACAAAACACCCTCCACTGACTTTGCAAAATATCTCACCACACTCTGTTTTATGGGACAATGGAGGTAGCACTAGTTTTATATTTCATAACACAGAGAAAACCATTCATAATGATCAAACTTCCACCTTATAAACAGTGTTTCTTTCTCCCTTTTGAGTTTTAGGCAAAGACTGCTTTTGTTTCACTGTGGGTTATCATCGTGATTGAAGGCAACTAGGGTTCTTCAGAACTGACTAAAAACACCTTAGCCTATTACAGTGTGGATATTTGACACTCACAGTCAACCATAACCTTTTATTTTAGACCAAAACCCCACCCTCTTTAACAATATTTGTCTCTTGGAAACACAGTAAGAGTACATCACCTCTTAAATTCAAAATTTGTCATGGAGTGAGAAGAATACCTTAAAAAAGCTTAAGGGCCATTTTTGATTGGTTGAGCAGCTCTAAAAAGATTTTTTTGAAGGTTTTTAGGTGAGCAGCACGTTCAGAAGCAAGAATGCCGCGCGCTACTACAGGCGCGCCGCGCATCAATAGAAAACCTTTGTATTTTCTCTCCCAGGCGCGCCGCACAATTTTTCAAACACGCCGCGCACATTTGCAGCCCGTTTTGGAGGCCTTTCCAGTGTCGGAATTGGGCGTGAGATGGCTAGTTGGAAAGCTACGGAAGTCTAATTTCCATAACAACTTGAATTTTTCCATTTGGAGTCCATTTGGTTGTTCAAAAAATGATTTTCCCAACACTGGTCAAAACTGGTGAATCTTGGTGCAGAAATGCATAGTGTTGTTTGTAGGCCACTTTTGGATGCCTTTCCGGGGTCGGAATTGGGCCTGAGATGGCTCGTTGGAAAGATATGGAAGTATAATTTTCAAATATTCTTGATTTTTTTTATTTGGTGTCCATTTGGTTGTTTAAAAATTGACTGTCCCAACAATGGTCAAAAATGGTGAATGCTGGTGCAGAAAAACATAGTGCTATTTGCAGGCTACTTTTGGATGCCTTCATGTTGTCAGAATTTGGTCCGAGATGGCTCGTTGGAAAGCTATGGAAGTATAATCTCCAAATATTCTTGATTTTTTTCATTTGGTATCCATTTGGTTGTTCAAAATCTGACTGTCCCAACACTGGTCAAAATGGTGAATCCTGGTGCAGAAATTCTCCCGTGACATCTGTATTTTTTACATTTCTCACAAACCATGATACCTGTGTAGAAACTGAAGGAGGTTTTTCTTCTTGAACCTATGAGGGAAAAAAACCTCTCTCATTTTTGTAAATTTAATCTCTTTTTGGTCAGAAAATAATTTTGAAAAAAACTGCTCGGGCGCTCCTTATCCTTTGTCTTTTGCAACCTTTGTCATATTGAATGGAATGTTTTTTTTTTTTAAAATCATATCGTAATTCATAGTTTGTGCTGTAGGAATATTTTTTATTTTTTAAAACTATGATCAAAACCTATGTTTCTGAATCAAGGAGATCATCACTTTTTGAAACCACTAATGTAACCCTTTGGAACCCTAATGCCATCTTGCTATGTGTCCACCAAGATTTTGTTCCTTTATTCTCTGTGGCTGACTATAATCTCCATAATGATCTTTGGAGGCCCTTGTAACCTTCAACCTAAGATAGACCGATGTATTAGATCCGGAAGGCTGCTAGAATGGCTCACAAAAACCAAGGCTTCCATCAGCCATTCTCCTCTTAATGGAGCTCCAATTTTCAGAAATTATAAAAACAGTGCATATTGTACTAAGATCCTGTATTTACAATAAGCGTAACTAAAGATCAGGAAAGGATGCAGCTGTAAGAACATAGAAAGAATTGTTGTCAATGAGTTTTGGATGAAGTCCATAAAATTAAGCTAGTGCTATAGTCACTGCCTTAGAAGTTTAATATGCTTATTCAAAAGCAAATTTTCTTCTTGTGTCTGTTCTAACAACTTTTAACCACTTGAGCTTGAGCTAGAGTTTCTTCTTGATGCTTGTTATGCTAGTGTTGTTTAGACTGGATCTTGTTTGCAGCTTTTTGAATATGGTCAACAATCCTGCGTAATAACTTCATGCAATTTGAATTAGCATCTTTTACTTTTATTTCAACATTACAAGGCATATCAAGCATATTTTGTAGCTTTTCAGTGTTGGACAAAATTTTTGTTTTAAATTTGTACATTGCAATTTACCAATCCTGGAAACCTTCGTTTCTCCTTTTTGTCTCAAACTGATTTTCCCTAGTCTTCTTTGAAGAAGTTTATCATAAAGACACCATTGCAGCCTTTTAATCACCATGAGGAAAACTCCATTGTTTTTATGAAATGACGAAGCCATAGGATACTACCATAAAACTCTGTCTTGTATGGAATGAAAGGAGTGCTGAAACTTTTAGACTTGGATTGTTGTTTTATAGAGGAGTCCATTATTAAGACAACCCTGTAGCCTTTCACTCAATCACTAGTTGCCTTTGATATTCTATTGCAACTGAAAAGATATTTAAAAAGATATCATGTTCCTCATTATATTTTGACCTTTATATCAGATCTGGCCCACTAATACCCAGAGGAAAAGCTGGCTATCAAACTTATCCAATGGTTGTAGAAAATTTTGCCCAGGAACTTCAATAAACAGTGGGAAATCAGTCTCAATAATAATTTACTTCAGCCCCTCATTTTTCAAGATAAAATTAGTGAAAATCAAGGGAATATTTATGTCAGTCAACACAGCCCTTAGACACAAGGAAAATCAACCCCTTTTAACTCACAAAATTCAGCTTACAAAACACTATTTGTAGCCCTTTTCAACCTATCATGGGGCCTTTCTTTTTATCTGCTGATGAAGATACTTTATAGACAGGAATAAGAGGTTTCTTCAATACTATAATATCACTGCTTTGCTTATGATGTAATACCAGAATTCAGCTTATAAACTTTCAATTGTTCCCACTAATTTTCAACTTTGACTTTTCCAATTGAAAACTTTCTTAAACATAATCTGAAACGCTACTGATGCACCCACTGTTCATCTTTGGAGGAGGTAGCACACAACAGCTCTGAAGTCATTTAAAAACATGTTGGCCCTCTGATTTTAAATGAAGGAGGTCTTATTTATCATGTTCCCAACCATCTGCTCTTTGAAGGAGGTCTTCACAGTCATGACATTTCATCCATTTGCTAAACCGTGTCATCTCTCAGCCATATATGTCTTTGCTTGGTATATCAGAATAGGTAATAAACTGAAATCTTGACAATCTGCTATATGAGGCATGTTTCTGGGATATGTTTCCTTTTGTCAAAATATCTTTGTGAACTTTTAAAACAGAAACCACATGACATGTAGTTTGTGGAGTATTTGCTTGCTAGTCATCATTTACTAACCTTTTTTGGACTGTGTTTGCAGAGGTACATTTTATTTGTTCTTTGACTAGTGTTTTTATCCCAGGCTTAAGGCAGCATAAGAAGCAGCTGTCTTCTTATGTACTATGATGATGTCCTTGGGAAAACTTATGCATAATTATCTCTGAAGGAAAAACTGAAACACTGCAGATCAACCTTTTATCAGTCCTCTGTATTTGTGTGGCTTTGAAGGATGGTATCAGCTTTTAGGGAAAATTTTGACCTTTGAAACATGCACTCCTGCTTTGTTATCATTGCAGCTCTCCACCTGCTGATGGCAAATTCTTCAACATGAGACTTATTTGGACTTGTCTCTTTTCTTTTGTCTGGAAACTATTTGTCATTCAATTTGCCCCCTGCAGAGATGCAAACAATATGACTTTGAAACTTTAAAAGCTCCTTTAGTGTTCTATGGAGATTTTTCCCAATCTTAAGCATATTCCTTTATACTGTGCACATGCTCATCTCTTTCTGTATTAGATATTTGTAGAATTTATTCCGGACTGAGACAACAAGACCTCTTAGTGGCGCCACCTAGGGGTATATCAAGGTTTGCTTTTGCAGATTAAGCGCTAATTTAGGGATGGTTGGTATTGAACAAAGGATTCCGGCTCAAGCTATTTTTGTTGAGGAAGGGATTTCTCTAAAGCGCCACTACCTAACTTAGGGGAAACTTTCATTGATTCTGATTGTGTTTGACAAGAAGATCAAGGATAGAAAAGGAGACACTTTGTCAAACATTGGACAGTGATTTTCATGAGAACCAAGGGGAAAATGATAGTAGACCAGCAAGACCAAGACAGCTATAGATAGGGATATTTTGCTAAAACAAGACATGACATTGAAAACTGAATATTGCTCTGATCATAGGCTGTTAGGAAGGGCTAGGAAAGCAAAAATTTGTTTGGGGGTTTTCTAGATGACAAATTGACATATGGAAATCATCTTCTAGAAAACTCAGCTAGGAATCTAGTCATCAACAACAGGTGAAAAATATTGATGACTAACACACAGATACAATCTTTGAATACGGACGGCCAGAAATAACCAGCGTGCAATATCTTTTGGGCTGTGGCATACCCAGACATATGACCGCCACATGCTCTAGAATGGTAGTCATTCAAAACCTTCTCAACTTCTTCATGAGTAAGACAACGTCGGAAAACAGAATCCGGTCCACGACGATAGAATGTATCACCAATAATATTGTATTGTTGGGATTGGAAACGTATTTTCCGTCGTTGACATCGTGAGATTTCAGCCGAAAATATTGGGTTTGGAGATAGAAAATGATATCCCCATACCAAGAATCAAGAGTACTGATAAGAAACAAGGATTCATCTGCAATGGGCTACTCCGCCACAGTTTCATTATCAGTAGATGGGAAATCACACATCAGTTCAGCAAAAACCAAAAATTTATTTGCCTTGGATTTTTCAAATTCCAAGTCAAATTCATGTAGGATAACTATCCATTTGGAATACTTTCCCCCTAGCAATTATTTCGTCAAGATATACATCATAGGGTTGCAGTAAGAAATAACTTTGGTTTTGCGTAACAAGATTTAGTGACGAAATCTTTGGACAACTTGGACAGCTGCCAAGGCCAATTTATCCACATGTGAATATTTTATCTCAGTCAGATGCAGATTTTGACTAAGATAGTAAATCATATGTTCATTTTTGAATTCATATTCCTGAACTAAAACCATCCCAATGGTGGAATGAGAAGTGGCGAGGTACAAAAAATAATCCCAGTTGTAATTGGGAGGATGCAATAATGGTGCATGGGTCAACGCTTGTTTGAGTGCATCAAAAGATCGATTAGCGATCTCATCCCAAAAGAATGGAACGTCTTGTTTTAACAACCTGGTAAAACCCTTTGTTAACTTGGCATAGTTAGGAATGAAACAACGTAAAAAGTTTGCTTTCCCCTGCAAACTTTGGAGTTGGCGCAGAGTCGAAGGAGGAGGTAGATTGAAAATAGCTTCAACCTTCGACGGATCAACACGAATGCCTTCTTTTGAAACAACAAATCCCAGTAAGTGACCCGATTCTACACAGAAAACACATTTGTGTGGATTCAGCCGAATTCGATAATGCCTACATCTCATAAAGATAGCTCATAAATGAGTGATATGATCAGCCCTACGCAATTAATGGGCATGTAAATCATCGAGATAAGGCTGCACAATGTGCTTGATGTCATGAAATGCATAAGACATAGCCCTTTGAAAAGTTGCCCCAACGTTCTTTAATCCAAAGGTTAGTTTGCAATAAGCAAATGTTCCCCACGGACAAATGAAAGTTGTTTTGGGTTGATCACCAGGGAGTATGTTTATTTGATTGTAATCGGAAAAACCATCCATAAAGGAGAACATTTCACTACCGGCACAATCATCGATAATTTGATCGATATAGGGGGTTGGATAATTGTCTTTAGGAAAAGCTCGATTAATATCCCTATAGTCGATACACACTCTTATTTTTCCTTGTTTTTTGTTGATAGGAACAATATTCGATACCCAATTGGTTAAAGGAATTGGATAAATGAACCCTACGCGAAGTAATTTCTCAACTTCAGCTTTGATAGCAACAGCTTTTCTCGGATGTATTTGATGTAGTCGTTGTCGGATAGGTTTAGCATCCAGGTAAGTCTTAATTTCACGGACAATAATTGACGGATCGATTCCTGGCTTTCTTTATATGACCAGGAAAACACGTCATGGAATTCTTGAAATAAGGCTTTATAAATTTGGATTTCATCGTCCATACAGGAAGCACCTATATAAATGTTTCCAATAATTCCTGGCTTAACTGAAATGTCAAGAGGAACTATTTTAGAGATATTTTCCAAATTTAGCTCAGAATCTGGATGTTGCAATGGATTCTGTGGTTCTTTGACATATTCAGTAGAAAAAATAGAAGAGAAATCATTTTCAAAATGATCTAACTTAGGTAAAAATGAAGATCGATGATGTAGATCTTCCCATGGTAAATCGTCAACAGACAAGAATTCATGAATCTGCTCATCAGAATGAACAAGATCATGATATTTTGTTGTGGCTGAGCTAGATATAGAAAGTGATTCCTCGTGGATCACATTCATTAGATCAATTTCGATTGAAGATGGATCGGAAAACGACTGTACAACTTGATATGCAAGTTCAAAGGGACTCAAAGGCATCACGCCATCAAACGAATCCACCTCGGAATTGGAAGGTACGATCCAATGATCATCAAAAGTAACAGTATTCAATGAAATCATATGAATATTTGCGATATGAGGCGATACGGTAGGAGGAGGAAAGGAAAAATTTCCCAGTAAACCATAATCTTTAATCAAACCTATGCCGACATCCTTGTAAGGGATAGTCGTTTTACTGATGTGCTGAATACTATCTGTAGAGGCTAGATCAGATGAAAAATAGGTTAACTGGTCTATTGTAATGATCTTTCCTTGATGTGGAAACTTAATAAGCCGAAAGACCGATGAAACAACAGCAGTCATAGCATAAGACCAACTGCGACCCAATAGAAGGTTGTAATATAGAGGGGCATCAACCACTTCCACATCTAGAGTTATAGTTTTTCCTTCTACCTCTATAGGTAAATTCTGCAAAATACCAAAAGGATGGAACCTTCAGCCGTCAAAATATTTTAGAATTGTCGGAGATTGATTGAGTGTTGGAGAACCAAGTGATTTCCAACACTAAATCGACATAATACACGTAGAAGCCCCTTCATCAATCACAGTCCGAAAGATCGGTCTGTTTTTTACTAATACTAGAATCTGGAAATCCACTTGATGGGGTAGGTGGGGTGTACTATTCTCTAAATCGAAGATTATTAGGTTCTAATCTTGAATATCGACAGCTCCTATGGCAGAAAATAGTAGTTTACGCTGTGCTGGGCACGATTGCAACACTTCCAAAGCTGACATTGCTGAAGGGGAAATAGCTAAGTCTTCAACAATGTTGTAATTCTGAGAAACTCTCACATGTGGATTGAAAGCTGATTTATGAAGTACACCTTTAGCAAGTGGTTTGATTACTAAGTCTGATTTGGTTTCTCGATCTGTAGTGGATCAGAAACGGGAGGAGGTGTAGTTGATGTGTTTGAATTGGAAGATTCTGCTTCTTTACCACCAACAAAATTTTTACTACCATAATCTTGCGATCGCGTCGCAATCCTAACATGAGACATCATCATAATGGGCTCTTCTGAGGCATTCAAGGTAGAACCAATCATCTTACTATCTTGAGTAGGAAAAGGATCCTTCAAGATAACACGTGTTTAAGAACCTTTAACGAATTTCGAAACCTCTGCTCGATGTGGGCATTCTTTGGTAAAATGATCCTCGTCGCAAATGAAACAAGGATAGCGAGGTTTGCGTTTTTCATCAGTAGATTCATTTTTATCTGTTTTATCTTTTGAATTTTGTTTGTTTTTATTCTTCCCCTTCTTTTTACTGCCATATTTAGATTTGTTCGTAGATGTCTCTATGACATGGATGTGGGCAGAAACTTCAGCGGAAGAATCTCCTTTCGGGGAATCAGGTAAAGTTATTATAGGAGAAGAATTCTTTGAAGATTTCTTCTTGCTTTTAGTACTAACTGAACCAATCATACCATCAGTGGCATGAGACCCTGAAGAAGCTGCAGTTATTTGACTGTGTTTTGGAAGATCAGGTATTTTTTCATGTAAAGTACTTGATTGCGTATAAACGAGGTCAAGGTATTGAGCTTGAGCAATGACTTGCTCCTCAGTAACAACTCCTCCCTTAGCTACATCTTCAGTGATTTTGGGTAACAACGATTTAATGAACCATTCCGCCAAAATTTGATCCGGAATGAAAACTTTCACTAAACGCCTTCTACGTCGCCATTCGTGAATATGATAAGAAATATTTGTGGACGTGGATTGTTTTAGTGAAGTTAAAATTTCCGTGCCATTGTCGTATCTGACAGGCAACTAAAAATGAGTTAAGAAAGCAGTTGCTAACTGATTGAAATTATTAAAAGAACCTCGTGGTAACTCAATGTACCATTTGGCGGCAATACCAATAAGATTTCGTTGAAAAAGGCATAACCGAATTGAATCATCAATTATTGAATTAGACGCACACCAGAGGTGATAAGTCATAACGTGATTTGACGGATCCTCTCCTGACTTACCCTCAAATTTCGGTATATCACTGTGAAACTTATGCGGCATTGGCGGCCAATACGAAAGACAGTAAATTGGATCATTCGTAAGGCGCGACAAATCAGGGAAATCCAAAGTTGCAATAAATGGTAACTGACAGTTAGGGTCGTGAAAACCTTGAGTAATGAGACCAGTTCCAGGAGGAGGATATCTAGGATAACCTGGAATCGGATTTGCATTAGGAATGGTATAACCTCCTGGAAAACTAGGATTAACTAGACTGAACTGGGGTTGTTGAGGTTTTTGATAAGTATAGCTAGGATACGGTTGATACTGATAAAATGGGTTTTGTGCAATGGGAACGAATTGATACTGCCCCCAATACGGTTTATATGTGAATTGTGGTTGAATTTTGGCAATTGTAGAAATCGTGCTTGTGCCAGCTTGTCCTGCAGGTATTCAGATCGAAGTCTGAACTGTAGGTCCTGACTTGGGCACAGAGACTTGAGGAATTTGCACGATAGCAGGGATAGAAGAAGACGGAGATACAGATACTCCAGAAACAGGTGTTATAGGTTGAACAGACATTGTAGTAGTTGCAGCAGTTTGAGGCGAAGTCTGAGGTGTACTAGGCCCAGGCTGCTGAACAGAACCAGGTGTAGGGATTTTAACAGTAGGCTAGACAGGTTGCTAGGTTGGACCAGAAACCAAAGGCTGTCCAGGTTGATTGGTTAACCGCACATTAGGTTGAATAGTCTGTTGAATTTGGGATGGATCCCACACCATGTTCATTCTGGGGTATTGTCCCGTAGAAGGTTGTGCATATGTAGGACCATAACCTGGTTGAACGTAGGGTTGATAATTAAGTGGTAAATTTACAACTCCTTGTACAAATGATTGACCAGAAGGTGGTTGGAAACCTTGAGTTGGGTACTGACCTTGAGGTTGATAACCCTGAGGCGCGTACTGAATCTGGGGTTGATAAGGACCCTGAGGAATATACTGAGTCTGGGGTTGACTTTGGGGTATGTATTGTCCTGAAGGTTGATAACCTTGAGGTATGTACTGTCCTTGTGGTTGTTCTCCAAAATAATATGTCCCACAGTTTTTCCTTGGAAAAATTACCCTGAAATTGCCCCCTAGGCGGTAACTGACTGCCTTGAGGTTGCCCCCCAGGCTATAACTGACCACCCTGAGGTTGCCCCCCAGGCGGTAACTGACTGCCTTGAGGTTGCCCCCCAGGCGGTAACTGCCCACCTTGAGGTTGAGGATTTGGAATATTACCAGACATCATAAATATTTTCTCTGTGTTCGACGTTTTAGTTTTAACTCCATTAATACCAGCTGATATCACTTGTTTAGTGGGTCGAGGAGTTGCTCCTGAGAAAGTACCAGAGAGTGCCTGCTACCCCGAAGGAATAGAAGGACCACCGTATAAAAATGTTTCCGGTGTTTGGGAAAACATAGATGACTCTCCAACCATGACGGATGAAGGATAATAACCTCTGGGTGTAGGATGAAAAGGAATTCGAGGTGGTGAAAAAGCAAGACCCGGGTTTTCTAAAAAAAATTTCAAAGATAAATACCAAGCGTCACTCCTAATAGGACTGTAGAAAATGGATTCGCGCTCCCTAATATTCAAACTTTGTGGGGATTCGGGAAGAGTTTCTTCTTCGTCTGGACTGACAAGTTCTTCAATAGAAATGAGGCCAGTAGGAAGATCTTCAGTAACGATATTTCTTCCCCTAGGTGAACCAATATCACTAGAAGTTGGATTAATAAATCCTGAGGATGGTTCCAAAATAGTAGGTTCAGTGTCAGGTTCAGAAATTTCAGGTTCGTCAACAAGTTCACTGGAAGGAGAAATACTACCAGTAACTTCGGAAACTAAAATTGGCTCTTGAATATGCTCTGTTGTTGGTATTTGATGATCAGGATGAACAACTACAGACGAAATTCCGGCTTCTGTTAATCTAATTCTACTGCTAGTAGATGATACTAGAGTACGCGGCCCTTCAAGTTGGCTTGATGTATACTTAGGGGGCTTGCCCTGAAGTCTCCGGGACTGTCTCGGTAATTCTGCCACGATTGAATATCAATTAATCACACGCAAACAAAGAAAATTTCACTGAAAACACCTAAAGTCTCTAAAGGAACAAACAGTTGAATCACACGCCTAAAAAATATAAGAGTTCAAACCACACACAAACAGTAACTTCACGTATCAAAAACACTAGTTGGTGATGAAATCCAACTTAGTAGAATTTTAACACAAAAAGGGCGGTTGGAACAGTTACCCCAACAACCTGCTTAATGAAACAGACTGGCACAAGTTTCTTCACAAAACCATCTCGAGTGAAGAGAACCCCCCAGAGAGTCCAAGTGAGTCTAGTCGATGTCTGCTCCAGGTACAGTGAGATATTTCCTTCACCGTCACCTTAGGAAATAATCTTAAGTTTATGGACACTAAGGTTACCAATAGTAACAAATACAACTGGGGGAACAGTCTACGATCCGATTCTACGCACAAGGGCAGAGTAACAAAGCTAAATCCCCTTGAAGGCTCCTCGACATGGTTAATTCGAGGTTTACCAACAAGTGACCCCAGGCTCCTCGACAATGGTTAATCCGAGGTTTACCGTTTATAATGTGCACAAATCTTCTATCTTTCCCAATGAAACATAATTGATTGTCTCAAAGGTTCGGACATGATCTCGTGATTAACTCCTTTAAGAGAAGCTTCCCAGATTGTACCAATTACAATTGGATTTATTTCCTACCGCAAGATTTATCTACGTTTTTGTTTTTACTATCTTGGAGAGTTAATTACTCCCTACTCCAAGATACTAGCCTAAGCTATATTGGTGATAAGAGCCCTAGAAATAGAAAAATTTACTAGTTTAATTTTAATTAAGCGTTTTTTTTATGGGTTGTTCTTTAAGTCAATAGGTATGGAAATGAAACTTTGATGGTGTGAAGACTCGACTTCCAAACACACTAAAAAATGAACCTAAAATGATAAGCAATTCGTTTTTCTTTCAATTAAGTCTAGCTAAAGAAAGAGTTCGAGAAATGCAATTTATTTAAGAGACAATTCTTTCTTTGAACATAAAGAATAAATCAAAAGAATTTTTTTTTTTTTTTTTTTTTCAATAAGAACTCAAAACTAGACAAACAATCAATGCTCACAATAAATCCCTTTCACTTTCAAGACCTGAAACTACAGAAAACAAATTTTCTTCAAAAGAGATCTACAAATTCTAGAAAAGCAATCAAAACTATGAAAACTAATTTTGATATCTAAAACTTTGAAAAATCTAATTGAATAAAAGCTTCAATTTTTTTGTTGAGAATGTTTTGCTTAGTTGTTCAGTAAACTAAGGATTCATTTGCGCAGAATAACAAACAAATCAAAAAACGTCCAGATATGTTTTCTTTTGTAAAAAAGAAATTCAAAACTTATAACAAAGTTTGTTCAAAGATTTGCAAAGAGAAAACTAGATCTATTCCTCAAAAAGAATGGATTTCACAACCAAGTCAGACTCATCAAGAAGACAAAAAGACACCAGTGATGTAAGGTATTTCAAGCTTCTGATATTTGAGTTACTATAGAGACAAAGTGAAAACCACTCCAAGTATGCAAAACTTCTAGAAAATCACCCAAAACAAAAATACTATTGGAACTCACTCACAAGAGGTTTTTGACAGGAAAGATGCAGATCTGGGTAGACACTAAGAGGCCTAAAACAATCTAAACTGAAACTAGAAGAATAAATCTAAAGATTTTCAAAAAATTTAATAGGGTCCACAGGCCCCAGAAGTAACAGGTGCGGTCCCGCACTGATTACTCATGGAAATTGTGGAAATGCCTGCACTATGTATGAAGACAAAGTGCGGTCCCTAGAAAAGTTTAAGAAAAAATCAAAAGACTTCAAAAATTTTCAAAGAAAAGTAAACCTAAGCTACCCAGGCAAGTATACATCAATCAAAAACTAGAAAAAAAACATTTTCTCAAGCCAAAACAAAGGAAAACCAAAAATCCAAACTCCTTCCCCAGCGGAGTCACCAATTTGTTGGCCGGATAAATCAATCTTGCGGACAAGACCGATCTCCCTAGTATCAGAAGATATTCTAGCAAAAAATAGACAATTAAATCTATCTTTCTCTAGATATATAATGATTTATAAGTAAATGCTACAAAGGTGTTAAGATCCTACCTCGATCCAAAGCTTGTTCGTTGTAGTCTTCCTCTAGTCGCCTGAAAGAGTTATCCTTGAAGACTTGCAATCAAAAACAAGAAAACATTAGTAGCACCTGAATAGCATAAATTTATCAATCATATCCATTAAAGTTATCAAATAATCCATAAAATAAACAATCAAATGATAGCTTATTGAGAAAAACAAACTTATTTGTATTAACTTTGAAATAGTAGAAGAACCTTACAACCTTTTTTAGCCTTGATGTTGAACAGGTCCTTCCGGGGTCCGAAGCAGGAATTTCCTCTACTTTGACAGGTCTTGCACTCTTCTAACCGAGACATAAACAAGTATGTAATCTCTCCTCATAAAATCTCAGTCAAAGGAGTCTAAATTCCAACAACACTTTACTCAAACAACACTAAAGCTTCAACTCCCCTTGAGGCTACCTAATGCCTCTTTTTATAGTGCAAAAGAGGAGGTTACAGTTCCAATTATGAAGGGATAAATTCCTCCTTCAAAGGGATAAGCTCCTCACATAAAGGGGTTAGCTCCTTAAGGCAAGGGATACATGAACTTGAAAAGAGCGGTTCTACCAACAAGATTCCTTCCAAAGGCTTCTAGAATTTACTGAAAGTGAGATTTTTGAGTTTACTTGCGCCTTTTTAATATTTTACAGGGGTCCGCACCCTTAACACAGAGAAATTGTGGTCAAGTACGTAAGAGACATGACTATTAGGTGAGGGATCGCAGGTAAGATAAAGAGAAAATGCGATACCAGAGTTTTAGAGACTTTGAGAGCTTTTCTCTTATTTTGAAGGCTTGACATGAGGAACTGATGTTTTAGACTTGCAAAAGAGGAATGTATGAGTAATAATGAGCTCATACAGGTAGAAGAATGTCAAAGTGACAATTTTAAGTGCAACAGTACCTTATTATCGATGTTGCCGGGCTGGCATGCGACTGGTATTAATTTTGTTGGAAGGGCGAGGGGTCTTCTGCCTATTTGGGATCCATCGTATGAAAAATTTCAGGCTTATAAATATTTTGGTGGCATTGTGCTATCGGGTTCTATTCGTGGTTATTCAGGGACCTTTCATATAATCAATTTCTATGCGCCTTGTCAAAATAGATCATCCTTCTGGGCTCAAATGTACTCATCTGGGATTCTAAATATCGATAACCTTATGGTTATTGGTGATTTTAATTCCACTCTGAATGCTAATGAATCATGGGGTTGCATAGCTTGAAGTGACCCATTGGCTGATCATATTGGGTGGATTCTCAGAGAGTTTCATCTAAGGGATATCCGACCTTCTCCTCTTGTTCCAACTTGGACAAATCGAAGAGTTAGTGGGGAGTTCATTAGAAAGTGGCTCAACAGAGCAATGGTCTATGAATCTATACTTGGCATTTTGGGGAACTTGAGATCGCAAGTGTCGGTATTAGACATGTCGGATCACATGACTATTGTACTACCTTGGCATACTTAAGGGAAAAGGACTGGCATCCCTTTCAAATTTAACAAAATTTGGCTCAAAGATCCTAATTATAACCACATGGTACTGGATTTTTGGAAAAACACTGACCCTTATGAGGGACTATATGGATGGGAAAAGCTCTCAGAAAAACTTTGAAGGCTTAAGTCACACACTAAGGCGTGGGAAATAAAGAAAAAGGAGGCCCTTCGATCAGAGTTGGCTGATATCACTGTTAAGGTGATTAAGATTCATGAAGAAATGCTTATGAGTCCTCCGGACCACGCTGTATTCAACACTCTTGATAGACTTGAGAAGCGTAAGTTAGAGATATTAAAGATTGAGGAGGTAACGTGGAAGTTAAAGAGCAGAACACAATGGCTAAAGGAGGGAGATTTGAACACTAAATTTTTTCATCAATCTGCTAATGGTCGGAAAAATAAAAATTCCATTTGGAAAATAGAAAGAGCAGATGGAAGTAAGGCCATAACTACGGCATAAATACAGGAGGAGGCTTTTTCTCATTTCTCGGCTTTCTATAAAGTTGACCAGGACACAGACCATAACAGCCGGATATGGGTTCTTGAAAATATGCCAAAAATGTTTGATACAGTGGCAAACCAAGCCATGGAAAAAGAAATAACGAAGGATGAAATTGAAGTGGTTTTAAAATCGTTAGCCCATGATAAAAGCCCAGGGGTAGATTGTTGGCCAGCTAAATTCTTTATCCAATTTTTCGATGTGATGGTGGAGGAGCTTAAATTTGTGGTGGAATAGGCTCGTATACTTGGTCATATTCCTACTGATATGAACTCTAGCTCCCTGGTGCTCATCCCTAAATCTTCAACGCCCAAAAATTTCTCGGACTTCAAACCAATTGCATTATGCAACATTATATATAAGATCTCTTCAAAAATCATTGCAAACAGGATTAGAGGGATCTTGTCAAGGCATAAAAATAGTAATAATTGTTTATTTTAATATATGTTGAAGAAAAGGATGAAGCTTTTCAGAATTGAAGGAAGCAAGGAATAACAACAACATTTTTTGACAATGCCTCTAAAGGCAACCCCGGGACAACAGGAGCTGGAGGACTCATATACTCTTCTGATGGAGGCATCAAAGAAACCTTCAGTTGGGGTCTAGGACAACGAACTAACAATCAAGCATAAATCCTTAGCTTGATAAAAGTATGCCAAATAGCCAAAGAAAGAGGACATCAGGAGCTGCAAGCATTCAGAGACTCAGAAATCCTGATCAAAATAATACATACGCAAGGCCAATTCAATGAAGCTGGTTTAAATAAGAATCTGCAAAGGCTGAGATACCTTCTCCAAGACTTCACTTCCTTCAAATTTTATCACATTCTCAGAGAATCAAACAAAGAGGTAGACTTCTATGCCAACAAAGGCTGCCTCTTGGCCCAAGGAGACCTTAGCACAAATGGCGGAGATCCAGAAACAATCTGTATACCATGAAAATAGAAAATTGTTGGAAACAGAAAATGTAAAAGAATTGCACTGAAAGATGTAAGGTTGCAGACATTCAGAGTTCTCTACTAATAAAATCCATACCCGTTTCAGTTAAAAAAAAAAAAATCACGTCAGAGACTCCAACCTCCAACCAAAAAATTCACCAGAAACTCCAAAAAATCCCATTAAAAACAACTCCAATAATGTTGTATTGTCCTTTGTGGTGACCAATGCCAGAATGTTCTTCAGGAATTCTTTTTTATGTTCTTCACAGTCCTCTTTCTCTTTGCTGTAAATATGATGGAAATGTAATACTACAACAAATTTTATTTGTTATATTCCTTTGCAGAGCCTCCCATCAGAGGAAGTGATCTCTGAGATGTGATTCCTGGAGAGTCTAACTCTACATTGTCGATGAAAATATGATGTGTTTCTATCTCCAGCTTCCCGCCAGAGACTCTGGGACTTTAGTCTCCAATACTCTTCTTCATTTATGAAGGAGAGGAATGTTTTTCATTGGGCTACTTGCTCCTTTTCTAATTCTGTTTTGTTTATATCAATTGTGTCCATTTCATTTTTCAGAATTTCCAAGTGTTGCAATGCCTCGATTCTTTGGTCTTTGGGTGTGTTTGTTGGGAGTTTACTCCATTCTTTGAGTGCCTTTTTTGTTAATTTTAAATTTTTTTCCCATACATAATTGGGAGAGCCATTGATTGAGGTGTCCCATGCCATTCGGACCGTCTCTACAAAGCTGCTCTTTCCATTCCACAGTGGGCTAAATCTGAATGGGATTGGCCCCAGATTCTCTTTCTCCTCTAGCATTATCCGTATGGGCTTATGATCCGAGGTGAGCTTTGGAAGGATGGATGATGAGATAAGCTTCCTTTCCATCAACATTGTGCTTTGGACCAAGAACCTGTCCAGTCTGGTGGATATATGGTCTTCCCCTGTCCTGTTATTTGTCTAGGTATAAAGCCCTTTTCTTGGTTCAAAGTCCAATAGATCCCATTGTTGTATCATGTCTTCTACTACCTGGATCATCTGATCCTTGCTGTTACTGCCCCCTCTCTTTTCTTTTTCATTCATTACTAAATTTAGATCTCCAACTATGATTATATTGTTTAGAGAATTCAGTTGCAAAAACTCATTTAATGTTTTCCAACAATCTTTCTTTTCAGACTACAATATCGGTACATATAAATTGAATAGTGCAATGGTTAACTTACTTGAGATATGCTTCAGCTCTGTGAAACACCAATGTTGTGTGTTGTGTAAATTGACGAGCCTGAAGTGATCTTCCTTCCACAAGGTTGCTATTCCACCCAAGGAGCCTCTTGCACTTATTGCTTTTCCTATGTTCTTCTGCCATTTCTTTTTGCTGATCTCTAGAAGGGCTTCCCCTTCAATTTTTGTCTCTTGGAGCATTAGGATGTCTGCAGGTTCCGCTTTCATAAGATCTTTGACCGCTTCTATTTTCATTGGGTTCCCGAGCCCTCTGCAATTCCAAGAGACAGTTCTCATTACTTACTGTTCGGGGAATTTGGGCCTCCTCCTTTTGGCGGCCTTGTCCTTGTGTTTCTGCTAATTGACATTTCTATAGTGGGTTGACTTCCTTGAGTCTTTTGTCTTTCCACTTCTTCCTCCCTCACTTCTCTGTGAGACTTTCTTCCTGCTCTTTTGGTAGGCCTTTCTATGATCTCATCCTTTGAGGAGCTTGGTGAATCATACACTTTCTTTCTTGCTACGTTGGCATATGAGGGAGAGGGAGCTACTTTGGGGGTTTGCCCTTGATCCTCTCCTCCTTTCCCATTAGGGGAGGGTCTTGAATGATTGTTGCTGTTCCTGTTTGCTTCCGGAGTTTCTATGGCCTTGTTGGACTCTGCATTTTGATCTCCTGATTTCAAGGTGGGGATGGTGGTCCCATCTTTGTGTTCTTTCCCCATTGGTTCAGGGTTATTTCCCTTTGGTATTCTTTTATTTTTGGGTTTTGTTGTCCCTGCTTTCTGCACTGTGGTCCATTGTTCTGCTTTCGCGTTCTCGCTCTCCTCTCCTTCCTTTTTTTTTCAGTGTCTTGCGAAGTGGCCGTAACCGTGACAGTGCCGGAATTTGAAGGGTAGCTGCTCATAATCTAGCTCCTGGATGTGCGTCCATTCAGCTGCTGTAAGTTTGATTGCCTCTGGTAACCCTTCCTCCAGATCAACCTCCACACAGATCCGTGCACATGAGTATTGATCTTTTCGAATAGCTTGATCGATATACCTTTCGAGTGAGTTTCCGATAACCTGCTGAGATTTTTGATTCCAGCAATGTAATGGGAGATGCGGTAGACGGACCCAGACTGGAACAACAGATGGAATGTCCTGGGCTGGATCGAAGTCAGGGGTCCATTTGTTCAAGTATAAACCCTGAGGCCCCATGAAGTAAGGACAATTTCTGAAAATGAGACTTTTGTCATCCGAGCTTTCAAACACGAACACATAGAATCCTTTTCCAACAAAATGGCCCTTGATTCCTTCATATACAAGTGACATCCAATTTCTCTGCACCCATGCTTCAACCGATTTGGGAGAGGGCCACAGCCCGGTAAATTGTCCGATGAGCCCTTTGTCTACTAGATTGACTGCAGATCTACAAGTTTATGCTATTGGAAATTCTACAATTGGGATGCAGTCCAAATTTTTAACAAACTTATGTTGTACCTCGGATATTGGTCTCTTGTGAGATCCAGCAATGAGCTTCTTGAATGCAATCAGTTCGGGCAGGGGAGGGGCAGGTTCGGCACCCCCACCGACCTCCATTGGAGATGAACCCAGAGAGAAAAGAGCAGAGGTGGCGTTGCTAGGTCATGCTGCGCAGCGCAGCAGCAACAGCGCGAAAAAAATTCCCTTTGACGTGAAATCTTGATTTGTGTTATTTAAACTTGTTTTTTCTTACTGTATATAGATAGAAAAAATAAATAGGAAAACTTTTCAAAAAGTCTCATTAAAGACAACTCGTTTAAACAATTAGAAGTGAAGAAATATATTATCATATTAATTTGGCAATATTCCATATATGATAATTACAAGTTAAAAAAATATATTATAATTTATCGAATCTCAAATTCAGAGCTTTTTATTAATGGGATCAATCTAAATTAACCCAAACTTTAGAGCAAAGTATTTGATAAGTTGTTTATTTCAGAGTTATTAATCTTCGCCTTGTCAGGGACTATAACATTTGTATTGCGGTCAAATTGCAATTTTAAGCAAAGTTTTCAGAAAATGCCGAGTTATTCTATTTTTGCAGGAATTCAAAAATAATTTTCTAATTTTTTGAAAATCTTATTTCTAATTTCCGATGATCCTAGCAAGTTTCTATGGAACATAATTCATCTAGTGGAGAGTGTTTTATTTTTAATATTTGTTAGTGCCTCGCAATTTATTCAAAAAAAAAAAACTAATTTCTTGAGTGCCCATTCTATCGGTGAGTGTTGTGGAATTAGTATTTTGAGATTAACATTGACACTGACACTCTTATGGTCCTGCTCTTCCCATGATGACAAAATTGACCTAGTTGCAGGTCCTTTGCGTGGGAAAGCAGGGATTGGATGCTACAGAGGTCGTTGTGCGAAGATACTTCTACATATTTCTGGATCGTATATCGTATTAATGTTTACTAGGTATGGAGTATGTGTGGGAACATAAAATATTATTATGTTTCGTTGTTTAGAGATATTACTGTGGAGATTATATCATTACATTTGCTAATTTTTTTTTCTATGTTTGAAATATAAAGTTAGAAAATGATATGAATCAAAGTAGGAATGGTTCTTTGTATATATGGATTGAAATAAATACTATTTTTTGTTTTTTAATTCAAAATATTTATGTTACAATAAAAAAAATATGAACTTACAATAATGATTATTGTTTTTAGTTTGTTACTCGGAAAACCACATAAGTAGTATACATAAAATTTTGGGATTCTTCACATTGTTTTTCAATCTGAAAGTTTAATGATACAAAAACTATATAGAGTGCTACATAGAAAACTAGAGATAGACTAGAAATCATAAAGATATTATTGAAAATTAAATTGTTGCTATGAAGTGGTGCTTTGTTGCTTTTCATTTTGTAGGGGTGTACTTCGGGCCAAGTGACTGAGTCTCTCTTTCAGAGTTTGATGTAGACAGATCCATGCATGTCACCCTCTTAGCTAAGAATATGATCTTCATGTTGATTTTATCCACTTCTCCAAAAGCTCTGCCATGCATATGATGATTTCCTACTAAGTATCAACCCTGTCTGTGAGGACTCTTCCCATTATATTTCTTATGTGCCAATATAGATTAGTCGTTTGCATGTAGGAGGAGGCTCTTTGGTAGAGTTCCCAATGTTTAGGATCCAATCTCTAGTTTCTGTTGAAGTTCAACAAGAAATTTCAACACCTACGCAAGTGTGGGACCATGAGGTCCAAGAAGCACCTACACTAGTGTGGGACCACAGGTCTTAGCATCACCTATATTGGTGTGGGCTAGATTTGGTGCATGTCTATTTTAGTTATCCCTTAATTAAGATGGACAATAAAATGTACTATAATCTCAAAATAACTTGTAATAGTTAACTGAGTGTGATAAACTCAGTTAACTCATGAATTTTGAGTTGAGGGTAGTGGTGAGGCATGTGGAGTAATTCTAGCTGTAACAAAATTTTAAGTGTAGTGGTGCATTAGTTAATGCAGGTTGTAATCAGTTTAACTCAGTTACGTGATTTAAATTCAGTTGTGCTAGTTGTAACTATTAGATACACTAGTGAGAGATCAAGTGAATTAAATATTAATTAATTGACAATCAGTGATCTCACATGCAACTGAGGATTTACTATTATTAGCTTCATGCATGTAAGTTCCTGTGGAGAACCAGTTGAGATCTAGGTGAAAGGGAAGTTGACTATTAGTTGTAGGATTATTGGGTTTCACCCATGCAACCAAACAACCATTGGATTTCCCATGATCCTTGCGTAGTCAATGAAGGTTGAAATTCCTAAATAATAGAGATTGCATTCAGCATGGATTTCCCAAGCAAGGCAGGCTGTCAAGAGGTAGAAAATTGGCTAAGTATTGGTCAGTTTTATCCACGATAGTGTGAGACAGTTAACCGAGTACAAGAGGGCTCTTGTGAGAAGATTTGTATGTAATTGTTTCATGTATCCATGCTGAATATACAATAGAATATAATGGGATTTTGAGCAACAAGATTTCCCAGGAAATTATCTGTGTTGTGGTTTGATTGATTCTTCTTTGCTTCATGTGATTGGCGCTTGTGTTTTTAATTCCGCAATTGATTTGTAGAAGTGATTTAGTATCTAAATTTAGCACATTGTTAGATCGGATTGAATCCATGATATACATGCTTGTTGTATAATTTCTACATGGTATCAAAGCACAAGAAATCACAATAGTGAAGGAGTAGCTGAGTTGGTAACTGAATACAATTTGGATTTGTAAAACCACTTTCTTGGTGCTACAGATGATTCAGGATCGAAATGGCTTTCAATGGCTTGAGATTGGAGTATGCACTCGAGGGAAGCTATAACTATATTTCTTGGAAGGACAAGATGGAGGCAGTACTCGAAGACAATGGCTTGAAGGAATTCATTGACAATGATGTTCCTAAACCCGTTGTGACAGATGCTACAAATATTGATGCATGGAAAAAGAAAGTGGTGAAGGCAAGGAGGATCCTACTGGAGGGAGTACGAGACCACATTGTCTCAAGTCTCCATGGCAAAGTGACACCATGTGCTATGTGGAAAGCTTTGATGGATCTATTTCAGAGCAGCAGTGACCATGGGAAATTGGCACTGAAGGATAAACTTAGGAAGATCAAGATGGAGAAAGGCGACTCCATGCCAAAATATTTAACAAATTTTGTTCAATGTCGGGATGAGTTGGGGAGCGTTGGCATAACTATTGTTGATGATGATTCGGTGAGTTTAGCTCTCATAGGACTTTCTAAGAGTTGGTATAGTTATCAAGACTCTGTCAATGGAAGGGAAAAGTTGCCAGATTGGGAACGATTGTGGTCGTATTTGGTGCAGGAGGAGTTCATACGGAACACCAGATATGTATCTTCATCTAAGAATGAAGATGAAGAAGATTGTGCTTTGGCTGCCAAGGCGAAGAAATGGAAGGAGAAGAAATTCCATTCCAAATCCAAGTCCAAAGATGGTAAGAAGCGGGATATGTCTAGGGTGAAGTGTTTTCATTATCACGAGCAAGGGCATTATGCTACTAACTGTCCACAAAAGAAGAAGAAAAAGAAGGCTTCAGGATCTACAGCTAGTGAGGCTTGGCCTCGTAATTTGAGCTTGACTTCTCATTGATTACATGCATGGTTTCAAGTGCATTGGGATCTGTGTGGTGTTTGGATAGTGGTGCTTCCTTTCACATTAGGGAAGACAAAGAAATTTTCAGTATCTTGGAGGAGAAGGATCTCCAGATGCATATTGAAATGGGTGATGACGGGAAATACAGTACTATCGGGATTGGTATCATTACCTTCCAGAGACAGTCAGGTAAACCGTTTCAATTAAAAGATGTAATGCATGTACCAGGTTTGAAGAAAAAATTAGTCTGAGTTGCAATGTGGGAGGATGGATGCTATAATGTTGTTTTCAGTGAAGGAAAATCTTTCCTGCGACACAAAACAACAGGACAAGCCAAGAAGATTGGGATTCGAGTTAATAATCTCTACAAGCTGGATGTAGATGGATGCACAACATTGATGGGCAAGGTAGACAAAGTGGTGAGCCAGTATGAGGGTGAGTTATGGCACAGGAGATTGGCCCACCTTCACCACATAGCCTTGAAATTCATGCATCAAAATTCTACGGGTCTTCCTAAGGGTACACTTTCGCAGTTAGACACATGCAAGGGATGTACTATGAGAAAATATGTAAATGCCACCTTTCATGAGAAGGAGAACCGAGCCTCGAGGATCCTTAAGAGAGTTCACACAGACGTGTGTGGACCATTATTTTTTGCTTCGACAACAAAACATAAGTACTATGTGATATTTGTTGATGACTTTTCTTGTAAATGTTGTATCTACTTCATATAGAAGAAAGGTCAGACATTCTCAAATTTTCTTGAGTTTAAAGCACTGGTGGAGAAAGACACGAGGAAGCTAGTGAAGGCTCTTAGGAGCGATAATGGTGGTGAGTACATCTCTAATGAATTCAAGAACTTCTGCAGCAAAGAAGGAATTCGAAGAAAATTGATAGCGCCTCATAACCCACAACAGAATGGAGCTGTTGAAAGGAAGAACAAAATGATTGCAGTTGCAGCAAGAGCGATGTTGCATGATCAAGGCATACCAATGCATCTGTGGGCAGAAGCATTCAACACTATGGCATTTGTGCAGAATCATTGTCCTCATAGGATACTTGGCATGAGTACACCAGAAGAGGCTTTCACTGGTAAGAAACCTGACGTTTTACATTTTAATATTTTTGGCTCATCTGTTTATGTGCATGTGACCAAAGATGCCAGGAAGAAGCTGGAACCAACAACCGAGATTGGGATTTTTTTGGGATACACTGAAACTCCCCACAACTATCGGGTGTATTTGCCAAACAACAGAATGATTGTTTTGTGCGACAGGCTATAAAATTTGATGAGGAGAAATCCATGCGCTTGTCCCTTGAGAGGGAGCTAGATTTTCATGCAGAGGAGGAACTCTTGGTTCCCAAGGATGAGCCTCAAGATGTGGAGCAACCGCATGTGGAGGATCATGGAGTGGAAGAAGACACTCATGCAGAGCCATCCATCAGAAATGGTAGAAGGCGCACCAAGAAAGTTGATAGATTTAGACTTGATGTTGCAGATAATGTAGGAACCCCTACTTCATAGCACAGACAAAGACAGTATCCAGACATGTTTATTGTATACATGGCTCTTATGTACAAATGTATTGTGACTGAACCATCTTCCTTTCAAGAGGCAGTGCAACAATCAATTTGGGTTGATGCAATGGTGGAGGATTATGACTCCATTGTCAAGAACAATGCATCGGATATTGTCCCAAGACTGGTCGGCAAATTAGTGGTTGGATCTAGATGGATCTACAAGGTAATGCAAGCTGCTGATGGGAGTGTGGAGAAATACAAGGCCAAATTTGTAGCATGGGGATTCTCACATATTGAGGGGATCGATTATGATGAGAATTTTGCACCAATTGCAAGGTACTCTTCCATTATATCCATCCTTGCACTCTCAGCGCAGATGGGGTGGCGCATTCATCAGATAGATGTGAAAATTTTGTTTCTCAATGGAACCATTGAGGAAGAAGTGTACATAGAGAAGCCATAAGGTTTTGAGATATTCGACAATGAGTCGCATGTGTGTCGACTCAAGAGGGCACTGTATGGGCTGAAGCAAGCACCTCGTGCTTGGTACACTCGGATAGACAAATATTTCATCGAACTGGGCTTCACCAAAAGTGAAGCTGATGCAAATTTGTACCAGATTGTAGTTGAGGGTAAGCTATTGATAATTTTTCTTTATGTTGATGATCTAATTTTGATTGGTAATGAGTTCCTGATACACTCATGCAAGGAGGATCTTGCAAGGGAGTTCGAAATGAAGGACGTGGGATTCCTTCATTATTTCCTTGGTTTGGAAATATGGCAGCGGGATGGTGAAATTTTTGTTTCTCAAGGCAAGTACACCAAAGAGATACTGAGTAAGTTTCACATGGAAAGTTGCAAACCCATGGAGAGCGCAGTCAAGGAAGGCTGAAATTCCTAAATAATAGGGATTGCATTCATCAGGGATTGCGCAAGCAAGGCACGCTGTCAAGAGGCAGAAAATTGGCTAAGTATTGGTCAGTTTTATCCAGGACAATGTAAGACAGTTAGCCGAGTACAGGAGGGCTCTTGTGAGAAGAGTTGTATGTAATTGTTTCATGTATCCATTCTGAATATACAATAAAAGATGGTGGGGTTTTGAGCAACAATATTTCCCCAGTAAATTATATGTGTTGTGGTTGGATTGATTCTTCTTTACTTGATGTGATTGGCAATTGTTTTTAATTCCAAAGTTGATTTGTAGAAGTGATTCAGTATCTAGCTTTAGCACATTGTTAGATTGGATTGAATCCATGATACACATGCTTGTTGTATAATTTCTACAGTTTCCTGGTCCAAAGTGGTCAAGAATGTACCTCTTAGATTGCGTAGTTATTCCACATCTCATATTTCTCTTTGGAGATTTGCAAGGATGATATCCATGTTTCCTTAGTTGCTCCTGCAAATGATTGTGCTTGAGTGCCATAGATGGATGGAGGATTTAAGTCCAGAGAAAATTAGGGGCCAGGACATCCCTGCTTACCTCTATGAGGTGGCCTAGATAATTAGCGCCTAACCATAGAGAAGGAGGGGAAAACCATAGGTTGGGAAAAAGGGGAAATAAATTTGCTAGAATAGATTAAACATAGGCACTCAGAAGCCCAAGGTGAGGAGGGGGGAGGCTAGATGTAACAAGGATAGGGAGGGGTACCTAAGAGGTCAACCAAAAGGACATGGGAGGAGACCATAGGGAGGACAAGTGAGGTGAAAAGTGTGAGAGATGAGGGAAAAATGAAACAGAGATATCCTCCTAGAACAATTAAGCCTAGTGAGGGAAGAAAAACCCAAAATCCTATGAAACTTGTAAATGAAGAAGAGCCAAAAAAAAAGAGAATTCAGGATTGAAACATGATTCCAAAGATGAAGAGTCAAGAGACCAAACCTGGAAATGTTGGAATCACTTTGATAGGTCGTTTTGGGAGATAGGAGGTTGAAGTAGGTTTTGTTCACGATCATAGATCAGACACCCTAGCCTCAATTGTTCCATGGATTAATTTTGTTGATCCAAGAACTCCAACTTTGTTTATCTCCATACTATCCAATTTCCTTCTCACCACCTTTTGACATTATTTTCTTTTTGCATTCCAAGACCTCCCATAATAAGCAACCTCCTTTCCTAACTATACAAGTTATGTTTGATTGTACCTTCCCTAAACGTGGCACCAAAAAAAAAATTTACTTTATTTGAATTTTTGTAATATAAAATACTTTGGGAACGTATATATACATATTTTTCCTTATATTTTTTACATATGGTATTTTAAGCAATAAGACCAACAATGGAATACATAATAATGTCTTTTATATACAATAGATATTTGAAATATTTGAAATTTCAATTTCTTCTTCTTCCGCTTGAATTAATATAGTTTTTGTTGGTTAAAATTTTCTATCGCCTCAAAATTATTGTCATACAAAATCAAAGTTCACAATATACCCTAATATCCATTGTAATCAACTACAAAGGAAACTAATCGACGATGGTGAGGGTTGTTTTATGTCGTCCAATACCATCAAAATTCTCTAACAAGCCTACATATAAGTCACTTGCAGAGACTAATAAAATTACAATATTATTTTCTAGTTATAATTGGCCAAACATTTAATAGAAAGAAACTAATTTACCTGATCCAGGTGGCTCCAAAGACACACAGGACAAAGAGGGCTTGAGAAAGTTCAAAAATCAAAGTGTTCAAAATTATTTAGAACTAGGACCAGATTGTAGATCAAGTCGTCCTGATCGCAGCAGTGTGAACGATTCGTCAAACCGAGCTCGTATGCGAAAGTTAGAGGCAGTCAAAGTTTTGGGTTGACTTGGTGACTTGATAAGCTTAAAGAAGGCGCAATTTCGCCGAAATCCGGCGAGCTCTGGCCAGATTCCAGGTGAAATTTTGGGACACATAAAATTTTTGCTAATGCTTAAAAGCCAAATTTTTAAAAATGAATGGTGGGTTTAATTTTAAATAAAAAATATATATTTTTGGGGTGGCAGGCGACCAACCCTGCCACCCCCAGTCCACACCACCACACATTAAATAATAAATTAAAATTAAGGGGCCGACAACCATGACCCCGTCGGACCCCACGACGCCATAAACATTAAACATGTTATATATGTTATAATACCGTGGGCAGCGAGGCTTGAACCTGCCCGACCGAAATGGTCGTCTTGCCTCCCGGGTGCCCACACCACCCACCACCATTCAATATGCAATGTAACAACGCTACCAACCATAATATATATATATATATATATATATATATATATATATATATATATATATATATATATATATATATATATATATATATATATATATGTATATGTGTGTGTATGTATGTGTGTGTATATATATATGTGTGTGTATGTATATGTGTGTGTGTATATATATGTGTGTGCATACATACATACATACATACATATATATATATATGTATATGTGTGTGTATATATATATGTGTGTGTGTATATACATAGATATATATATACACATATATATACATACACACACACACACACACACACACACACACACATATATATATGTGTGTGTATATACATATATATATGTGTATACACACACACACACACACACACACACACACACATATATATATATATTGCAACAGCCGACAAGGAGTTGGGGGAGGACGCCTAATGTGGGCCTGATCCCCCAAACATTTATTCATTTTATTTAAAAACCAAAATGCGCCCAATTTTTTTTTTAAATATGGAAACAATTTTAAAACCATACCTAATTATGGAGGGGGCGGGGTTTGACCACCCGAACTCCCTCCAACAAACCACCAAATTTACCAACGCGCCAACAACCTTTGGTTGGTAATTCTGCTCAGCAAAATTTACATAAACCTATCTTTTCACAAGTGCACCCAAGCCAAGGCAGAGCAAAGCACACACGAATTTCGATGCAGTCATTTTTTAAATGTTGGGCAGAACCATGAGCAGGCCTAGAAATAGGGAGCGGAACCATGATTCTTGAATATTCCCATGGAGGTAATTTTTCTCCATGTCGGAATATATTCAAGTTTACAGTCATTTTTCACGGTTTTTCACAGGGAACACAATGGAGAGGTCAGATTCACCTTTTGAGTTGCAGATTTCCAGTCCACCCATGGAGCAACATCTCTAAGGAATCTAGGGAAAATCTAAAAGATTCATGTAACCCTAGATTTTCACTTTGTTAGAATTCAAAAATTTGACTGTTGATTTTGCACTATTCGACGACATGAATCTAATGGTGTATTCATATTTTCCATCCGAGCTTTATATTTTTAAGCCACTTTTCAAAGTGGAGTTGCAAGGGTCAACATTTAGTGAGTGAACAGTCATTTTCACACCTTTTGATGCCACGTTTGCAATGGTGATTTCAGATCTAGTAGCGGAGCAACCCATTCTTCAGTCATCTTCAATGTGAGGTATATGATGCATTGATTTCTCATTGTCACATGTATGTTTTATTGAGATCCCTTTGTTGCCATGTTGGCGGGATACTCATAGTCATTATGTGTGAGTTATTTTCATATTGATAGGAGTCCTTGTTGTGAATGAGAGTTCCCATAGGGGAACATCTCGTAGAGAGGTCCAGCCACTCCTGCGTGAGGCAATTTTACTTATACGACAGAGAAAACACCATCCTTGTACATCTTCACTCCTTCCAGCACTTAATGCAGCAACCTACACCATATTAACACTGAGTTCTGGAGACGTAGTCCCTCCTAGACGAACTCCGTTATCAATCTCTTTATGTTGCTAATGCTTGTTATGTTCCTCTTCTTTACAGCATAAAGATGTTCATCTATGTTCATTAACACTATGATTAAATGCAATTTTAGCACATCAACCGAAGTAAAAGGTCTTGGTTAAGGGTATTAGGAATTTACCCGGATCAAGAGGTATCAGAACGGTCTTCTTGTTGATTGGATTGCAGGTGTGGACCATTGAACGTTTTCTCAGTTGAGCAATGGAGGATGTAAAAGATATGTACGAGACCATGCTTAGGGTGTCCGAGAAAGCGGGCATGTTGTACAAAGCTTATGAAAAACAAGCAGCAGACAATGTTGAATTGAATATACTCCTATAGGAAGAGAAGGAGGACAAACATCAATTGCAACTTTAGTCGCAAGCCATGAAAGAGGCATTGGAAGAATTGAAGCACAACAATGAAAGTCTTCAAGCAGATCATGATGTATTGAAGGCACTCCTACAGGAAGAGAAGGAGGGGAAGCAACGATTGTAGCCTGAGCTACAAGCCGCGACAAAGGCCTTGAAGGAAGTGAAGCGCAACGAAGGCTTAGAGAAGCCTTCTTCACCTGTGTCAAAATCGACAGCTGAGGTAAACAGTGTTGATTTATCTTCAGTTTCATCTTCACCGGATATCATTTCTGTTGGAAGTGTGGAGATCCCGATTACAGGAACTATTTGAGATTCCTCACCAAGATAGGGTACAAAGGAGGAGGACTTGACGTTCGTGGCCAAGGCATAACCCAACCATTGGAGGTTGTGCAGAGACCTCACTTTGCACTTTTAGAATACACTGAAGAAGGATGCTCCCCCCTATTGTTCCAACAATTTTCTGCTTCAACAATTTAAAGTTTTGGTTTGCTGCTTCTGTCCACTTGAATGGCTTATTAGTTTCCTTGATTGTTTCAATAATGGGTGCACAAATCTAACTAAATATTCTGATAAATTTTCTATAGAAACTTGCAAGACTGTGAAAGCTTCTTACCTCAAATATGTTTCTTGGAGTTGGCCAATTCAAAATTCCTTAGACTTTTTCCGGATCCATTTTCAAGCTTTCTTTAGAAACTACAAATCCCAAATAGACTAGCTCTTCCTTCATAAAGCTGCATTTCTTCAAATTTATTAGCAGCTTCTCTTTCTGCAAAGTTTTTAGAACCAATTTAAGGTGCTCCAGATGCTCTTCTTTATTTCGACTGAAAATTAGAATATGATCAAGATAAAAAATTACAAACTTGCCTGCATATTCCTTCAAGACTTCATTAATTAATCTCATGAATGTGTTGGGTGCATTAGTGATCCCAAAAGGCATCACTAACCATTCATACAAACCATTGTTTGTTTTAAAGGCAATCTTCCACTCGTTCCCTTCCCTAATCCTTATCTGATGATAACCACTCTTCAAATCAATCTTAGTAAAATATTTTGATCCACTCAAGCAATCCATTAAATCATCCATTCGTGGTAAAGGAAAATGATACCTGATGGTGATTTTATTTATGGCTTTGGAATCTGTGCATGTAATGTTCCAAAATTTTATGGAACATTAAAAACTTTTGTTTTTGCTTTAGGAGGAGAATAAATGGGTAAGAAAACCCATTGATAATAAAAATCCGAATAAGGAACCCTTATCATGTGAAAAGGGATCAATAAAGAACTGGATTTCACACCCCATGTGTGAAAAGGGGCACTTTGCAGGTGGATAATTCTAGAAGAAGCCAAGTTGACTGCGCAGATTGAGAAGATAAGGATCATTTGGTGGGCCAGCGCAGTTTGCATGAGAGGGAGATCATTCTAGAGAGGAAACCCTAAGGTGTGGGGCCCATGAAAAATCACCCTTCACTTGTTTAAAAGGAGAATGAAGCAGCCATTCTCATTCATGTTTTTTATTATCATTTTTCTTGTCTTCTTAGACAAGAGCATTCTCTAGCTGTTTAGCTAAGATGCAGTGCTGCTAGCACTAGGTGTTCCCGGGCGGGAATCCCATCTCTTCCATAGAGTAGCTCTTGGAAGATCTTGTTCTTCATATTCCCCATATTCTAGCTTGAGGCCAAAGCATTCCATTCAGCTCCAGCGCAGTTTCCATTAGTGGTTGAGTTGTGTTGCTGGGTGTTGCAGGGGAGGGTTTCTCAACATCACTTCCGTCATTTTATTTCAGAGGAGGGAGTCTCTATTCCTTTGGGAGATCAGTGAGGGAGTTTCTGATCTTCATTCCATCATATTTGGCATCAGGCCAATTATTTTCCATCAGCAGAAGAGCATCCCTCTTCCTTGACTGCGCAGTTTCTGGAGAACATTTGCAGTGAGGGTTGCAGCATTTCAGTGGGTAGTGAGATCTTCAATGAAAGGATCAACCTTTCCTTTGGGAGAATAAGAAGAGGATTTACATCATATATTGCATCATATTCATCAAGGCTCCTCCTATTTCCAGTTTCTATTGAGTTGCAGCAGCTGCCCAACAACTCTGGCATTTTGGTAAAAATGCCATTTTGTCTAGTTTTCATCCAATCCTGTTAGAGGATTGTTGTATTGTATTTTAAGGGGTTGAGAGCTTGCTCCCCCTTTCTTATTCGAGCTTACATTGCTGTATCATTCATGTACACGTATTTACTGCTGCAGTACCTCCATAGACTGCACAGTCTTAGTTGGGAATAAACTATGCAAGCAGTGTTTTTCCCCATTTCTATGCACATGTCTCATTGAGGCTCTTTACTTGATTTGAGTAATAGAATTCTCAAGAGCTTGTCAAAATTTTCTGCTGCATATATATTTGAAGGCTGATTTAATCTTCATGTGACATAGCTCCTTAGAAATAACGCTGTCATTTCCTTTATTGAGCAAGGTGTTGTTGCAACCCTCTTTATTGGGCCCTTTTCTAAATATAACAGGTGAAGGAGGCTTGTCTCAAGCTCCAAGAAGGAATTTTTTGAGTCCACTTCAGGATTTCAGCTCCAGATAGATATATTCAAAGGATCCTAGACCAGGGACCAAATCCTGCTGCCTCCATTTTTGGGAAATGCATTTTCCAGGCTTGGATTGCTAATCATTCCTACTAGGAAATTTCACATATCTGTAGACAGAGTCTGCAAAGGGCCAGCAAGACTCTGGATCTCACCCTTCATTAGAAGGTGACATATTCGGTAAATTCCCTAGCAGTCCATCTCTGGCACAGACTTGTGATATTTCTGAAAAAGGAATATTACAGTGGGATCAGAGCATCTTTCTTGGCTCAGCCTGTGGCCTTCAAAGCCCAAGAAAGAGAACAGAAGATGAAGAGGATGAGATTGATCTCATCCATTTTTGAAAAGAAGAAGAACCTACCCAATGTAGAAATTATATAACTAATCCGTTATATCTAATATTCTCCTGATCACACACTATTTTAACTTCATGCACAATATAGAATCTATTCCACCATTGATCATCACATGTCGAAATTTAAATCAATTGCATGCACACATGAAACAATAAAAATTCACACACATTAACACAGTGATTTATGGGAAAGCTTAAATCTGAAAACCCCCAACTATCTGTATAATATATGTCATAGAGATCATATAACAATCATCATACAAAGATGATCAATATCAAGCTCTCAGTACAATCCAATCGCTACACACTAATCAGCTCCTGATCTAGCAAATCCGTGCACCGATCTCTGCCACCTGCTAGCCTGCCTCTACTGCGCAATCGCTGCTGAAGAATGGATTTGAATGAACTCGAATCCACCTAGCTTGCACTGCACAATCCTCATTGGCATCTCCATCAATGTGTGGTGCAAACTCATGCAACATTATAGTCACAACTGATAGTCTATCTTTCTCTTTCACCTATCTCTCCACTGGTCTCCACTGAAACTGTCCATGCACTGTAGTTAACTGATGTATTCTCCAGTTGATTAATGAGTTAATATTTAGCTAATTAATTATTAATTAATTCACACCACTCTCACTACTGTATCAATTAGTTAGACTAGATACAACTAGCTCAATTGTGTCTAACTGAGTTAAACTGAACACAACTCCACCAACTACTTCTACAACTCCACCAAACTCTGTCACATGAGTTCTAACTGAAGTCTCGCATGCAATAACTCTAGTTAACCCTTAGGAATAGCGTAATTCATTCTGTCAGCTCCTATGCCACATCTGTGCACTTAACTGAAGTGCTCCAAGAGAATAAGATAATGTTTAGAGTCCAAATATTATTAAGAGCTAATAATATTCAACATTTCTATTTTTAGACTGGCAATCTAAAAATAGATTCCGCCCAATATGTCTAAAAAAATAAGTCCATCTATTTTTCTAACTTGACCAACCATCCACAAATAGCATCCTGCAACTCATAGAATATGATCGACGTGTCTAAAAATAGACATAGTCTAAAAATATACTTGCGCCAAAAATAGCCTACGGTCCCACTTAGTGAAGGCGACTCTTTTCACTAAGCTCATCATCTTGTTGCAATCTCAACACTCCCTCTCAACAAGATAGGGATTATCTGCCACCCCGATCCTATCTCTGTGGTATTCGAATTTGCTCCCGGTGAGCGCCTTCGTCAAGATATCAACATCCTGATCCTTCGTAGGAATGTAAGAAAGTAACATGATCTTCCGCTGCACACAATCTCTGATATGATGGTACCAGATTTCAATGTGTTTAGATCTATCATGAAATATTGGATTAACCGAGAGTTTGATCAAATCTGATTATCACAATATATCACAGTAGGATCTAAGTGTGAACCGAACAACCCGACCAGGATCTTCCTCATCCATATAGCCTCCCATGCAGCCAAACTCGCTGCCATATATTCGCCCTCCGTGGAACTGAGTGCCACATATATTTGTTTCCTGCTATACCAATAAACTTTTGTAGACCCGGTACTGAAAATCCCTCCAGATGTTCTCTTTCTATCTGTTGGGCTCCCTACCCAATCTGCATCCGTGAAGCCATGCAGCTTCACCTCATCTGACTGTCTGTACCAAAATCCATATCCCGATGTGCCTCTAATATATCTCAATACATGCTTCCCCACCTTCCAAAAGATCTTGGTAGGCTTAACCATAGCTTGTGAAAGCTGGTTAATAGCATAGAATATGTCTGGTCGTGTATTGAATAGATACATGAGCGAACCAACCAACTGTCGATAAACAGTTGCATCCACTACCTTTGTCGATGCAGCATCCTCTTTCCTCCAACTGCCAGGAATAGGAGTGTCGATAGGCTTGCAGCCTTGCATGTTGAACTTCTCCAGTATCTCCCGGGCATACTTGCCTTGAGACACAAACATTCCATCAATGCGCTGCCAAATTTCCAATCCCAGGAAATAATGAAGGAGGCCCAAGTCCTTCATCTCAAACTCCTTTGCAAGATTAGCCTTGCATGAGTGTATCAATAGTTCATCACCTGTCAAAATCAAATCATCTACATAAAGTACAATGATCAGCAACTTACCCTCCACCACAATCTGGTATAGGTTCGGATCCGCCTCACTCTTGGAGAATCCAAGTCTGGTGAAATAACTGTCTATCCATGTGTACCAAGCACGAGGTGCTTGTTTCAACCCATACAATGCTCTTTTGAGCCTGCACACATGTGACTTGATGCTGAAGATCTCGAAACCTTCAGGCTGCTTTATGTACACCTCCTCCTCAATGACTCCATTAAGGAACACAGTCTTCACATCCATCTGATGAATGTGCCACCCCATCTGCACTCTGAGAGCAAGAATAGTCCGTATGGAAGAATACCTTGCGACAGGTGCAAAGGTTTCCTCATAGTCGATCCCTTCAATCTGTGAGAAGCCTCGGGCAAAAAATCTTGCCTTGTACTTCTCGACACTCCCGTCAGCTGCTTGCTTCACTTTGTAGATCCATCTCGAACCTACCACTGATTTCCCTTCCAGCCTTGGGACAATCTCCCATGCACTATTTCTGACAATCGAATCATACTATTCCACCATGGCATCTACCCATGCAGGGTCCTCCACAGCTTCCTCGAAAGAGGATGGTTCTGTCACGATACACTTGCTCATCAGAGCCATGTATCCAGTATATCGGTTAGGTGACTGTCTCTATCTGCGCTGTGATGTAGGGGCTCCTACATTTTGCACTGCATCTTGATTCAGTCACTCAACTTCTGTAGTGCGCTTCCGCCCTCTGATGGTTGGCGCTGCATGAGTGGTTTCTTCCACTCCATGAACCTCCCCTTGTGGCTGATCCACATCCCGATGCTCATCCTTAGGAACTAATAGCTCCTCATCTGCATGCAAGTGTGGCTCCCTCTCAAGCAAACACTTCATGGCTTTCTCCTCATGAAATTTGATATCCCATCGCACAACAATCTTTCGATTGTCTAGAAAATACACATGATAGTTGTGGGGTGTTTCTGTGTATCCCAAAAATATCCCAACCTTTGCGGTTGGCTCCAGCTTCTTCCTAGCATCCTTTGTCACATGAATGTAAACAGGTGAGCCAAAAATATTCAAATGAGAAATATCAGGCCTCTTACCAGAAAACGCCTCCTCTGGTGTACTCATGCCAAGTATCCTATGAGGACAACGATTTTGCACATAAACCGCAGTGTTGCATGCCTCAGCCCATAAGTGTATGGGAAGGCCCTGATCATGCAACATCACCCTTGCAGCACCCACGATCTTTATGTTCTTTCGCTCCACAACCCCATTCTGCTATGGGTCATGAGGCGCTATGAGCTCTCTTCGAATTCCTTCTGCGCTGCAAAAGTCTTTGAATTCGCTAGAGATGAATTCACCACCATTGTCGCTCCTAAGAGCCTTCACCTGCTTCCCTAAATCTTTCTCAACCAGTGCCTTGAACTCACAGAACTTTGAGAATGTCTCGCTCTTCTTCTGTATGAAGAAGATCCAACACTTCCGAGAAAATTCATCAACAAAGATCACATAATACCTGTGCTTTGCTGTCGAAGCTACTAAGAAAGGTCCACACATATCTATGTGAATTCTCTCAAGGATTGTCGTTGCGTGACTATCCTTCTCGTGAAAGGTGGCTTTCACAAATTTTCCCAAATTAAATCCCTTGCACTGATCTGACTGCACAAGTGTACCTTTGGGAAGCCTGGTAGAAATCTGCTGCAAAATTTTCAAAGCACCATGGTGAAGGTGGCCCAATCTCCTGTTCCACAGCTCACCCTCATCCCGGCTCACCACTCCTTCTGCCTTGCCTGCCATTGTTGCGCAGCCATCTACCTGCAATTGATAAAGGTTCTTAACTCGAACCCCTATCCTCCGAGTTTCACCAGTTGCCTTACTGGTTAGGAAATCCTTTCCCTTGCTAAAGACAACATCATATCCCTTGTCTTCCAACATCGCCACAAAGATCAGATTCTTCTTCAATCCTAGAACATGCATGACATCCTTCAAGATGAAAGGTTTTCCAGACTCCCTCTCAAAGGAAATGGTCCCAATACCAGTCGCACTGTATCTACCATCATCGCCCATCTCAATGTGCACTCCAAGATCCTTCTCATCCAGATCAGTAAACAAATCTTTGTCTCCGGTCATATGGAAAGATGCACCACTGTCAAGAAACCACACTGATCCCATCACACTTGACACCAAGCATGCGATCAATGAAAAATCCAGCTCAAAATGCGAGGCTAAGGCCTCTCCAGCTGCAGATCCAAAGCCTGCTTATTTTTCTTCTTTTGTGGACAATTAGTGGCGTAATGTTCATGTTGGTAACAATGAAAGTAGTTCACCTTGGACATGTCCTGCTTCTTGCCTTTCGCACCGGATTGAGAAGGATTTTTCTTTCCCTTCCCCTTCCTTTCTTTGGAAACCAAAGCACAATTTTCTTCATCTTCATTCTTCGATGAAGATCCATCCCTGGTACTCTGCCTTATCTCCTCCTGCACAAGATCCGATCAAAGTCGCTCCCATCTTGGAAGTTTCTCCCAACCATTGACTGAGTCCTCATAGGAATGCCAACTCTTCGAAAGCCCAAGGAGAGCCAAGCTCAACAAGTCCTCTTCATCTACAATAATGCCCACACTTCCTAGCTTGTCCCTGCACTGGAAAAACTTTGTGAGGTACTTGGGTATACTGTCGCCTTTCTCCATTTTTTATTTTGCTGAGTTTATCCTTGAGCATCAACTTCCTCTAGTCGCTCTTGCTTTGGAAAAATTCTGTCAATGCTTTCCACATCAATAATGGAGAAGATTTACCATGAAGGCTGGACACTATGTGATCCTTCACACCTTTCAACATAATTCTTGGACACTTTGCTGTCTTCTTTTTCCATGCGTCAAGTGCGGCAACATCGCTAGAAGCAGGTTTTGGAATTTTTGCATCTATGAACTCCTTCAACCCATTATCCTCCAGCACCCCCTCCATCCTGTCCTTCCATGCAATATAGTTCAAGCTTCCCTCAAGGGCATACTCCAATTTCAATCCATTGAAAGACATTTTAATGAATGCTCAACTTCGACACCAAGAAAACACTGTTGCAAATTCGAATTCCACCAGCTCAAAACTCAACTGTTTCAATAATCTGCAATTGCTCCAATGATCAATGCTTTGATACCATGTAGAAATTATATAACTAATGTGTTTTATCTAAGATTCTCCTGATCACACACTATTTTAACTTCACGCACAATACATAATCTATTCCACCATTGATCATCACATGCCGAAATTTAAATCAATTGCATGCACACATGAAACAATAAAAATTCACACACATTAACACAGTGATTTATGGGAAAGCTTAAACCTAAAAACCCCCAACTATCTGTATAATATATGTCATAGATATCATATAACAATCATCATACAAAGCTGTTCAATATCAAGCTCTTAGTACAATCCAATCGCTACACACTAATCAGGTCCTGATCTAGCAAATCCATGCATCGATCTCTGCCACCTACTAGCCTGCCTCTACTGCGCAACCCCTGTTGAAGAATGGCTCTGAATGAACTCGAATCCACCTGGATTGCACTGCGCAATCCTCATTGGCATCTCCATCAATGTGTGGTGCAAACTCATGCAACACTATATTCACAACTGATAGTCTATCTTGCTCTTTCACCTATCTCTCCCTTGGTCTCCACTGAAACTGTCCATGCACTGTAGTTAACTGATGTATTCTTCAGTTGATTAATGAGTTAATATTTAGTGAATTAATTATTAATTAATTCACACCACTCTCACTAGTGTATCAATTAGTTAGACTAGATACAACTAGATCAACTGTGTCTAATTGAGTTAAACTGAACACAACTCCACCAACTACTTCTACAACTCCATCAAACTCTGTCACATGAGTTCTAACTGAAGTCCTCCATGCAATAGCTCTAGTTAACCCTCAGGAAGAGCTTAATTCCTTTTGTCAGCTCCTGTGCCACATCTGTTCACTTAACTGAAGTGCTCCAAGAGAATAAGATAATGTTTAGAGTCAAAATATTATTAAGAGATAATAATATTTGACATATCTATTTTTAGACTGGAAATCTAAAAATAGATTCTACCTAATATGTCTAAAAATAGAAGTCCATATATTTTTCTAACTTGACCAACCATCCACAAATAGCATCCTGCAACTCATAGAATATGATCAACATGTCTAAAAATATACTTGCGCCAAAAATAGCTTGCGGGCCCACTTAGTGAAGGCGACTCTTTTCACTAAGCTCATCATCTTGTTGCAATCTCAACATAAGGAGGAAGAGAAAACAAAAAAGGAAGACCCCTACACTTCCTATTCACATCTAGAATGAAATAAGGAATTGAGCAGGAGAGAGACTCCATCTCTCGGAAGGAAGGAGAAGAAAATACTCACAAGTCTTCTTCCCAAATCTATGCAAGGCACACATGAATATTTCATAAAGGTTAGGAGGGAGATTGATGGAGAATCTCAAAGAGGGTTCAAAACTGGAGGAAGCCCTAGATTTTCACATGGTGAGGGTAAGCATGCAGCTACACACCGTGATGAACATCGAAGTCAAAGGCCCAACATTTCTGTGAGGAAGATGAAAGAAGGAGGAAACCCTTAGTGATTTATTGAAGGAGTATGAGTCTCACACTCATAGATTCAGAAACTAGCCCACTTTTTCTGAGTTTTTCAAGAGTAAGGTGAAAGGGAAGGATCAACAAGATAGATTCCATCTATCTGCTTTTGGAGGTTCACCTTCATATTCAGCCAAAGATTGGGTGGAGGAGCAAAACACCTTCCAACGACAGCACCACATTTCAGAAGAAGAAATCATCAAAGTTGCAGTACTGCATTTGTGAGGTAAGGCTCATGCATGGTGGAAACTTGAGTCCATTTCTTTTGAGAATGTTAAAGCTTCATCTTATGTAAATTTCACTAAGTCATTGGTGGAAAGGCTTGATCAAAACATTCTTGAAACTCATGTGATGGAGTTAAACCAAGGGGCTCAAACAAAAACCCTGCATAGAAATGCAGAACCACCCCAAGAAACCCTTGGAGGAGCTAGAAACTTGCATCAAGCCTTGTTGGAGGCCAAACTTTTATCCCACACATTTGAGCAACAAAACAGAGAGCTCTCTTTTTCAAAGGTGGATCAGATTATTAGGATTTTGCCCAACTTTATTGCAAAAACAGAGGGCAACAATGCTGCCAAATATAGAGATCATCTAGTACCTCATGCAGAGGAAGAAGGAGCTTTTTCTCCAAATAGAGGGATTCTTGTGTCTTTGCAAGAAGGTCCCCAGGATCTCATGCATGGAGATCAAGGCACACTTCATGATTCACATGTGCCATGGAAGATGAGGTGTAAAACCATGAAGATTTAGGAAGGAGATAGAGGAGATACCTAGCACCATGTGATGAGGAGGGCCCATCTCTATCCATTTTTGGAGGTCATTACACCTAGGAAGGTGATTGAGCTGTGCAATGGAAGCATGGACAGGGTTGTTCATCCATGTATACAGTCATCTTCAAATGAGAATGTCTCATTGAGTGGAGACATCACACCAAGGAAGCCACTGGTTCAGAAGAGGAGGATAGATGCTTCAGACAGTGAGGCATCAATCACTGATTTCAGCAGTGTGGAGGCCTTTGGACAGCTTGCTGCAGCGCCGGGGGTTTTTGGTAAAACCAAAGCAGAGGGTAGCATCCCCTCACCATCATTTTTACCCACTCTCCTTTAAGTACCTGCGCTATGGTAGGGGAAGCAAGGGAGGGACAAAAACCTTCCCACTTGTACAGTTAGCATGGGGGCAGTATATGCACACCACTCTTTGGAGGGATGGGCACAATCACTTCTTTTCCTTGGAAGGAAGAGGAGAGATTCATCTATGAGTTGCTCCCTTTGCATGAGCAGAAAACATGGTAAGGATATTGTTAATTTATATGATTTACATGTTTATTCCTTAACCATGTGTATGTAGGATGATGCTCCAAGGAGGAGCATTCTTTGTCAAAGGCTCCTTGGTCTACTTGGGCCTAAGAGCATAGTTGATGACCATCCCCTTGATGGACTTGGGGGAGATTTGTATTTTGGAGGGTATGCTCCTCATGTCTCATACACCATTCATTTCCTCCAAATACATGAGGAGAATGTAGCAGCAAACTGGTGGTTGAATAACCACATCTTTTGTCATTCTCTCTGGCGCTGGTTGCATAAGAGGGATCAATGTCCCACTCAATTGCTATATATGGCAGCCAACATGACTTATAATTTAGCTCTCTATGCTGCTACAGATCATACTATCATTGGGAGTGTTAGTGTCAGTCTTTGCAGCCTTCCTCCAGTGATCAAACATGCTCTTACAAAGTGATTTTAAGGTGTCAAGGTCAAATTTTGTCATTTCAGTGAGTCTTCAAGAAAAATTTGGTCACTAGGTATTAGGTCTAGGGTTTGTTTTCACTCCTGTCAAAGTTGTCCAAATGTAGGTCCATGTCACCTTTCAGCTGAGTGTACCATCATTCAGAGGGTTTTCATCATCATGTCAAGTTCCACTGGGTCATTTTACACCTTGTTCATGCTTCAGTTGTGCCTAGGTAAGGTTCATTTCCCTCTCCTAGGGTTTTGAAGGTAATTTCTCTTGGATGGTCAAATCATCAACAAAACTTGTATCCTGATGTTCATACAACTTCCCCTATCCTTAATGTACCTTATTAAACACTTCCCATCACCGAGATCCCCTAAATTCCTCATTTTCGCACAAACCCTAGTTTCTTGCTACAACTTGGCAATTTTCTAGGCTAGGCCAGTGTTTTTCCCTTTTGGACCCCTTCCCCTCACTCAATATTTGAAATTCCACTTTCCCCTGCTTCCTAACATCTCTCCCTACTTCCAAAATTTTCTCAAGAATTTAGAAGCCCCTTATCCCCTTCATTTCACTTCATTTCGACAAATCCCCTGTTCCACACATCGGGATAGGTTTTACTTAAATGATGTTTCTGAGCAAGAAAAGATTAATTTGGGAAAAATGAGAGAGGTTTTTGTCCAAAATAGGCCAAGGAAGAAAAAAATCCTTCACTTTTTACACAGGTTTCATGGTTTTAGAGAAATGTAAAAAATACAGTTGCCTCAGGAGAATTGATGCACCTCTGAAGTGACCTTGGGAAAATCAAGCTTTCTCCTAGCTTGGTTGGCCAAATGACTTGCTTGATGAGTCAAATGATAACTAGACACAAAGATATTTCCAATGAGATATCATGAGATCAATTTGGAGTTGAGGAAGACCTTAAAAATTTGACTGCAACAGCACTCTGCCTTGAGGCAGCCTCATTTTGCACATTTTGACCAGTATTTGGAGATTTGATTTTTGACAAGTCAAATGAACTCCAAATTGAAAAATTATAGTTGGGTTGGAAAGTAGACTCAATAAGCTTTCCAACGAGCTATTCTGTGCCCAATTTGGACACCAGGAAGGTGTCCAAAAGTCTCCTGCAAAAAGGCGCGACGCATAAGGAAATCAAGCGCGGCGCATTGGAGGATTTTGCTCATTTTTGGTCAAAAGCTCTGTTTTTCACCTAGTTTTTTCATAGTTTGACTTTTTTCCCTCTAGTTGTCAAACTCATGATGTAATTAAATATAACATGATGGATTTTGATGTAATTTTTCTAAATTTTCACTCATAGAGGTAGATTCATCCATCAAAAGGTAATTTGCAACTGAATGAATCAGTTGCCTAGTTTTTAGAGGCAAGCTATTCCACTGCCTACTTTCTAGTTCTCAGTTTAGATTTTGTTGGAACAGCTCCTAAAATTATGATCTCTACCCCTAGAGGCTGGGATGAGTTATTGTTTGTCTATATCTTGTGATTTTTCAGTCATTAGCATGGTTGGACTTTTGGGAATGCTTTGAGCATCATTGTACATTCATCTCTGCAGTTTGGCAAAGGAATAGACCAGGGTTTGCAGCACTCTATGGGATTCATGTGGCATCTTGCTTTGATATTGTAGTTCTCTTTGTAAATTTAAGTCTACTGGTGTTTTATGTATACCATTTTCTCTCTTATTTCTTCTTAACTTAAACAAACAAGGGTAAGGGTAGAATTCATTAAAATTTGCAGTGCTCTACCAAGGGTTTGTTTAATTTTCTATGTTTTCAGCTGTTTGAAGAGGATAATTGAAGGTTTCTTGCCCTCTTCAACTCCTCACCTATCTAAAGCTCTCCATTTCATTCAAAATTGAAGTGTTAAATCAATTTCCCGGCTTGCCCCATTCAGATCTTTGCAAAACTGAGCCTCATTCCCCAGACCCAAAATCTTCCTTTCCATTTGAGCCAACAAAACACCCTTAAAATCAATAAAAATATTTTGCATACATACCTATCCTAAAATCGGTCTTCACATCAAGTCATCTCAAACCTCATTGATCATTTTTTGCAAGATTGATAAGGAGAGAGCCCTCTCCCGATCTGGTAGGGCTAGCTACCAGGTTAAGCGTGGTTTGATGTTACCCTAGATTCTGCATTTCTCAGCCTGAGGTAGATTTAGGCCATAATAGGGAGCATGATTGGGAGAAAGGCACATGGGATGGATGTGTCCTTTGGGGGAGAAGATCCCCATACTTTTTGCAGGGCATGCTCTAAGGGGAGCATGAGAGATGACGTGGCCACCATAATTCAACACTTATTCCTTCTTGAGGTGAGCCATGGGAGTGATGGGGAGTCATATGATGGTGTTCATATCCTTCCCATCACAAAGGAGAGACATTGGGCCAGCTTGATTCAAAATGGAGGAGGGAAGATCCTTGGAGATCCAAACTTCATCTTTCCACTTGAGGGCAACATTTCTACAGCCCAAGAGCAACCTTCACTCTACACTTTTCATAAGTGGAGGGGTGAACAGCGTGGGGTAGGATATGATGCCTACCACTTTCAGATCTTTAGCCCACCTTCTTTGTTGGAGCTTAAGGTGGAAGAAGATGTTCAACAGTTGACTTATCTGGAGGTAACTAGATTCATATGGATGGTTGCTTGGGGATGGAGGATTCACATGAGGAGAATGTTCTTCCCAATTCATTTTGACACCATGCCTCAAGGAGACCTTTGGACAACACCTTATTGCCTTCTTGAGTACATTCCATGTTCATGATGACAGCCACATTGGCTAGTTTGTGTGCTTGGGAGGAGCAGTATGGAGACTCTTTGTTGATACAACATCTCATTATTCATGAGGAGTACATCATAAGTAGAGGAAGAGGAAATCCTACAGTTATATCCTTACAAGTTGCTTGAGGGAAAGCAACATTTGGGAGGGGAGGACTATAATGTTCCAAAATTTTATGGAACATTAAAAACTTTTGTTTTTTCTTTAGGAGGAGAATAAATGGATAAGAAAACCCATTGATAATAAAAATTTGAATAAGGAACCCTTATCATGTGAAAAGGGGTCAATAAAGAACTAGATTTCACACCCCATGTGTGGAAAGGGGCACTTTGCAGGTGGATAATTCTAGAAGAAGCCAAGTTGACTGTGCAGATTGAGAAGATAAGGATCACTTGGTGGGCCAGCGCAGTTTGCATGAGAGGGATATCATTCTAGAGAGGAAACCATAAGGTGTGGGGCCCATGACAAAGCACCCTTCACTTTTTCAAAGGGATAATGAAGCAGCCATTCTCATTCATGTTTTTTATTATCATTTTTCTTGTCTTCTTAGACAAAAGCATTCTCTCGCTGTTTAGCTGAGATGCAGTGCTGCTAGCACTAGGTGTTCCCGGGCGGGAATCCCATCTCCTCCATATATTAGATCTTGGAAGAGCTTTTTCTTCATATTCCCCATATTTTGGCTTGAGGCCAAAGAATTCCATTTAGCTCCAGCACAGTTTCCATTAGTGGTTGAGTTGTGTTGCTGGGTGTTGCAGGGGAGGGTTTCTCAACATCACTTCCGGCATTGTATTTTAGAGGAGGGAGTCTCCATTCCTTTGGGAGATTAGTGAGGGAGTTTTTGATCTTCATTCCATCATCTTTGGCATTAGGCCAATCATTTTCCATCAGCAGAAGAGCATCCCTCTTCCTTGACTGCGCAGTTTCTAGAGAACATTTGCAGTGAGGGTTGCAGTGTTTCAGTGGGTAGTGAGATCCTCAATGAAAGGATCAGCCTTTCCTTTGGGATATTAAGAAGAGGAGTTACATCAGATATTGCATCATATTCAGCAAGGCTCCTCCTATTTCCAGTTTCTATTGAATTGCAGCAGCTGCCCAGCAACTCTGGCATTTTGGTAAAAATGCCATTTTGTCTAGTTTTCATCCAATCCTTTTAGAGGATTGTTGTATTGTATTTTCAGGGGTTGAGACCTTGCTCCCCCTTTCTTATTTGAGCTTACATTGTTGTATCATTCATGTACATGTATTTACTGCTGTAGTACCTCCATAGACTGCGCAGTCTTAGTTGGGATTAAACTATGCAAGCAATGTTTTTCCCCATTTCTATGCACATGTCTCATTGAGACTCTTTACTTGATTTGAGTAATAGATTTTTCAAGAGTTTTTCTACATTTTCTGCTGCATATATATTTGAAGGCTGATTTCATCTTCATGTGACATAGCTCCTTAGAAATAACGCTGTCATTTCCTTTATTGAGCAAGGTGTTGTTGCAACCCTCTTCATTGGGCCCTTTTCTGAAGATAACAGGTGAAGGAGGCTTGTCTCAAGCTCCTAGAAGGATTTGTTTTGAGTCCACTTCAGGATTTCAGCTCCAGACAGATATATTCAAAGGATCCTAGACCAGGGATCAAATATTGCTGCCTCCATTTCTGAGAAATGTGTTTTCCAGGATTAGATTGCTAATCATTCCTACTAGGAAATTTCACATATCTATAGACAGAGTCTGCAAAGGGCCAGGAAGCCTCCGGATCTCACCCTTCATTAGAAGGTGACATATCCGGTAAATTCCCCCGTAGTTCATCTCTGGCATAGACTTGTGATATTTCTGAAAAAGGAATATTACAAGGCACATGCGCCATTCACCTCCTTTCTTTGGACTGAGTACTGTTGGTACAACACATGGACTAAGGCTTTCTCTTATCAACCCCTTATCCATCAACTCCTACACTTGTCTTCCAACTTCTGCATTTCCTTGAGGATTTAACTTGTAAGCTACTTTATTCGGAAAACTTGCTCCAGGTATTAGATCAATATGATGACTAATACACCTAATTGGTGGTAATGCATTTGGTAACCCATCCACAATAATATCAGCAAAATCATTCAACATATTTTGGATTTCTTTAGATAAATCTTCTAAATTTGTGGAAGTTAGAATTACCTTGGGTCTTCCTATAACAACAAAATGCATCTCCTTATCCTTCTCTAATTCTTGCAACGGTTCTTTCCCACTCATCAACATAACATTGTTTCCAGGTGTTTCTTTGCTGGCTGCATCCTTTGAGCTGGCTCTCCTGCTTCTTTTTCTGCTTTAAGAAATACTATTTTTAATAACAAATATTCTCCTACTTCGGGTGGTTCCTCTTTACCTGCAATCTGAGGAATTTCTTCCTTTGTTTCAACAATATTCACATTTCTCTGGGTTGTTGACTTATTATGAGGACAATCCCATGACCCATGTCCCCACTCACCACATGTAAAGCACCGAATATGTCTTCCTCAGCCTCTACCTCTAGGTACAAACCTTCCTCGACCAAAGTCTCCTCTCTGTGGTGATCTACCTCTGGGTACAAACCTTCCTCGATCAAAGTCTCCTCTCTGTGGTGATCTGCTACTCGAACCTCCTGTTTCATTCTGGGAATGTTGAAATCCGGGTTTGAATGTTCCTCTTCCTCTTGCTAAACTCTTTCCTCGATTCCTCTAACTTTTATTTCTCCATATCTTCTCTTATGCTTTTAGGGTTATCTGGTAAGCATCCTCAATTGTCTTTAGATTTAATAGACTGACCGCATCCTGGATATCATACCTCAAACCATTTATATACCTGGATACTTTCTCAACATCATCCTCCACATGTCTAGCTTTGATATTCAGTTTATAAAATTCCTTTGTATATTCTTTCACTATCATTCCTTTTTGTTTAAAATTATGTTATTGCTTAAAAATATTTAACTGATAATCCTTGGGCAGGAAATTACTTTTTTTTGCTTACCATTTTGTCCCATCGCTTGATTTTTGGCTTTCCTTTTCTCTGTCTAGATACTTGTAACTCCTCCCACTAGATAGTTGCATAACCCTTTATTCTGGTAGCTGCAAACTTCACTTTCCTTTTGTCTTCAACTTCTTCAAATTCAAAGCACTTGTCTAATGAACTGATCCAATCCATTAACTCCTCCATATTGAGATTTACCTCATACAAAGGTACATCCACCTTTGGTCTTCCAGTTGCCTTAATCAACATTTTTAGCATTTTAGCTACGTCATCTTCTGCTTCTTCTTCTTCCTCAGAAGTTTCCTCTGTTGCACTGACATCTCCTTCTTTAGGTGCTCTCCTCTGAGCAACTTCTACTGTCTCCATTCTTATACGAAGATGTCGAATTTCATTTAGCAGAATTGCATTAGCTTCTAGTATTCCACGACCTATGCCAACTACTCTCCTGGGTGGCATATTTTCTCCAACTTTCAAGAACAGACTCAAGTATTCTTTGATACCAAATGATGCAGACTAGTTGCAGAAATATCAGAGTATGCGCGGAAACTATAGAGTTTACACTCTACACAACATTATTACCCGCAGCGGGTTTGTTTTATCTTCGGGGCTTGTTAAGCATACATACATATGGCGTGATCAACATCATTATTATAAACAAACACATATAACCCAAACCAATGGGTTTGCACGAAAACTCTTACCGGAGGGTCCCATGACAAGCCCGATCAATCACTGGCGATCGCAGATCGTACAAATTGTAGTTTAGCTTTAACACTTACACTTAATCCTTTCGAATTTCGAAACTGCATTGATCTAACACATGTCCTCTTCCTTTTCGCATCACAAATAAAATAGTTCATTTCCTAAGTCTTGCGAAGTCGCTTCCCGACGCTCGGATCTCCACCGTTGGGTTAGTCTCATATCTGACGATCCCCATTGTCTCTCCACTCCTCACTTCGTATTTCCAATTAAACCATTTAACTTGCGACTCTTTAAAATTTAAACCCATTTCTGAGTGATGTGCAAAGGTTTTCAACTTACGATGAGATATCTCCCGTTGATCGAGTTCAGATCTACGACCCTCGTCGCGCCTGCAACCCGATTGTCTTTATGCTATATAACTTAATATATATGTGATTCAATAGAGTTTAAACAAAATAGTTTGAATAGAGAGCCCGATTGATAAAAAACACTTGAAAATTAATAATAGATGAATTTACAGAGCTAAGCCCTTAATCGACTAGTTATTAAAATTGTTTATGCTCTCTCTGCTCTCGTCTCTCATACACCTAATTCACACTATCACATTTTTTCCTTACACTCTGCTCTCCCTCTCACCTATATTATATATTTATATAACAAATTTGAAGCAGTCCTTCTCACCTAAAATAGATTTTTGTTTAACCACTCCAACAAAAAAATGCTACTCTATTTCTAATTTCATATCCTACTTGGCTCAATCTCCTCCCAGGGCGAAACCAATTCTATTTCTATTCCTAATTAATTTAACAAACCCCAACAAACTAACTTCTCTCTTTTAAAACTAAGTAAAATATTAATGGCCAATGTTTATCCACCTCATGGTTAGCCACAACATGTGAACATCCAATCACATTGTTGGCTAAGTCTGGATGCTCCTACATCATTATGGAGGGGGCGGTGTTTGACCACCCAACCTCCCTCCAACAAACCACCAAATTTACCAACACGCAAAAAATCTTTGGTTGGTAATTCCGCCTAGCAAACTTTACATAAACCTGTCTTTTCACAAGTGTGCCCAAGCCAAGGCAGTGCAGAGCGCACACGAATTTCGATGCAGTCATTTTTTTAATGTAGGGAAGAACCATGAGCATGCCCAGAATTAGGGAGCGGAACCATGATTCTTGAATTTTCCTAGGGAGGTAATTATTCTCCATGTCGTAATATATTCAAGGTTATAGTCATTTTTCACAGTTTTTCATAGGGAATGCAGTGGCAAGGTCATATTCGCCTTTTGAGTTGTAGATTTCAAGTCTGCCCATGGAGTAGCATCTTTGAGGAATCTAGGGGGAATCTGAAAGATTCCTGTAGCCCCATATTTTCACAATGTCAGAATTCATAAATTTGACAGTCGATTTTTCACTATTCAACGACACGAATCTAATGGTGTATTCAGATTCTCCATCTAAGCTTTATATTTTTCAGCCACTTTTGAAAATGGAGTTCCAAGTGTCAGCATTTAGTGAGTGAGCAGTCATTTTCACACATTTTGACGCCACGCTTGCGATAGTAATTTCAGATCCAGCAACAGAGCAACCCATTCTTCTGTCATCTTCAGTGTGAGGTATATGATGTGTTGATTTTATGTACTTATTTGTTTCTTTTCTATGAGAGGCATTGTGCTATATAGATCCCTGTTGATGTTTGATGTGGGATCTTATTTGTTCTTGATGTGAGATGTAATTTCTATCATGGATTTGTATTATGTTTGAGATCCCTTTACTGCCATGTTGGTGGGATACTCATTGTCACGTGTATGTTTAATTGAGATCCCTTTGTTGCCATGCTTGCGGGATACTCATAGTCATTATGTGTGAGTTATTGCCATACTGATAAGAGTCCTTATTGTGAATGAGAGTTCCTATAGGGGAACATCTCGTAGAGAGGTCCAGTCACTCCCGCGTGAGGGAATTTTCCTTGTATGACAGAGAAAACACCATCCATGTACATCTTCACTCCTTCTAGCACTTAATGCAGCGGCCTGCACCATCTTGACATTGAGGCCTGGAGACGTAGTCCCTCCTGGACGAACTCCGTTATCAATCTCTTATGTTACTAATTCTTGTTATGTTCCCCTTATTTACATCATACATATGTTCATTTATGTTCATTAACGCTTTGATTAAATGCAATTCTAACACATCAACCAAAGTAAAAGGTCTTGGTTAAGGGTATCAGGAATTTACCCAGATCATTACCGAAACCAAATCATGATCCAAAAGGACTAGATTGTTAGTTTATGTTTGGGGTGGTAGCGTAAAAGTGTTCTAGTCTCTATGATCTCTAAGAGGCTAAGGGAACACAAGATCTCCAAAATCTAGAAAATGTTTCGCAAGAAAATACTTGGAGACACCTTAATTAAATTAATTAGCTAATAACTAAAAATTTCCCAAGTCTAACTTAGGAAAATTGGTTAATAAAAGTGAATTAATTATGGAAATTCTATTTTTCTCTGAAATATTCTATTGATCAAGTCAATTTGATCTTAGAAATATGTTGAAATGTGATCGTCGTCGTAGAGACTCCAATGAGAGATTATAAGAGCAAGTCAAAGGGGTTGGAGAAGTGACATCAGAGCATCGAGTATTTTGTGAGCAGTTCGACTACCTAGTTGTAGGTATTCACCAAGGGCCCAGTTGAATCTAGGGAAGCATCAAAGATAGAAGGATCAATAGATATTTGAGAGCATGATTCCAGAGGAATTTTCCTCAGTATTTTCCAGTGTCTAGATGAAAAGAAGAGGAGGTCGAATTCATTTACAAAGGAGGCTGCTACAGTTAGGGCGAGTAGCTAATTTTTATATTGCGAGTGGCTAGAGGAGCAACATTTTAGTTTCCAGTTTTTAGATCAGTGTCTCAGAGGCAAAGCGATTTGGTTTCAGAGGCACGGGGAGGCAAGATGACTTGTAGGAAGGTGATTCTAGGTCAAGAGAGAGTGTCAAATCAACTTGCAGAAGGATAAAAGGGTTCACAAAGTATCAAAGCAATAAAGATCATATTAGATGCTCTAGAAGTGAGGTTTATGCAGTTCAGAGGGAGGTCTGAAGCACAAAGAACTAGTTTTTTGCAGTCCTAGCCAGGAAGTGTGAATTGCAGAGAGGCCACAATTCGATTTCTAGTCGAATCTAGAGGACAAATGTGAATTGACTTAGAGTAGTAGCGGTAGGTAGTGATGTTTTCAAAAAGGATTTTGGTGAGTAGATCAATGAATCACATAACAAATCTAGCACACATATTTTTAGCACAAGGCTTTTGCAGTAATAGATCCGCACAGGGAAAGGAAGAGAAAGAACACAAAGGGAATTTCCAGGAAAATTCTTAGTGGATTTCAATTTTCCCAATATCAGGAAGGAATGTTGAAATTTACAAAAAGAGAAGATTGTAGCAGGAAAAGTGATTTTCTAGTGTGAGCTCGCTATTACAACCAATTATTTTTTAAGGGTCAGTAGTGCATGTGCGAGAGCCGAGATATTTTCTAGAGGTAGAGCAAGATACCCTGAAGAAGTAGTAGGTAATGCGAGTTCTAGGAAGGGATTCTGGAGGCAAGTGCGAGTTACCGAGAGCATAACTATACAATCTAGAGGGGAGTATGAGTTGTAGGGAGTAGGTCAAGTTACTTTTTCAAAAGGAGGAGATTTCCCTGGTTATTAGTTCTTCAATTTTTGAGTTTCACAAAGATGGTCGTAGCAAGACTAAGAGATCGTGAAAGGTTGGATGGAGCCTCCAACTTTAGTCTTTAGAAGGACTGGATGCTATTCCTTTTGGGTGAGCATGGTCTTAAGGAGTTTGTGACAACAATTTTAGTTCTATAATTAGATCCTATCTTGTTACATGATTACAAGAAGGACATGTCCAAGGGTAGGAGGATGGTCCTAGACAGAGTATAAGATCATATCATCCTACATATTACAGAGAAGGTAACTACAAAGGAGATGTGGGATGCCATCGTCAAGTTTTACCAGGATCCTTCCGAGAGTTGAAAGATGATTCTTAAACATCTTAGGATAGTCAAAATGCAGAAGGGAGAGAACGTAACATCCTATATCACTAGAATTCAGGGTGTTAGAGATGAAATTGCAACCATTGGAGAGAATCCAATAAAGGAGGAACTGGTGTTTACAACTCTAAAAGGGTTTACAAAGGAATGGCAAGCTTTCGTTCAGGTGATTACTGGACAAGATAAGCATCAAAATTGGGAACTCCTATGGAGAGAATTCATTTAGGAGGAGATAAGGCTCAGTCTAATCGATGGTATGACCAACAATAGTGGAAATGAGCCAAAGGTAGAAAAGGAGGAAGAAAGACACTCTTGTAGGGAAGGGAAAAGAGAAGAAGGGTCCCAACCATGGAAATGACTCTAAATGAGACAAGAAGGAATTTTCAAAGTTCAAGTGCTTTGTATGTGGTGAACTTGGTCACTACATTAATCAGTGTATGAAAAGGAAGAATGACAAGAAGGGGAAGAAAATCTAGTTGCAACGACTTGGTAGATCTGTGAGAGATTAGTACACATAGATGCAATGATGGTAGCAATGCAGAGACAGGAGGAAGATAATGTGTCAAATTGGCCAGTTGCAAAAAGTGAGTTATAGTTCCAGCCAGAGATACTGCAACATAGAGGCATCAACAATTTGAGATCAAAGTATGCGCAGTAGCATGGTGGACAGTGACTGCCATAGTGTTTTCTTCACAATGATTTCAAGTGGCAGGAAGTCAGATCAACTAGAAGATGTGAAGAGATGAGGTATCACATATGTCAGGCACCGATGTTGTCCAGGTAAATCCCCTCAGCGGATAGAGGCGATCCCTCTAGCCCTAGGGTGGGTCTAGCAACTATGGGAATATACTAACATTTACCTTCCTAGATTGTAAATGAAATTCAGAGCAAGGAATATGTCCTACCTCATTCTGATGTTATGTTGTCATCTTCCGTCGAAGCTTCTTGATGTGTTGCTCTTCTCCAGCTCGATACACGCTACTACCAATGTTCGATTACCTGTGTAGACAGTCAAGACACCACGACAAGCATAAAACCACGAAAAACATAAAAACAATTACAACCTATCTAACTGATCAAGGAATGCTATAAATCTCATTATAGATGTAAACTAGAGTGGAAGATAAACATCAGCTGCATTTTATTATGATAAAGACAAGGGGAGTTTACGACCAAGCCTTGATGTTGAGGCTCTCCCTTGGTAGGTCTATATCGAAGCACGTTTGCAACACCCTCATGAAAAAATGTCCAAGATTTAACTATGTTCTCAACACACACAAAAAATCACACTTTGCACTATTCTCCTGAAGCTATGACTACTTCTTCTTTCTATGCTAACTTTTCAGCTATCTTTTCAACTAGCTTCATCAAGGAGAGATAACTTCTTTTTATAGAGGAAAAGGAGGAGGTTAGGATCTTTAAAAAGGTGGAAGGGAGGCCTATCCTTTAGGAGGTTCCCACAAGAGGTGGAAACCATAAACTAAAGGAGGGAGTTTGTGGTTAATCGGTCCAACCACTCCCAATGACTCATCCTCGAAGTTGTTGTGATTGAAACTTCGACTCTATTTTTAAAAAACTTTCCATAAATAGATTAGCGCGGGAAACTAACTGAGACAGAGTGCCAGCTGGCACAAGGGCCAGTGTTAATCTGCCTCACTGGCACGAGGGCATAACGGGCTACCAACGCCAAGGAAAAATAAGTGTTTTTAGTGGTCTGCTAAGGAAACAGTCAACAGAAGGAATGTTGTCCTCATGGAAAGGGATGCAATGATGGTATTTGCAAGGAATGACACTTCTAATTAGTCACAGAAATGACCCTCCAATGTGCGAGATGGGGATTTTAGGGACAGTGAAATTTTGTGTGTGTAACATATGCCCCCTAAAATATGAAGTCCGAACATGAGTGAGGGGTGAAACGCTTACAAGTACGTGCAAGGAACCAAACGCTGCTGTCAGTATACCTGCAAATCAAGCATAGATACATATATATAACTAAAGTCTCTGTTGAAAATACATGAATCCATGGTATCGTCACAACTATCCATCAAGAAGATGATCATGTGAATGGATCCTCGGCATGGACGCAGCCATTCGAATGAAGGGATCATATGAAATAGATCCATAGTATGGGCTTAGGCATCCATATAGAGAAGATCAAAACAAGAGAACCCACGGTATGGTCACAACCATCCATCTAAAGAATCATGTATATAATCATGAATGAATCATCAATCCTCGCAACATGGACTTTTGTGATCGAAGCCGAGGGTCTTGCGCTCCAACACCACCTGATCAAAGTACAAATTCCAACATGTGAATAGACATGTCGAAGTTGAACATGCTAGAAAATAACTTGATTACCGGTCAATGATATGAACCATTAAAAAGTGCGAGAGAAACCACCAATAATGACAATGGCTCTCAAGGTACAACTAGTACAATCCATGGAATGTGAATAGTGAGCTGAAGTCGAACACCCGTGAAATCACTCGATCGAAGGCCAATGATGTGAACCTGTCATCAAATGCAAAGAACTTGCCATTAGGGCATGCAAGCTCTAAGGTACCAGAAAGGAGTCTCTAGATCAACTTCCTGGATAATGAGCTGAAGTCGATAGGAAGCGATCCATCGAAGGAGGGTCATAATGAATCCCACATCATTGACACGAAACAGAGGATGTAATATGAGTGTGAATCAAGACTGAAACAGATGATCAAGAAATTTACAAACTGCAGAAGGATTTTCTCATGAACATATCGGTGACAAGACTCTGGAATTTGGCAGCATTTGACTCAAATAGGATCATAGGTCATGTTGAAAAAACTTGTGATCGAATGAGAGGCAAATGGATTTCCCAAACCCATGGAGGAAAAGTGATAGAATGAAGATATCCCAACCCAACACGAATTGCAGACAAGTGTCATGTTCAAGAGTGACATACTGCCGACACAACTAATGAATAACTTCCATTTTCCCCACCATTTATGGCGAGTACCTCTTTATTTTTACACAAGCTTGAAGAGGATACCATATGCTTGTAATATAAGTTTGTCCTTCAGACAAATCCATCCTAGTACATTTTACTGTATCCGGTAATGTCATTTAGTTTTAATGAGTTTGACAAAGGAAGAACTCAACAAATTTTCATGTTTAGAGAGTTTGAAAAGAAACGAAAAAAAAAACTCCATTATGGCCCTTTTCGTAAATAGTCTCTCAGATCCGAAAAGGTAGAAAACAATATCTGTAAGAACCTCTTAGTCGCGATAGGCTAAGGTATTCCTTTTTCGTAAATTATCTATCCTACCCCAAAAAAGGGGTAAACGTATACTGGGTAGATATTGTTTCATAGCAATTTAACGAGTTCAAAATGACAAGAGTCTCGACAATATTTTCAATTTTAGAGAGTCATAAAAGAGCTGAAAGCTGACTCCTCCTAGGGGAACGAGTGGTATAAAGGGTAGCAACTGGTTCCGGTGATGGTGGAACTACTCAGAACAAGTAAAGGTTAAGAGGCTGGCTAACAAGACCACTCATCGCAGCGGTTCCTCAAGAATGGGTAAAACAACCAAGTGAAGGCATATGATCGGCCAAGTAGATGGTGACGATGGAATGAGAAAACCAAGGCTCATATGGAAAAACAGGTTGATAAAATGGAAATCACGAGAGGTAAAATGGGAATGGTTTCATTTTTACACAAGATTGAAACAAAAATAAACTATGCTTGAAAAGGAAAGCATGCCCCCAACATGGTGACTCAATTTGAGGTACATGTCCCCCAAGCTTCAGTCCATATGAAAGGCAGATGGAGTGAATTGTTCAAATTACGAGATCAAGAGAAAGACTCAACTGGGATTTTACAAGATCTTATCAAAGACTCAAATTGAACAGGAACATGTTTCATTGTTTTAACGAGGTTGACACATTAAAAGAACTATCCTCAAAAGAGCTTGTTTCATTTTTTAAGGAGCTTGACACAAGAAAAATAACTATGCTCTGATAAGCTTGTTTCATTTTTTAAGGAGCTTGATACAATAAAATGAACTTTTCTTCGAAGAGATTGTTTCATTTTTTAAGGAGCTTGACATAAGAAAATGAACTCTGCTCCAAAGACAACTCATCATATTGAATAAGAAGTCATGGCATATAAGAGTTTCTCATATGATGGGAGATCAATATCTTGGAAATCAGGATCCAATGCCCCCAGCACATGACACACAACGACATTATCACTGGATGCGGGCACGGGACAGGTAGCCACATAATTAACTTGCGGCAAGGAAAATAGAACTGGTGGATAAAGATCCGAAAGAGATGATGGCAGGCCAGCTGCCACATCAGGACTAAAGAATTAAAGCTGATAAATGGTCATGATCTGACCTTTGTGTGCAAAACAGATCACATGAAAGAGGGAGGAGACAAGTGCACCCATGGCATAAGCATAGTCACGCCCCAAGATTAAATTGAAATCCAAGGGGCCTGGAATAACCATCACATCTATATAGATGGTTTTCCCTCCCAAAGTAACAGGCAACTTCGGAAGGATCCCTAACGGTTGACTGGTTTGTCTGTTAAAAGCCAACAAATTTTGCGTAAAAGGCACAAGCGGTGGAGAACCAAAAGCTTGCCAAGTAGTTGAAGACAAAATACTAACATATGCACCTTCATCTATAATCATGCTAGGTACGACCATATCAAAGGTCTGTACCGTGATCTCAAAAGGCACATAAGAAGGAACTCGGTATCCCGCAAATCGACTCCAATCGAAGGAAGCTATCAAACTACTTGGAGGGGGTACCATTAAGCTGAGATGGTCATCCCCTGGTGTCACTGGAGCAAGAGGAGCATCCTCCTGGACCTCCATCATGGGAGCAGGAAGGGAAATTTTTTTAATCACGGGGATAGGAGAATCCATCCCCAAGTCCAAGGAATCTGAAGAAACAACAAGAATGTGAGAGGGAGGAGATCCACTCTCAACGAAAAAGACCCGATGAACCATAGAAGGAATCCGATCGACCAATTCCATGACCAATGGTTGGTCGGGAATGGATTCCTGAATTTGAATTTTTGAGGGAGCGAGATTGATCAAGGATGACTCTTGACTGATCGTTGAATCAACTAGAAGAGGAATAGAAAGCTTCTAGTAACCAACTGGAAGGCAGCGTGCAGAAAAATTAGTGTTGTCCAACACTCTCGTGGCTTCATCCATGTACGGACAAAGGTGAATGGGATGATGCCATTCACACAACTTATAGGGATTCATAATCTTACCCTGTTTCTTACGAATATTATCATGGCTAATTGAAGATGTGCCACCAATATGACTTCCAGAAGGCAAAAGCAACGACGGACGACCGTCAGACCATGCTTCAAGTACCTTGGGAATTCCAGGGTAGTCTCGAAGAAGATGGTCACATTTGCACAACATGCAAGGGAATTTGAATTTTCGTGGAAGGTTGGATGGTTTATCAATGGAAGGTTCCTTAAGTGCAATATCCGCAGAGTTGGCCTTTCTATTATCTGACTTCTTCTTCTTCTTATGTTACACAACATTTTGTCACTGTCCCTGCAATCCCCAAATTGCACATTGGATGGTCATTTCTGTGACTAATAAGAAGTGTTATGCCTTGCAAAGACCATCATTGTATCCCTTTACATGAGAGCAATATTCCTCCTGTTGACATTTCCCTAAGCAGGACTATAAAAACCCTTATTTTTGCCTTGGCGCGAGTAGCCAGTTATAATCCCACGTTGAGCTAGAAGATTAGCACTAAGCCCATGCCAGTTGGCGCTCTATTCAGACTAGCTTCAACTCTATTTAGACTGATTCAGCTCTATTCAGACTAGCTTGCAAAGGGAAAATGCCAAGCTTATATAGCTGGTGGAAGGGGAGTTGGGATCCCTACAATGGTGGGATTGGCCCTATCCTCAAGGAAGATTACATGATAGGTGGAAAACCACTTCCCCTACATGGAGATCCGGAGCCAAACCTCCCAACTCATTTAGAGACTCGTTCAGGAGTTGGTTGGAATCAAACTTCTGCCATTTATTTTTTAAAAAAAATCCTTATTAAGCCTGATGCGAGTAATACACTGGGATAGAGCGCCAGTTGGCGTACCCTCTTTGGTGGATTTCCCCCATTGGCGCGAGGGCTGAACTGACTGGTCGTGCCAAGGCCAAAAGGGCTATTTTTAGGGCTTTTCGCAGTAAATTGTCTTCAGGGGAATGATTTTCCTTGTCAAGGGGGATGCCATGAAAGTGGTTTCAGGTCATGTCACTGCTCACAGGTCACGGAATAGGCCCTCCAATGTGCGGGACGGGGGATTGCAGGGATGGTGACAAATTATTGTGTAACAGATGCCCCCTAAAGCATGAGGCTTGAGAGAGAGAGAGGGGTGAAATGCTTTACGAGAACATGTCCAATTGAAAACACTACCGTTGGAAAACCTGCGTAGACGAGTACAACTGATATCTCAAATACATGATATATGTGGTATGGGCGCAACCATCCATAATAGAGTATACAATAATCAAGATCCGAGGCATGGACGCAGCCATCCAGTGAGGATCGATAAATAGACTCAGGTATGGTTGCAGCCATCCAATCAATGAGTCATGTAACCAACCACAATAATCCACAAAATCGCAGCCTGGATTCCAACAGACAAAACCCAGGGTCTTGCGCTCCATCTCGACCCGAACAGAGTACAAGTTCTAGCATGTGAATAAGTGAGCTGAAGTCGAACATGCAAGAACATCTGATTAGCAGCCAAGGTACTATAGGTACAATGCATGGAATGTGAACATTGAGTGTTGAAGAGGTAAATCCCCTCTACGGACAGAGGTGATCCCTACTAGCCCAGACCGGGTCTAGCAACAATCGTCACACACTATAGTGCAGGTTCCTAATTGCAAATAAACCAACTAGCAATGAAGGCTTGCCTGGAATCCAACGCTGTTGCTTGTAGAGAAAGTAGCGCTCCCATTCCTTAGCTTTGGCAAATCACGATCCTCACGATCTCTGTGACTGGACACGTGCACACACAAGGAACACAACAAACGCAAGCGTAAAATCTAGTATATGCTACTATATGTCAGTCATAGAAGACATAACTCATCACCATAATAAAAAACAGGAGTGGAACCATAACCAATAGTCGCTTATCATTAATCAATCAAAGGAGGATACAACCAGACTCTGACGCTGAATTCTCCTTCGGAGGGTCGCCAGCAGAACACGTCTCGAAAAAGCCTGTCGGGGATGGGACAAGCCTCTCTCTTCGGATGTCTCGACAATAATCTCCTTGCTTGGATTTGGCCTTAAGGGAATAAATCAAGGCTCTTGCAGCATTAGGCTCTGATGGCTCTTGGGAACTAGCTTGCAAAGGAGATGAGCAAGCTTTTATAGATGGAGGAAGGAGTTGGGATCCCTATAATCATGGGATTGGCCCTATCCTCAAGGAAGCTTCAATGAGAGGTGGCAAACCACTTCCTCTACATGGAGATCCGGAGCCAAACCTCCCAACTCAAATTAGATACCAGTTTACGAATTGGTTAGGACGAAACTTCCGCCATTTATTTTTAAAAAACACTCCTTAAAATGGCTGGCGCGAGTGTGACTCTAAGACAAAGTGCCAATTGGCGTGCCCTTTTTGAATGATTTCCCCCATTGGCGCGGGTACTGAACTGGCTTCCCGCGCCAATGCAAAAAGGGGTGTTTTAAGGGTTTTCCACAAGGAGTTGTCTTCAGGGTAATGAAACCTCATGTTCAGAGGGATGTCATGAAAGTGGTTTCAAGTCATGTCACTGCTCACAGGTCACGGAATAAGCCCTGCAATTGTGCAGGATGGGGAATTGCAGGGATGGTGACAAATTGCTGTGTAACAGATTCCCCCTAAAGCATGAGGCCTGAAAGAGAGAGAGGGGTGAAATGCTTTACGAGAACGTGTCCAACTAAAAACACCGCCATCGGAAAACCTGCGTAGAGAAATACAACTGATATCTCAGATACATGATATATATGTGGTATGGGCGCAGCCATCCATAACAGAGTATACAATAATCCAGATCCAGGGCATGGACGCAGCCATCCAGTGAGGATCGATAAACGACTCAGGTGTGGTCGCGGCCATCCAATCGGTGAGTCATGTGGCGGTCATGGAAATCCACACAATCGCGATCGGTTATAACGGACGAGAATCCGGGAATATTGCGCTCTATCTAGACAAATTACAAGTTCAAGCATGCGAATATGTGAGCTGAAGTCGAACATGCAAGAACATCGCCTGATTACCAGCCAATGATGAAAGCTATTAACAGACGCGAGAGGTACCACCAATGATGACAATGGCCCTCAAGGTACTATAGGTACAATCTACGACATGTGAATCAATGAGCAGGCGTCGAACACCCGTAGAATCACTCGATCGGAGGCCAATAATGAAAACCTCACGTTGAACACGAAGAACCTGCCATTGAGGCATGCAGGCTCCAAGGTACCAGAAGGGAGTCTCTAGATCAGCTTCCTGGATAATGAGCTGAAGTCGACAGGAAGTGACCTTGATCGAAGGTGGGCCATAGTGTTTCCCACATCATCGACACGAGGCAGAGGAACATAATGTCTTTGTGAATCACGATCAAATGAGAATTAGAGAAAGGTTGAAATATGCAGAGGTCAAATTTTCTTGAACATATCGGCGGCACGACAGTGGATTTGGCAGTATTTGACATCAAAAGATCAAGGGTCATGACGACAAGGCAAAGAGCAGATGAGAGGTCAAAAGGGATCACCCAAACCCACAGAGGCAAGTGGAAAAAACGAGATGAGATATCCCCAACCCGACACGAATGCAGACAAGTGCCATGTTCAAGAGCGACATACTGCCGACACGACAACAACACTGGTTCCATTTTCCCCACCATTTCTGGCGAGTACCTCTTTATTTTTACACAAGCTTGAAGAGGATACCATATGCTCGCTATATAAGTCCATCCTAGTAAATTTAACGAGCCCTAGGAAGGAGGAACTCGGATACCGTCATTACGACTGAATCCAATGTCATTAGGGTTTAACGAGTCTGACAAAGGAAGAAATCGGCATATTTTCATGTTTAGAGAGTTTGAAAAGACAACAGAAAAGTAAACTCCAACAGTCCCTTTTCGTAAATAGTTCCTCATATCCGAAAAGGTAGAAAACTATGTCTGAGAAAACCTCCTAGTCGCGATAGGCTAGGGTATTCATTTTTCGTAAATAATCTATCCCAGCCCGAAAAAGGGGTAAACGTATACTGGGTAGATGTCATTTTCCAGCCACTTTAACGAGTTTGAAATGACAAGCATCTCGAGAATCTTTTCAGTTTTTAAGAGTCAGAAAAGAGCTGAAAGATGACTCCTCCTGGAGGAACGAGTGGTATAAAGGGTAGCTACTGGTTCTGGTAATGGTGGAACGGTTTAAAACAAATAAAGGTCAAGAGGCTGGCTAACAAGACCACTCATCACATCGGTTCCTCAGGAATGTGTAAAAAAACCAAGTGAAGGCATATGATCGGCCAAGCAGATAGTGACGATGGGGTGAGAAAACCAAGGCTCATCTGGCAAAACAGGCTGATAAAATGGAAATCACAAGAGGTAAAATGGGAATGGTTTCATTTTTACACAAGCTTGAAATCAGGAAACTTTGCTTAAAGTTGGTTTCATTTTTACACAAGCTTGAAACAAAGATAAACTATGCTTGAAACCGGTTTCATTTTTACACAAGATTAAAATGGAAACAAAATATGCTTGAAAAAGTAAGCATGCCCCCAGCATGGTGACTCAATTCGAGGTACATGCTCCCCAAGCTTCAATCCATATGAAAGGTAGATGGAGTGAAGGTTCAAGTTACGAGATCTAAGAAAGACTCGACTGGGATTTTACGAGATCTCATCAAAGACTCGAATTGAACAGGAACGTGTTTCATTGTTTTAACGAGGTTGACACATTAAAAGAACTATCCTCAGGACACCTTGTTTCATGGTTTAAGGAGCTTGGCACAAGACAAGGAACTCTGCTCCGACAAGCTTGTTTCATTTTTTAGGGAGCTTGACACAAGACAAGGAACTCTGCTCCGACAAGCTTGTTTCATTTTTTAAGGAGCTTGACACAAGACAAGGAACTCTGCTCCGACAACCTTGTTCATTTTTTAAGAAGCTTGACACAATACAAGGAACTCTGCTCCAATGACCTAGTTTAATTTTTTAAGGAGCTTGACACAGGAAAAGAACCATGCTCCGCAGCTTGTTTCATTTTTAAGGAGCTTGACACAAGAAAACGAACTATGCTCCGACAACCTTGTTTCATTTTTTAGGGAGCTTGACACAGGAAAGGAACCATGCTCCGACTGTCTTGTTTCATTTTTTAAGGAGCTTGACACAAGAAAACGAACTATGCTCTAACAGATCCGGTTTCATTTTTTAAGGAGCTTGACATAGGAAAAGAACCATGCTCTGCTCGACCTCATCATAATGAACAAGAAGTCATTGCTTCTAAGAGTTCCACCCTTGATGGAAGGAAAACATCCTGGAAGTCAGGACCCAATGCCCCCAGCACCTGATGCACGACGACATCATCACTGAGTACAGGCACGGGGTAGGTAGCCACATAGTTGACCTGCAGTGGGGCAGATACAACGGGTGGATAAAAACCAGGAAGGAATGATGGTAGGCCAGTTGCCACATCAGGACCAAAGAACGAAAGCTGATCAAAGGTCATAATCCGTCCTTCATGTGGAAAACAGACCACACGAAAAAGGGAGGAGACAAGCACTCCCATGGCATAGGTGTAATCACGCCCCAAAAGCAGATTGAAATTCAAAGGGCCTGGAACAACCATCACGTCCATATGGACGGTTTTACCTCCCAAAGTAATAGGTAACCTTGGAAGGATCCCTAACGGTTGACTAGTTCTTTTGTTAAATGCCAACAGATTCTGCATAACAGGCACAAGCGGCGGCGAACAAAAAGCTTTCCAAGTAGTTGAGGATAGAACACTAACATATGCGCCTTTGTCTATAATGGTACTGGGTACAACCAGACCAAAGGCCTGTACTATTATCTCGAAAGGCACATAAGACGGAAGGCGGTATCCTGAGAATCGATTCCAATCAAAGGAAGCGACCAAACTACTCGGAGGGGCCACCATCGAACCGAGATGGTCTTCCCCTGGTGTTACGGAAGAAGAAGGAGCATCCTCCACAACCTCCATCTCGAAGGTGGGAGGGGTATCCTCCGGGACCTCCATCACGGGAGGCGGAGGAACAACTTCTTGAGATATAGGGACAGGAGAATCCTTCTCCAAGTCCGAGGAATCTGAAGAGATAAGAAGAACCTGAGGGGTGTGGAGTCCACTCTCAACGGAAAAGACATGGTGTACCGTAGACGGGGCCAACTCAATCGATCCCACGACCAATGGTTGGTCAGGGACGGATTCCTGAATTTGAATTTCCGAGGGATCAGGATCGACCAAGGCTGACTCTTGACAAAACGTAGGATCAGCTAGTAGAGGACTCGAAGAAATCTGTTTGTAACCAGCCGGAAGGCATGGTGTAGAAACAGTTGAGTTGTCCAAAACTCGTTTGGCTTCATCCATATATGGACAAAGTTGAATGGCATGGTGCCCTTCACACAACTTACAGGGATTGGTAATCTTACCCTGCTTCTTAGGAGTTTTACCAGCACCAGTTGAAGACGTGCCCCCAACCTGACTCCCGGAAGCCAAAGGCAATGATGGATGATCATTGGACCATACTTCAAGTACCTTGGGAATGCCAGGGCAATCTCGAAGAAGATGGTCTCCCGTGCACAACATGCAAGGGAACTTGACTTTCCGCGGAGGGTTGGGAGGTTTATCGATGGGGGACTTCTCAGGTGCAATAGCTGCAGAGCTAGCCTCTCCTTTATCAGACTTCTTCTTCTTTGTCTTCTTCTTCTTCTTCTTAGCCACCTGGTTACTCAAATCTAGACTTTCACCAGGCGAAGTAGAAGAGGAGGATGCAGAAACAGGCGAAGAAGGGGAGAGGTCCACCTTGGAATCAACATGATGTTGTTCAGGTGGAGGAACTGATTGACCAGTAACCGAGACAGTCAAGACCACAGAGGTTGAAAACAACCAAACATGCAACCCAACAGTTAACCCAGGAAGGGACAACGTTGCCATATAAGGAGCACCAACATTTCCAAAAGGAGGAAAAGGACTCGGATTCCCATTGGAGGGGATTCCTTGGTTGGTGAACTCCAGAAAAGTTTCCATTAGAAACGACCCAAAACAACACCCTAAGGAAACTAACTTTAACCGGGAATATTTCATGGGCAGTTACTTTTTAAAACATTGAAACAAAACTCTGTTGTTTCATCTTTTAAGAGTCGAGAAACAGGCAAAAGGTGACTCTATCACTTTCAGATTGGAAACAAGCGTGAAAGGACAAGCGCTTGATGATCTTTTCAAATTTAAAGAGTTATAAAAGATCAAAATGACTACTCAGGAATACTAGGCAAAGGGTGTACCAAATAACCGTGAACTGCAATATACACCTTGGTTTCAAAATTAAATAGAAATCAACCAAGGACTTGATGTACGTGCAAGCAATCTCCCCGAATGCTGTGTCCAGTGTATCACGGGTATAGGGTGGCAGACTCGGCTTCCTATGGATAAAGGATAGAAACCTAGTGGGGTCTCCCTTTATATAGGCGATGGTACGGGGAGCACGAGTCCGTACTAGTGCTGTCTAAGGCCAAGAGGCGAACGACAGCTACTAGATTTAAAGACGCCATAACATGTCTCTAGCCTAGACCTCTAAATATTTCGTTAATGTTTCAATGCTTCCTTAGGTTAATTCAATAAATTTTAATGTTGATCTCGATTATGTCTCGGTTTCAGGCCCTACCGAATGTCATCTGACAATCTCCTATATGCAGCTATATGAGAAAAGAAAACTTTTCAATTCGATGAATGCTATCTAGTTAAGGGAAGAGCTTCAAACAATGATGCGACATAAAACAACATTGAAAACGAAATCTTTTCCAAACTAGATGAATTTCACTATCCAAAAGTAATTTCAAACATTCAATGATGCGAATAATGAATTGTAATAGATGCAAAATCCTTTTTTTCGAAAACTATGCAATTGTAATATATGCACAATTTCCCCTTTCCTTTCAAATGATAAGAATGCACTCAATGCATTTTTCGATGAAATTAGAATCTACTTAATGCATACTTTTAATGAAGGAGAATGCACTCAAAGCAACTTTTAGCTTTCAATCATTAAACAATGTGATCTAAGTCCAATGATAAACCTCAAAAAATACTTTTCGATGCAATGTGATCTAATGCATTTAAATGAAAAGCAAACTATGAGACGAAAACTAAAAGAACGAAAATCTCCTTAATGAAGGATTAATGCAAAAGATATATAAACAAACACTAAGAATGCAGTCGTTGTTTCGAACACTTTGTCACAAAATCCCTCAAAAGGCGACAAGACATATGAGGTCAAACACAAAGAGGACTTCCAAAGCAAGAGATCAAAACAAGGCATTCATTCCCTTTTACATCAAACAATCATGGAAATAATACATTTCAAACAATGTGCAATGTAATCGATGCTCATACAGTGAAAAGACCGGAAGGGAAAGACACACTGGTGAAGGATTTAGGGAAAAAATCTCAATTTTCACACACCCTGAAATTGGCATGACTTTATCATTGACAACTAGCGCCAACTGGCGCGACTTGCTCACTGAAAACTAGTGCCAATGGCAAATTGGCGCGGGTTGCTAACTGACAACAAGCGCCAACGCCTAAAAATGAAAAAACAAAGAATTTCTCCCAACCAAGACCAGACTCACCACTTCAAGCAGAATCTCTAAGACTCAAATGAACCATGTAATCTAGGCTCAAAGCGAGACAAAGCAGAATTTGAATGAAGAAGAGCCAATCACTCAAAAAACGCAATAAAACGATAGACAAACACCAAACGAATGCAGAGAAGCAATCACAAAGCTGACCGAACAGATAGAAACCAGCAACTCCGAAGGGAGGCTCGACGCACAATAACACCTAGATGCAATAGGGCTAAAATGTAAAATCGATAGAAACAGGCAAACAACCAAAGGACAAAGGTCACAGCCAGTCAAACAAGGCTCCATAACACTCAAGCAGTTGAAAAAACAAGACCAAACACACTGATCAAGCTCAGGAAGCTCAGAACAGAGCAAACCCTAGTACCTCACAGGATTGGCGTGACTGTGAGGCTGAAACTAGCGCCAGAAACGAATTGGCGCGGGTAATACACAAGCAACATGAGCCAATGGGCGCGACTGTCAGGCTGTAAAGCGCGCCAGTCGAGTTTGCTATGGAAAAATAAAAATAGGCAACCCAACAAGCAGACCAGTGATGATCAAGCTGACCCAAAGCCAAAATCACAAAAAGAGCCAGCCAAAAGAGCCGATCAAGCAAGCAGAATCGAGAAACAACCGAAAAAACAAGACAATACTCCAAGTGTTCAGTTCATAAACTAAACCGGAGATTGAATGAAGCAGCTTTGATCTACTTCGCTAATGCAGAGCAATAGCCTTTCGAAGGCTATCTGGCTAACTTCAGGCTCTGTCTGTAGCTTACAAAGCAGAACAACAACAAGCTAGACGATCCCCAGTGGAGTCGCCAATTTGTTGAAGAGGTAAATCCCCTCTGCGGATAGAGGCGATCCCTACTAGCCCAGACCAGGTCTAGCAACAATCGTCACACGCTATAGTGCAGGTTCCTAATTGCAAATAAACCAACTAGCGATGAAAGCTTACCTGGAATCCGACGCTGTCGCTTGTAGAGAAAGTAGCGCTCCCGTTCCTTAGCTCTAGCAGATCACGATCCTCACGATCTCCGTGACCGGACACCTGCACACGCAAGGAACACAACAAACGCAAGCATAAAATCCAGTATATGCAACTATATGTCAGTAAGAGAAGACATAACTCATCACCATAATCAACAACAGGAGTGGAACCATAACCAATAGTTGCTTATCATTAATCAATCAAAGGAGGATACAACCGGCCTCTGATGCTGAATTCTCCTTCGGAGGGTCGCCAGCGGAACACGTCTCGAAAAAGCCTATTGGGGATGGGACAAGCCTCTCTCTTCGGATGTCTCGATAATAATCTCCTTGCTTGGATTTGGCCTTAAGGGAATAAATCAAGGCTCTTGCAGCATTAGGCTCTGATGGCTCTTGGGAACTAGCTTGCAAAGGAGATGAGCAAGCTTTTATAGATGGAGGAAGGAGTTGGGATCCCTATAATCATGGGATTGGCCCTATCCTCAAGGAAGCTTCCATGAGAGGTGGCAAACCACTTCCTCTACATGGAGATCCGGAGCCAAACCTCCCAAATCAAATTAGATACCATTTTATGAATTGGTTAGGACGAAACTTCCGCCATTTATTTTTAAAAAACACTCCTTAAAATGGCTGGCGCGAGTGCGACTATGAGATAGAGCGCCAATTGGCGCACCCTTTTTGAATGATTTCCCCCATTGGCACGGGTACTGAACCGTCTTCCTGCGCGAATGCAAAAAGGGGTGTTTTTAGGGTTTTCCACAAGGAGTTGTCTTCAGGGCAATGAAAGCTCATGTTCAGAGGGATGTCATGAAAGTGGTTTCAAGTCATGTCACTACTCACAGGTCACGGAATGAGCCCTCCAATTGTGCGGGATGGGGAATTGCAGGGACGGTGACAAATTGCTGTGTAACAGTGAGCTAGCGTCGAACACTCGCAGAATCATCCGATCGAAGGTCAATGATGAAAACCTTGCATCGAATGCGAAAAACCTACCATTGAGGCATGCAGGCTCTAAGGTATCGGAAGGGAGTCTCTAGATCAGCTTCCTGGATAATGAGCTGAAGTCGACAGGAAGTGACCTTGATTGAAGGTGGGCCATAGTGTTTCCCACATCATCGACGCGAGACAGAGGAATATAATTTTTGTGAATCAAGATCAGATGAGAATTAGAGGAAGGTTGAAACTACAGAGGTCAACTTCTCTTGAACATATCGGCGGCACGACAATGGATTTGGTAGTATTCGACATCAAAAGATCAGAGGTCATGATGATGAGGTAAAGAGTAGATGAGAGGTCAAAAGGGATTACCCAAACCCATGGTGGTAAACAGAGAATGAGATGAGATGTCCCCAACCCGACACGAATGCAGACAAGTGCCATGTTCAAGAGCGACATACTGCCGACACGACAACAACACTGGTTCCATTTTCCCCACCATTTCTGGTGAGTACCCAAATTATTTTTGAAAACAAGCTTGAAGGAGATAGCATATGCTTTTAATATAAGTTCTTCCTTTGGACGAATCCATCCTAGTACATTTAACGAGCCGTAGGAAGGAGGAACTTGAATATCATCATTACGATTGAATCCGATGTCATCAAGGTTTAACGAGTCTGACAAAGGAAGAACTCGACATATTTTCATGTTTAGAGAGTTTGAAAAGATAGCGGAAAAGTAAACTCCAATAGTCCCTTTTCGTAAATAGTTCCTCATATCCGAAAAGGTAGAAAACTATGTCTGAGAAAGCCTCCTAGTCATGATAGGCTAGGGTATTCCTTTTTCGTAAATAATATATCCCAGCCCAAAAAAGGGGTAAACGTATGCTGGGTAGATGTCGTTTCACCGCCACTTTAATGAGATAAAAACGACAAGCGACTCGACAATATTTTCATGTTTAGAAAGTCAGAAAAGCGCTGAAAGATGACTCCAGAAATGACTTTTTTGTGTTTTTACTGAGTCTGAAAAAGTATAAAATACAACTTGTATCGTCGTCCAAGCTACGTAAAAACCTGTTGCTGCACATGAAAGCGAGTGTAAAATCCATTTTTCAACAAAATATAGTAAAATATTTGGAAAAATGACTTTCAAAACCTAATTTTGACTTTGAAAAGTTATAAATATGCCAAAAATAGTAAAACATATTCACTTTTACTTTTTACCTCTTTTGGAGAGCAACAGTGAGCTTTTGCAGTGCAAACTTGCGGCAGCGATTGTGATCAATCTAGTACATCATTCCGGTTATCGTTCATTCTAGGTAAGAGGTACTCCCCTTAGCTTTGTTTTCATTCATTTTCTGTAGATTTACATTGTGTCTTTGATCCCTGGGGGAACCCTTTGCAAAATTAGGGCTCGGCCAATTGGCATGGGTATTGGGCACGAACCCGCGCCAATTGGCTCCTTTTTGCAAAGGGGTCGCGCCAGTTGGTGCGATTGTTAGAAAAATAGTCGCGCCAATGGCGCAACTCAAATTTCCGCCTCAATTTATCAAAATGTGAGCCAATCAGATGAATTTATTAGTGTTGTAGAGATCTAATAAGGTGTTTTTGACCATGTTGGTGCAGATACCCAGCCACAATGGTGATTGAGTGGAAGGAAAGGGAACATGGTGAAGAGGATGAAATGGCCATGCAAAATGAAGCTTGCATGACTGCCCTCCGAAACTGTGGTCTAAAAAAGTTCTTCCTCACACCATGTTTGAGAGCACAACCTGAGCTATTACAATATTTGATTAGCATTTGGGATGAGAACGAAGAAGTGTTCAGGCTCTGAGACCAAGTACTAGAACTTGAGGTCTCTGATGTTTATTTCATAACCGGATTGTCCCACAGAGGCCCAGTGCCAATCATGACAGGTAGTAGACCTTCTGGTGAAAAAATGGAGATGGTAATGGCGAGAGTGTGCCTAGGGGCACGGACAAGATTGGGCAGTGGGAAGGTTGATATCCACACGGTCCGTGATCTAGCACTCCGAGTAGTGCTCCACACCATTACGTGGGCTGCGGGGTCACAGGTACCACATGAGGCAACCAGAGCACAACTCTTACTAGCATCTGAATGCATGAACCCTACACTTTTTTATAGGGCCACTACCGTGACAATGAACATCAAACGACAGCTGACGAAGTGCAAGAAGGAAAAAATGAAATAGTTTGGGTACGGTTCCATCCTGGTGTCATTTATTCTTGAAATATTACCAATTTTCCAGGGCCAAGGGGTGATAGTCGCTGAGCCATCATTGAGAGATCTGAGGATGGCTTGATGGGCAGCACTCATGCCCAGATCAGGAGGGGGCCAGCAGATGTCTTGGAGGCCCGAGTTTTTTGTATGGATATGGCGACATCTGATCATCATTGAGGACTGGCCCTATGCCAGTACCGACTTCACGGGAGACCCAGATCTTCCACTCCCAGAGGGGGATGACTAGGACGAGGAGCTGGGTAAGACTCTTTTTTAGTTTTATGTATTTATGATATTTTGTGATACATGCCTATTCTAACAAACAGTTCTATATGTATGCAAATGTTGGCCCAGAGAGGCCCGCTAGAATGTCGCCCATTGCGTGGAGGACCTCTCTTGCACACGATCCTAAAGCTGAGGGTGGTGAAGGGAGTGAGCTAGTCCAGAACCTGGAGGGTATTGCCGGGGGGATCCCGGATTATGCACGGCTAGCAGACGTCCCGATGGCTTACCAGAGACACACTGTGGGGGTGTCTAGTCACCTCCATCAATTTCTGAGGTGATTGGTGCACGCGGTGACATGCTACCACGAGCACCACGCTGATTAGCCATCTAGGGCTTTTATATGCATATTTTTGAGAGACATGTTGTCTCTAGCTATCATTAACATACATGTATATTTTTTTTGTTTTATGTGATGTACACAAACTGCAAACTATTTGACATATATATATATATATATATATCTGGATGGATATTTTAACATGTGATGATGTTTTTACAAGTTGCGCAAATGTCTATCTAAAACCAAATTAGCTACTGCATCTGTTAATGCATTCATGTGTCTGGGTATGTGTTGATATGTAATGTAATCAAAATTTCTTTCCAGTAAACGAATACATAGATATAGACGTAAAATGGATGGGTTTCTAACTGAATAATGACCATTAAGTTGTAATACTACAAGTTGTGAGTCTAGATACACAAGTAATGCATGAATACCGAGGTTAACAGCCTCGTTCAACAATTCCAAAATGGCACTATACTCTGCAACATTATTTGTGGTAGGCCCTAGACAAACACCTTGCAAATTGACCAACTCACCAGCAGGATCGTAGATTACCCAGGCTGCCGAGGATAGATTCTTGGTACTGCGGGAGGCACCATCTGCGAAACCGAAAAAAGGAGTAATAGACATCTGCACAATCAGGAAGACCCAATCAGCAGAAAGACGCTTACAAAGCACACCACACCACACATGCACAAAATGAAAACACTCACTTATGTACATACACACCACACAAGAATAACTCAAGCGTAGTACTTTTTGAGGTACAACCCATTCCTAGGCTATGCCAGAGCAACTCCTTCGTAGTCGATAAGCTCATAGGCCCCATTTTTTAATACTCATTTAACTATACAGGGCCCATGCCACATGGGCTAGAATTTTCCCGCTCCAAGTTTATCGTGTGCTTGGTCACATAGGAGGACGAGGTCCCCTTCAATGAAAGAACGTGGAGAAACCGATTAATCGAAGTGGGCTTTGACCTTATTTTTCTGTGCTTCAATAACCAATGTAGCTAACCGGCTGGTTTCATCTAGTCATTCCAAATACAAGAGATGTTATTCCTCCGGAGAAGTGTCAGGCAATAGTTCCACAGCCAACTTCATGGAAGGAATTTCACATTCAATCGGGAGAGTCGCTTCTAGACCATACACCAATTGGAAAGGTGTGAATCCGCTTGTGCTCTTTACAGACATTCAATAAGCCTAGAGAGCTGATAACAATTGGATTTGTGGATACCAATCGTTCGTTGAAGCATCGTGACCAAAACCTTGTTCACGGCCTCAACCTGGCCATTCGCCTGGGGGTAGTATGGCGTTGAGATATCATGGCGTAAGCCCAACTTTGATGTCAGCTTAGCCATAATGTAATCCTGAAAATGGGTGCCAAGATCAGTGACAATGGCCTGAGGGACTCCGAAACACGTAATAACATGGTTGAAAAGGAACTGGGTAACTGTCTTACGGTCGGCAGCTAATGTAGGCATCGCTTCAGCCCACTTAGTGAAGTAGTCCATGGAAACGATTATATAAGCATGCCCCCCGGTCGAGTGAGGGTTACATGTCATAAAATCTATGCCCCATTTAGCAAAAGGGCCTATGGTAATGACAAGATGAAAGGGTAGGGGTGGCGCGTGCATCTTGCGCTGAGAGACCTGGCACACATGACATTTTTGGACTGCAACAATACAGTCTTTGAATATAGACGGCCAGAAGTAACCCACACGCAGAATCTTCTGTGTGGTGGCATATCCAGACACGTGACCACCACAGGCACCACTGTGACAGCCATTCAAGACTCTCTCAACCTCTTCTAGGGTCAAGCACCGGCAGAGCACAGAATCAACTCCGAAATGGTACAAGGTATCTCCTACAATGCGGTATGGTTGAGATTGATGTCGAATCCGTCATCGAGCATATTTTTTCAATTTAGACCAAAACGTGGATGTTTGAAGATACACGATAATTTCACCGTACCATGGATCACGAGTGCTGATAAGAAAGAGTGTTTCATCCGGGATATGATCCTCGGACTGGGATGGAACGGATTCTGTTGGGAGAGAGCAAATAAGATCAGCAAAAACCAATGATTTTGTCGATTTAGAAATGGTGAAATCTAAATAGAACTCTTGAAGGATTACAATCCACTTGGAGTACTTGCCCCCCAGCAATTGTCGAGACAAGATATATGTCATGGGGTTGCAGTCAAAAACCACGGTTATGGTACGCAACAGGATGTAATGGTGGAATTGCTGAATGACCTGAACTGCAACGAGCGCCAACTTTTCAACGTGACCATAGTGTGTTTCCTTGTCGAGAAGATTCTGAGATAGATAATAAACTACGTTTTCATTTCCATCGTCGTCATCCTATACTAAAACCATAGCTATCGTGCTAAACGCAGCGGCCAAATAAAGGGTGAAATCGCGATGATAGTTGGGAGGACGTATTAGCAGAGCGTTAACGAGCAACGTTTTAAGCTTATCAAAACATCGCTGACCAATCTCATCCCAATGGAAGGGAACGTCCTGTTTCAAAAGTCGCGTAAAGTGCTTGGCCACTTCCGCATAGTTTGGAATAAAGCGCTGTAAGAAGTTAGCTTTCCCCTGCAGACTCTGCAGTTGATGTAACGAGGAAGGGGATGGGAGGCTAACGATGGCCTCGACCTTGAGGGTGTCAAGGCGAATTCCGTCTTTGGAGACGATGAATCCCAAAAGACGACTAGAATCCATGCAGAAGATGCACTTATGAGGATTGAGCCTAATATTATAGCATCTACAATGGAGGAAAATCTGGCGGAGGTGTTCAGGATGGTCCTCACGCCGAGCTGAATGGGCTGGAAAATCGTCCAGATATGGCTGAACAATATGACGTATGTCGTGGAAAGCATAGGACATAACACGCTGGAAGGTGGCCCCAACATTTTTTAAACCGAACGGGAGCTTTTTGTAAGCGAAGGTACCCCACAGATAGATAAAGGTAGTCTTATGTTGATCAGGGGGTAAAATATTGATTTGATTGTACCCAGAGAAGCCGTCAATAAGGGAATAAATCTCACTCCCCGCGCATTCATCAATGATATGATCTATAAAAGGAGTAGGGTAATTTTCCTTAGGATAGGCCCGATTGATGTCTCGGTAATCAACACAGACCCGTATAGTGCCCTGCTTCTTATCTATAGGGACAATATTTGAAACCCTTTCTGTGAGGGGAATTGGATAGATAAAGCCCGCGTTAAGAATTTTTTCAACTTCTGCCTTTATAGCTACGACTTTTCAGGGATGCACTGGGTGTAGGCGTTGACGCACGGGTTTCACACCTGGATAGGTAGGAATCTCATGCATGACTATGCTAGGATCAATCCCAGGCATCTCTTCATGGGACCATGTGAAAACATCTCTGAATTCATGAAAAAGGTTCGTATAAACTTGTATCTCTTCCAGAGAACAAGTCACTTCCACATGAATATTCTCAACTACCCCCAGTTTGACGGAGATGTCGATCGGCATGGTTTGAGTGATATTACTCAAGTTTCCCTCCAAAAGAACCTCATGAGTCAGTATCAGTATTTTAAGAGGCGGAATGGGAACCTGAGATGCAAAGCGCTCTAGACATTCAGACATTGCCCCCAGGCCAGGCATGAACGAGGAACAATGATGTCCATCGCTCCGCGACAGATCTTCAAGAGACATTGTTTCAACAATAGCTTCATCGGAAGGGAAAACTTCTCTTAAAGGGTTAGGCGAATCTACATCGCCAAGGCAAGGGGATTTAGAATATATATCCAGATCCATGCTCGAAGGAGCATGTTCAGGAGTAGGAGGATCAAATGTAGTGACGATTTCACAATAATTAATCTGAACTGGAGTTAACGACATTGATTCTCCAAAATAGGTCACCTGTTCAGGCGAAGGGATGATCCAAGGGTCGTCAAACCTAGAGATCATATTAACTTGAACGGTGTGCGGTGGTGGCGCGGGACAAATACCCATGAGGACGGGGTCCTTGAAGAGACCGGGTCCTACACTGTCGGGGGGATTGGGGATCTGATCCACGTAAGGAACGTTGTTCTCAGAGGACGAGGTGAAGAAAGACCACTGATCCATAGTGATGATTTTTCCCTCATGAGGGAACTTCAGAAGCTGAAAGAGGGTGGACGGAATGCATAGCATGGCGTGAGTCCAACTGCGACCAAGAAGAAGATTGTAGTTGAGCTTGGCGTCAACCACTTCTACTTCTACGTTGACTGTCTTCCCCTCTAACGTGATTGGAAAACTCTCGAGAACACCCATGGGTTTTGATTCCCGACCATCAAATGCCTCTAAGGCATTGGGAGATGAAGTAAGAGCCGGAGAGCCAATGGCCTTCCAGCAGGCAGATGAGATAACACAGGTGGAAGCACCTTCATCCACAATGGCCCTATGGATGTTGAGGTCGTTGATCCCGACTTGGATAACAAGAGCGATTTGATGTGGAAGTCGGGGGACAAAATTTTCGAGGTCAAAGGTGAGAAGATTAGAATTGGCGGAATCGATTCCACTAATTGCAGACAACAGAGATTTCCATTGCGATGGGAAACTTTGAAGCAATTCCAATGCAGACACTGTAGAAGGCGCCTGTGCCAAATCCTCAACAATACTGTAGTGCTGAGCGGCACAGGCATTTGGTTTGTAGGAAGATTTTCACAGAACACCTTTAGAAGGTGGCCTCACAACAGGTTCAACGCTGGGCTTCTCAATTTCCAAAGGACCAGAGACAGGTGGGAGAGGCGGTCCATAAATGACTTCCTTCCCAGCTGCCTGGCGTGATCCAGCATAATCCTTCGAACGCGTGGCAATTGAGACAGGTGCAGCACCATTCATCATAAAGACCTGGGACCCAAATGGTATAGATGGTGAAGGCTGCTCAACTATCTGGGTCTGCTGAGATGGGAATAGTTCTTTGAGAACTGCTGGAGTCCCTTTGGAGCCTTTCATAAGTTGACTAACTTCAGATTGTCGGGGACAATCTTTGGTATAATGGTCTCCTTCACAGATAAGGCAGGGGTACTTCGGTTTACGTTGGGAACCGTCGTTAGCACGAGGTTTTGAAGACTCTGGCTTCAGGGCATCGGGTTTAGATTTTCCTTTGTCCTTCTTCTTTCCTTTGGATGCCTTTTCCGTAGGATTAGCCTGAACGGTGTTGACCTCCGTAGTTTTACTAGAATCTGGAGGGGCGGGAAGAGCAGAATTATTTGAAGAATTGGACTTCTACTTCCCATTTGAGGATTTTTGAGAATTTTGAGAAACGAAACCAATAACACCGTCCACCGCTGGGGTAGGTGGTGCTTTAGAGGTTCCTGGCCGCGGAGCATCAGTGAAAATATCATAAAGCGTGCCGAACTGAGAGTACACGAGATCAAGGTACTGGGCACAGTGATGGCTTGTTGTTCGATCACACATGCCCCCATAGCAATATCTTGAGCGATATTGTTAACGAAGGAGGTGGTGAACCAATGAGTTAGTAGTTGATCAGGTATATCAAATTTTATCAGTCTATGACGACGTCGCCACTCATGAATATGATCAGATATGTGGGTGGCTTTATCCTGCTTCAAAGAAGTTAGGAGATGCATCCAAACTTCGTAACGAACCGGTAACTGGAAGTGCATCAGAAAAGCCATAGCTAACATATCGAAGTCTTGAAAGATGCTGCGGGGTAATTCTATATACCACTTAGCGGCAGCACCGGTAAGAGTGTGCTGGAAGAGACGAAGGCGAATTGAATCATCCACCCAAGAGTTGGACGAAAACCACAGATGGTAGGTCATTACATGAGCTTGGGGGTCTTCTCTAGCTTTACCTTCAAACTTAGGACAGTCACCTGGCACCTTGGTTGGAACCAGAGGCCAATAAGGATTGTGGAGAATCAGATCATTGGTCAATTTAGAAACATCCGGTAATTCCAAGGTAGCAAGGAACGACAACTGAGGATTGAAAGGCATACCAGGCCCTCTATAAGGACCTGTACCTGTACTCCACCTTGGTTGGGCATAAACTTTCCCCCATTGGTTCTGTCCCGGAGGATTCTGACCATAGGGGGTATAGGCCATATAATTAGTCTGATACGGTTGCTGATAACCAGTGTACGGGGGTTGATAACAGGGGTATGGACCCTGATTATATGTTGGCCCTGTTTAAGCAGTATACGGATTTGACTGCTGAGTATAGGTATAGCCTGGTTGTTGAAGGTAATAATTAGAACCTTGGGACGGGTTGTAAACCAGTCGAGATTGACCTTGAAGATAATAACTGCCTTGGGGTTGAGCGGGTTGTTGATAGGTGGGGCCCTGTTGAGCCTAATAAGTGGGGTGCATAGGCGGATTCGACTGTGGCATAGAGTAAATCAGCTGTTGATCAGGGTTGACAGGATGTGCAGGCTGGCCTAGTTGAACAAGTTGACCTGGCTGAACGGGCTGCCCTAGTTGAACAGGTTGACCCGATTGAACAGGTTGTCCTGGTTGAACTGGTTGACCCGGGTGAATAGGTTGGGCTGGTTGAACAAGTTTACCTCGCTGATGAGGGGCACTAGGCTGCCCCGGATGAGCTGGTTGGCCTGGTGGAAGGATAGGGCCAGGTTGTGCTTGATAACCAGTTTGACCTGTAACAGGACCATAAGAGGGCCCTGACTGTGCAACATTCGGACCAATAGGAAAATGAGGTTGCAGAGGTTGCACCATAGGTTGAGAGGGTTAGATTTCCCCCCCAGGACCATACAACGACCTTGGCTAACCTGTGGGTCCTTGAGGTTGCCCTGGTTGGACCACAGGGTGAGGCTGTATAGGTTGACTTTGAGGGTTGTAGGACTGTCCTTGCGGACCGTATAACAACCCCTGCTAGCCCGAAGGTTGGCCCTGTAAGGGTTGTCCTTGTGGGTTATAAAGATAACCAGGCTGGCCCAAAGGTTGGCCCTGGAAGGGTTGTCCTTGCGGGTTAGAAGGTTTCCCAGCTTGGGCAGACAGAAAACCTTGAACATACTGATAAGCCTCTGGAGCAGGAAAACGTAGAGGGTTTCCCTGCTCATCGTACTGATATGGAAAAATGTAGACGGGTGTACCATCCTGTGCATAATGCGAAAAATAAGGACTGTTAGGATCTTGGGAGGATTGACTGACCTTGGAGTTCGATTGCTGTAGAGACAAACAATAATCCTCAGGAGAGATGTTCTCCAGAATAACAGATGCTATGTATACATATTCGGGAAGTGACGCGGTCCTTACAGACTGAGAAGTAACAGCAGGTGTAGATGCGGCCACAAAGACAGTAGGCCTGAAAGGTACTGATGTGACCTGGGGAGATGACATGAGGGGTGGCCTTTGGGACATCCCTAACGAAGGGATAACCGACCTCGTAGACGGAGTTGATACTCGCATAGAGGCGACGACGGTCATAATCCGACTTAAAGATCTATACCCTACTGGAAGTGAAGGACTAGGAGAAGACATGACAGATAACTCAGGGTTGTCTCCTGGGAACAACTAGTAATATTCACCAGACGTGGGGATTTCCTCACTAGGAGAAGGACTGGATGAGCCCATATTTGACCCTGCCGCTAGATCTTCCAAAAGAAGGCGAGGACTAGGAGGAATAACATCAGCTAGAAAAGGAGAACCCGATCTCAGAGGAGGGAAATATTCCCCTACTCCAAATCCAAACCAAGCATTGGATAAGGGCCAATTGAACTCAACTGGTCCTCTAAAGGGAAGCTCAGATAGAACCGGTCCCCCATCGGGAAACTCAGAGACAATGGGCTGCTGAGGTTCAGCAGAGGATTGAGAGACCTCTGATGAATCGTCTGTGTAAGGACTACCAGTAGACAAAACTGAGGGTTCTGCCACTATGGTAGTAATGACAAGAGGAAGAGATAAAAAAAAAGCACACGGGAAAAAAACCAAGGCACACAATCAAATAACCAATAAGCAAAATCTAAAAGGGTGTGTGATCGCAGGTGATTTATTTTACCACATTGAAACTTAGAAACTTCACCGTTTAATGTTTTAAGAGTCGAGAAATGGATGAAAGGTGACTCTATCTCTTTCAATTTTGAAACAAGCATGAAAGGACAAGCGCTTGATGATCCTTTTGAATCTAATGAGTCAGAAAAGATCAAAATGAATACTCTGGTAATCTAGGCAAAGGGTGTACCAGATATCCGTGAACTACAATATACACCTTGGTTTCAAAATGAAAAAAGAAATCAACCAAGGACTTGACATACGTGCAAGAAATCTCCCTGAATGCTGTGTCTGGTGTATCATAGGTATAAGGCGGTAGACTCGGCTTCCTACGAATAAAGTATAGTAACCTAGTGGGGTCTCCATTTATATACGCGATGGTACGGGGAGCACAAGTCCATACTAGCACTGTCTAAATCCAAGAGGCGAACGACAGCTACTAGGTTTAACGACGCCGGAACACGTCACTAGCCTAGACCTCTAAATATTTTGTTAATGTTTCAATGCTGCCTTAAGGTAAATTGAATAAATTTTAGTTTTGATCTTCAATTATGTTTCAATTTCCAGGCCCTACTGAATGTTATGTCTCAAAATCCTCTAAATGCACACTACATGCCACAATATATCACTTTGTTCGATGAATAGCTAACTACGGGAAGGTTGAGAGCTTTCACCCAATAACAAAATGATCACAAAACAACCACTAGTGTCTCTAAGGTATGCTAACAAAACTAAAAGCTTTTCTTTCAGAGTTATAAATCACTAATAACATAGAAATGTTTTCAATTTACATTAACTAATCACAAGCAAAAGAGATTTGATATTATTTTTTTTTGTATTTTCAATGTTTAAGAGCAAAGTGCACTAAACAAAACAAAAACCAATGAAAAGAACAATTTGAGAAATGATAGCAAAAGAGCAAAGACAAGAAGGTTCACTCAATGCCAAACACACAATTAGACCTCAAATTGATGAAGAAATCCCTCAAATCAAAGAGGAATCCCAAAGACTCAAATGAACCGTGTAATCTAGGCCCAAAATGAGAAAAAGCGAAATTCGAATGAGGAAGAGACCAATCACTCAAATAGTGCAACAAAACAATGAAAAACCACCAAACGAATGCAAAGAAGCTACAATGAAATTGACTGATCAAACGAGAACCAAAAACTCCCACGTGAGGCTCGACACACTATAGCACGTAGATGCCCTAGGGCTAGAATGTAAACCGATAGTAGAAGGAAAACAACCAGAGGATGAAGGTCACACACAGTCAACCAAGACACCAAAACACTCAGGTAGTCGAAAAAATGACACCAAAACCACAAATCGAGCTCAGAAAGCTTAGAAAGGAGCAAACACTAGCACCACACAGGATTGGCGCGACTGTCAGGCTGCAACTAGTGCCAGAACATGATTGGCGTGGGGGATAAACTTGCAACATGCACGAACTGGCGCGACTGTCAGGGAAAAAACTGCGCCAGTCGAGTTTACTAATGCAAAAAATAAAAAAGAGCAAACAGGGAGCAGATCAGGGATGGTGAGGCTAAACAGAGGTTTAACACTAGAAAAGAGTGAGCCAAAAGAGCTGATCAAGCAGACAAATACCAAAATAAACCGAAAAGACAAGACAAACTCCAATCAATGTCTCCCCAGTGGAGTCACCAGTTTTTTGGAGAGGTAAATCCCCTCTATAGACAGAGGCGATCGCTACTAGCCCAGATCAGGTCTAGCAACAACCGAGTCACGCTAAGACGCAGGTTCCTAGTTAAAAAAGACCAAGATGCGACAAGAGTCCTACCTTAAGTCCTACACTGCTATTTATTGCAGAGAAGATGGCGCTTCCATCCTTCGTTGTGGTAGATCACAATTCTCCCGCTTGACACGTTCAAACACTTGCACGTGCATGAAGAAACAACAAACACACAAGCGTAAAACCTAATACATGCAACTATGTATCAGTCAGAGAAGATACAATTCATAACATAAAACATGAACATACGAATGGAACTGTAATCGAATTTGTTTAATATTAATCAGAACAAAGAAAGATACAACCTGAGCTCTAACGTTGGATCTTCCTTCGGCGGGTCGATAGCGGAGTATGTCTCGATAAAGCTCGTTGGGAGTGAGACAAGTCTCTCTCTCTTCGGCTGTCTGACGATAATCTCCTTACTACTGATTCAACTCTATTCAGGCTAGCTTGCAAAGGGAAAATGACAAGCTTATATAGATGGTGGAAGGGGAGTTGGGATCCGTACAATGGTGGGATTGGCCCTATCCTCAAGGAAGCTTCCATGATAGGTGGAAAACCACTTCCCCTACATGGAGATCCGGAGCCAAACCTCCCAACTCATTTTAGAGACTCGTTCAGGAGTTGGTTGGAATCAAACTTCCGCCAGTTATTTAAAAAAAAAAATCCTTATTAAGCCTGGTGCGAGTAATACACTGGGACAGAGCGCTAGTTGGCGCGCCCTCTTTCGTGGATTTCCCCCATTGGCGCGAGGGCTGAATTGGCTGGTCACGCCAAGGCCAAAAGGGCTATTTTTAGGGCTTTTCACAGGAAATTGTATTCAGGGGAATGATTTTCCTTTTCAAGGGGGATGCCATGAAAGTGGTTTCAGGTCATGTCACTGCTCACAAGTCACGGAATAGACCCTCCAATGTGTGGGACGGGGGATTGCAGGGATGATGACAAATTACTGTGTAACAGGCTGAATAGTTGAACTTGGAGAATTATATATACTATAGCTGAATGACTAGAGAAGATAGAAGGAATTACGTTGAGGAGAGCTTGAGTCCATGCCTTCATCCCATCTAAATTCCCTGATGAGCATCTGAGATGCGCTTCACCTGAACTCCGCTGGAGGAGACTGCGACGTCAAAGCATCAGTTGTAACTCTTCCTTCTATTCATTTATATACATGACTACTATTTGGTTCCACCGTTGTGTTATAATGTTTGTTTAATGAAATATGTTTAGCCCTCTTTGACTGGTTAATAGTTATGAATGGAATGTTGTCATCTTGTATGTTTTTTTTATTTTCTTGTTCTTTGTGCAGGTATCCAAGCACAATGGCAAATGGATTGTGAGTTGCCGAAGCAAGAGCAAGAGGCCACCACTACTACATCAACAACGATAGCGTTGGATTCCAGGTAGGATGATCTACTGTTTCCCTTGTTCATTCAATAATTAGGAAGCAACACTTTAGTGTGTCCCTTTGTTTCTAGACCCACTCTAGGGCTAGAGGGATCGTCTATGTCTGCAGAGAGGATTTAATTGCATAACAAATTTCATGAAAAAAGGTCCAAGATTTCAGTATGTTCTCAACACACACAAACAATCACACTCTACACTATTCTCCCGAAGCTATGATTGCTTCTTCTTTCTATGCTAACTTTTCAACTATCTGTACAACTAGCTTCATCAAGGAGATATAGCTTCTTTTTATAGAGGAAAAGGAGGAGGTTAGGATCCCTACAAAGGTGGAAGGGAGGCCTATCCTTTAGGATGTTCCCACAAGAGGTGGAAACTATAAACTAAAGGAGGGAGTTTGTGGTTAATCAATCCAACTACTCCCAATGACTCATCCTCGAAGTTGTTGTGATCGAAACTTCACCTCTATTTTTAAAAAAATTTCCATAAACAGATTTGCGTGGGCAGCTAACTCAGATAGAGCGCTAGCTGGCATATGGGCTAGTGTTAATCTGCCTCATTGGCACGAGGGCATAACGGGCTACCAAGGCAAAAATAGGTGTTTTTAGTGGTCTGCTCAGGAAATGGTCAACAGAAGGAATGTTGTCCTCATGGAAAGGGATGAAATGATGGTATTTGCAAGGCATGAAACTTCTAATTAGTCAGAGAAATGACCCTCCAATGTGTGAGATGGGGATTTCAGGGATAGTGACAAAATGCTGTGTAACAGATGCCCCCTAAAGTATGAAGTCCGAACATGAGTGAGGGGTGGAATGAATTACAAGTACGTGCAAGGAACTAGACGCTGCTTTCGGGAGACCTGCAAATGAAGCATAGATACATATACATAACTGAAATCTCTGTTGAAAATACATGAATCCATGGTATAGGCGCAACTATCCATCAAGAAGAGGATCATGTGAACGGATCCTCGTCATGGACGCAACCATCCGAATGAAGGGATCATATGAAATAGATCCATGGTATGGGCGTAACCATCTGTATAGAGAGGATCAAAACAAGAGAACCCACGGTATGGTCACTTCCATACATCTAAAGAATCATGTATATAATCATGAATGACTCATCACTCCTCGCAACCTGGACTTTTGTGATCGAAGCCCACGGTCTTGCGCTCCAACACCACCCGATCAAAGTACAAATTCCAACATTTGAATAGACGTGTCGAAGTCGAACATGCTATAAAATCACTTGATTACCAGTCAATGATATGAATCGTTAATAAGTGCGAGAGAAACCACCAATAATGACAATGGCTTTCAAGGTACAACTAGTACAATCCACGGAATGTGAATAGTGAGCTGAAGTCAAACACCCATGAAATCACTCTATCAAAGGTCGATGATGTGAACTTGTCATCGAATGCGAAGAAATTTCCATTAGGACATGCAAGCTCTAAGGTACCAAAAGGAGTCTCTAGATCAACTTCTTAGATAATGAGTTGAAGTCGACAGGAAGCGATCCGTCGAAGGAGGGTCATAATGAATCCCACATCATCGACACGAAACAGAGGATGCAATATCAGTGTGAATCAAGACTGAAATAGAGGATCAAGGAATGTACAAACTGCAGAAGGATTTTCTCTTGAACATATCAGCGACACGACTCTAGGATTTGGCATCATTTGACTCAAATAGGATTAGAGGTTATGTTGACAAAATTTGTGATCGAATGAGAGGTAAATGGATTTTCCAAACCCATGGAGGCAAAGAGATAGAATGAAGATATCCCAACCCGACATGAACTGTAGACAAGTGTCATGTTCAAGAGTGACATACTGCTAACACAACTGATGAATAACTTCCATTTTCCCCCACCATTTCAGGTAAGTACCTCTTTATTTTTACACAAGCTTGAAGAGGATACCATATGCTTGTCATATAAGTTTGTCCTTCCGACAAATCCATCCTAGTACATTTTACGAGCCCTAGGAAGGAGGAAATTGGTAACGTCATGATGAATGTATCCAATGTCATTTAGTTTTATTGAGTTTGACAAAGGAAGAACTCAACAAATTTTCATGTTTAGAGAGTTTGAAAAGAAGCAGAAAAGAAAATTCCATCATGGTCCTTTTCGTAAATAGACTCTCAGATCCGAAAAGGTAGAAAAAAATATCTGAAAGAACCTCTTAGTCGTGATAGGCTAAGGTATTCATTTTTTGTAAATAATCTATCCCAGCCCAAAAAAGGGGTAAACGTATACTGGGTAGATATCGTTTCACAGCCATTTAATGAGTGCAAAACGACAAGAGTCTCGGCAATATTTTCAATTTTTGAGAGTTAGAAAAGAGCTGAAAGTTGACTCCTCCTGGAGGAACGAGTGGTATAAGGGGTAGCAACTAGTTCCAGCGATGGTGGAACTACTCAGAAAAATTAAAGGTTAAGAGGCTGGCTAACAAGTCCACTCATCGCAGTGGTTCCTCAAGACCAAGTAAAATAACCAAGTGAAGGCATATGATCGGCCAAGTAGATGGTGATGATGGAATGAGAAAACCAAGGCTCATCTGGAAAAACAGGCTAATAAAATGGAAATCACGAGAGGTAAAATGGGAATGGTTTCATTTTTACACAAGCTTGAAATCAGGAAACTCTGCTTGGAATTGGATTCATTTTTACACAAGCTTGAAACAAAAATAAACTATTCTTGAAAAGGTAAGCATGCCCCCAACATGGTGACTCAATTTGACGTACATGCTCCCCAAGCTTTAGTCCATATGAAAGGCAGATGGAGTAAAGGTTCAAATTATGAGATCAAGAGAAAGACTCGACTGGGATTTTACAAGATCTTATCAAAGACTCGAATTGAACAGGAATGTTTTTCATTGTTTTAACGAGGTTGACACATTAAAATAACTATCCTCAAAAGAGCTTGTTTCATTTTTTAAGGAGCCTCACACAAGAAAACGAACTATGCTCCGACCAGCTTGTTTCATTTTTTAAGGAGCTTGAGACAAGAAAACGAACTATGCTCTGAAGAGATTGTTTCATTTTTTAAGGAGCTTGACACAAGAAAACAAACTATGCTCCGAAGAGATTGTTTCATTTTTTAAGGTGCTTGACAAAAGAAAACGAACTATGCTCTGAAGACAACTCATCATATTGAATAAGAAGTCATGGAATCCAAGATTTTCTCATTTAATGGGAGAAAAATATCTCAGAAATTAGGATCCAATGCCCCCAACACACGATGCAAAACGACACTATCACTAGATGCAGGCACGGGACAGGTAGCCACATAATTAACTTGTGGTGTGGAAGATAGAACCAGTGGATAAAGATCCGAAAGAGACGATGGCAGGGCAACTGCCACATCAGGACTAAAGAATGAAAGCTAATAACTTGTCACAATCTGACCTTTGTGTGGAAAAAAGATCACACGAAAGAGGTAGGAGACAAGTGCACCCATGGCATAAGCCTAGTCGTGCCCCGAGAGTAAATTGAAATCCAAGCGGCCTGGAATAACCATCACGTCTATATAGATGGTTTTCCCTCCCAAAGTAACAGGAAACTTTGGAAGGATTCCTAACGGTTGACTGGTTCCTTTATTAAAAGCCAATAGACTTTTCGTAACGGGCACAAGCGGTGGAGAACCAAAAGCTTGCCAAGTAGTTGAATACAAAATACTAACAAACACACCTTCATCTATAATCATGCTAGGTGCGACCACATCAAAGGTTTGTACCATGATCTTAAAAGGCACATAAGAAAGAAGGCGATATCCCGCAAACCGACTCCAATCTAAGGAAGTTATTAAACTACTTGGAGGGGGTAAAAATGAACTTATATGGTCATCCCCTGGTGTTACTGGAGCAAGAGGAGCATTCTCCTCGACCTCCATCATGGGATCAAGAAGGGTAACTTATTGAATCATAGGGACGGGAGAATCTGTCTCCAAGTTTAAGGAATCTGAAGAAACGAGAAGAACGTGAGGGGGAGGAGATCCAATCTCAATGGAAAAGACCTGATGAACCATAGGTGGAATCAGATCGACCGATTCCACGGCATATGGTTGGCTGGGAATGGATTCCTGAATTTGAATTTCCGAGGGAGTGGGATCGATCAAGGATGAATCTTGACTGATCGTTGAATCAACTAGTGGAGGACTCGAAGAAAGCTTCTGGTAACCAACCGGAAGGCAGGGTGCATAAATAGTAGTGTTGTCCAACACTCTCATGGCTTCATCCATGTATGGACAAAGGTGAATGGGATGATGCCCTTCACACAAATTACAGGGATTCGTAACCTTACCCCGTTTCTTATGAATCTTATCATGGATAGTTGAAGATGTGCCACCAATATGACTTCCAGAAGCCAAAGGCAACAATGAACTCCTGTCAGACCTTTCTTCAAGTACCTTGGGAATTCTAGGGCAGTCTCGAAGAATATGGTTACCTTTGCACAACATGCAAGGGAATTTGACTTTTTGTGGAAGGTTGGATGGTTTATCAATGGAAGTTTCCTTAGGCGCAATAGCCACAGAGTTGGCCTTTCTCTTATCTGACTTCTTCTTCTTCGTCTTCTTCTTCTTCTTCTTAATCACATAGTTACTAGAATCCATACTTTCACCAGGCGAAGTAGAAGAGGAGGACGAAGAAACTGTTGGAAATATGATGCAGAGTGTTGTCCTTGATGGCAACCCACTGAATGAAGATGAAGACATGCGACTATTGACATGTGTTGTCCTTGATGGCAATCCACCTGATGAAGTTATGCTTGACTTGATGGACTTGGTAAATGAAGTGATATGATGTTTGTTGACAATATGATGCTAAGTGTTGTCCTTGAAAGGCAACCCACTTGATGAAGATGATGACAACTTACTTGATGAAGTTGTGCTTAAAATGATGCACCAATGATGATGAAGGGGATCTAGATCTGAATTGCTCTTGTATTTGCTAGATCTGATTATGGAAGGCTTAGATCTGTGATGAGGCGAGCATCTAGGCGAACATCTGTCTGAAGCAAAAGGGTAGATCTGAACTGAATATCTGATCTGATGAAGTATGCTGCTCTGTAATGATTGAAGATCTATATGCTACTTCGCCGCGGAGGAAGCGCGTATATACGCAGCTTCAGCGAAGAGAAAGCGCGTATGCGCAATAAAATATACACTGAGGTATACGCTGGTTTGTGTGGACGGAAGCGCGTATATACGCGACATCAGTGAAGGGAAAGAGCGTATGAAAACTAGGGTTTGCTGAAGCAAGGGGTATGAAATATCTGATCTGTTCTGCTGTGTTTCTGCTATCTGATCTGTGTTGATATGTATCTGTTGGTGACGTATGTTTGTGCTTAAAAGTATGGAAAGGGTCCAGTGTGAAAATATGATGAAATGTGGCCTGCAAGTGGTGTTATATTGAAGTTGTTGGATACAGTGTGAAAATTGATGAAACGTGGTCCAAGGTGGTGCTGAGGGTTGTGGCCTTCAGCCAGGGGGTTGCAGCTCCCTTCCAGGAGAGGTTGGTAAACGAGATCAGGGGGTCGTAGCTCCCTTCCAGGAGAGGCTGGTAAACGAGTCAGGGGGTCGTAGCTCCCTTCCAGGAGAGGCTGGTAAACGAGCGTAGGTGGGTGCCTGCGTGCTGGTCAAGTCTGCACCAGCACATATGTTGTAACATGTTTTCTCTATAATAAAAATATTGAAGGCTGAGCAACTGCAGCGGTGGTTTTCTCCCGATTTGGGTTTCCACCTAAAAATCCCGGTGTTCATGTGTGATGCTTTGTGTGATGGCTTATTCTGTTATCACTGCACATATTTACAGTTTATTGAACATCTGATAACTGAATGATGGAATGATCTAAGAGTTAATTACATATCTAGATCTCTGTATACGCGAGTTTCACAAAGGGAATCCGCGTATATACGCGAAATAAGTTCGGAAAGTAGCGTGAATTTTAGAAGCAGAAAAAGTGAAAGATTTGAATATACGATGTCTTGATTCACCCCCCCTCTCGGTGTTTTCCCAACACTTGGTATCGGAGCGGGTCCTTGGGCAGAAACGATCGCTTGAAGGAATCGTCGCAATGGGAAAGTATACATACAAAAGCCTGGCTGAATTTTGGTGCAAAAGTATAGGCTCTCGCAAAAGAATGTGATGAAGAAAAGGGTACCTTTGTGGATTCTTTAGAAGACAATAATCTTCTTGAAGAAAACATTCAACTCAAAGTAAGCCTAGAACAAAAGAACATAATCATTGAGACTTTTAAAAATCAGCTTGAAGCAAGAGAAAAACGCCTGGAGGATCTAGAATGTGAAGTAGTAAGTCTAAGGAAGGATAATGAGAAATTGAATTCTCTCAATCTCAGATTTGCTAAAGTTCAAAACGGATGAGATTATCGGGTACAGCACAGGTCTCCTTTATAAAAACGGGTCTTGGATATCACTGGGGAATCTTCTCGGACATCGACACCAAATTCTCTACAAGCGATATGGTTCTCTTACCCTGCTCCACTAGAGCAAGGGAACAAGAAATATTTACGGGTAAAAGCAAGATCACCTCAATTCAAGAAACACTAACAGGGAGATCTTTCAAAATGGCTACAACCAACAGGTAAAGTCTAATAGAAGATTTCATGATCACAGAAATTTCTACTTCAATGGACAATGCTTCACATGTCACAACTTTGGTCATAAAGCTATTCAATGTGTTGCATATAAAACCATCATGACCACAGAAGCAAGAAAGATCAGGATGAATGATGAACCAAAGAAGAACACCTGCAAAACAATTTTCCATATATTTCAAAATGAAGTTGAATGTACTTATTGCAATAACTTTGGTCATGAAGAATACGAATGAGAAACAAAGATCTGACCAAAGAAACATGTTCCATAAGCTCTAAAGTGTGGAAAGAAAGAATTACCGGTTGAAAATTTTGGCATAGCATTATTTGCAGAAGGTGAAGAGAATCAATGGTACATTGATAGCGGGTTCTCAAGACACATGACAGGTGAAAAAAGCAAACTTCGTACATATAACGCTCTAGAAAAGGAAAAGTTACTTTTGGAAATGATGCTCTGCGCACAGTATAATGAAGAATTAGGTATTTCTAAAATAAAAGGTGAAGGCAAAGATGTCATGTATGTGGATGGATTAAGGCATAACCTAATGAGTGTTAGTCAAATGTGTGATCAAGGAAGCCGAAGTGAATACAGGTTCAAAGAATGTGTGGTTACATGGTCTTGCAATCACAATTGTAAAAATCATTATAAAAAAGGAAAAAGAAATAGTAGCAACACAGCATGTCTTTGGCTAGAACGGCATAGAACAATGTTACTTAAGCAAATCTTCAGAAAATTGGCTATGGCATCGAAGATTGGGACATCTGAGTTTCTCTCAAATCAAGAAATCAAGCAAACTTCAAGCTGTTCGTGATCTTCCCAAGATCAATCTTCCAGAAAGTACCATATGCAAATCATGTCAATTTGGTAAGCAGACCAGAGTCCTATTTAAAGCCAAAGAAGGTTCATCAAGTAAGCCTCTTGAACTCATTCATACTGACATCTGTGGACATATGAGGAAAAAGTCACTACGTGGGGAAGAATACTATATCCTATTTACTGATGACTACTCCAGAATGTGTGAGATCGCGTTTATTAAACACAAAGATGAAGCCTTTGAAAAATTTCAGAAGTACAAAGCACTGGTAGAAAATGAATTGGATTCAAAAATCAAGTGTCTTAGATACGTCGAGAGGAGAATATTCATCAAATGAATTCTTTGAATTTTGTGAACAACATGGCATTAAAGACGGTTCTGCACATGGCAGGCACTCCTCAACAAAAATGGGCCAGCAACGAAGAAAGAATGAATAGAGACAATTGTTCAAATGATAGCAGACTATGTGGCAGCTCCTAATGTCTATTGTGTTACGGGTGAAGCAGCACATACAACAGTTAACATTCTCAACAAGGCTCATGTTCGGGTAAATAGTGACAAAACTCCATATGAACTCTGGTATGGCAATTCTCCCACTGTGAAGAATTTTAAAGTTTTTGGAAGTAAATGATTTATCAAAAATAATGATGAAAAGCTTGGCAAGTTTGAACCTAGATCAGATGAAGGGATATTTCTTGGTTACTCATCTTCAAGCAAAGCATTCACATGTTACAGCAAGAAGCACAAAAGTTGTTGAATGTATTGATGTTGTGATTGATGAATCTCACTGCAGCTCTAAGAAGAAAAACAAACAACGAGAAGAAGAGAGGATATGATGATGACATGTAGTAAACCCATCCGAATGAAAATGATATGCTAGGTGAATCAAATAGAAGAACACGAAAATGGTTATAAAGGATCCATCCAAGTATGTTCAAAAGAATCATCAAGAATCTCACATTTTGGAGACGAATCGGTGTCTGAGAACAAGGAGAACTCTTGCAGGGTCTTCTGGTAATTTTTGGCACTTCTATCCATGCAATTCAAGACCACTAATATCGATGAAGCTAGCAAAGATGAATGTTGGAAGCAAGCCATGAATGAAGAGCTTGATCAAATTGAAAAGAATGACACTTGGGAATTGGTACCAAGACCCCATGATAAAAATGTCATTGGAACTAAATGGATTTTCAAGAACAAGTTAAATGAGAATGGGGATGTTGTAAGAAACAAAGCTAGATTGGTTTGCAAAGGGTATACTCAACAAGAAGGTATAGACTTTGAAGTAACTTTTGCTCCTGTAGCTAGACTTGAAGCCATAAGAATGTTTCTTGCTTTCTCAAGCTTCCAACAAATCAAAGTTTATCAAATGGATGTTAAATTTTTTTTTCTCAATGGTGATCTAGAAGAATATGTTTATATAGAAAAACCAAAAGGATTCATTTTGGGAAATGATGAAAAACTTGTTTGTAGACTTAAAAGGGCTCTATATGGTCTTAAACAAGCTCCAAGGGCATGGTACTATCGTCTTGACAAATATCTTCATCAACAAGGATTTTCAAAGTGCTGTGATAGCAACTTATACACAAAGTTTGAAAATGATAAACTATTGATTGTAGTTGTATATGTTGACATCATGTTTGGGCGGTACGAAGAATCTATGAGTCAAAAATTTATGCAATCATGCCAATAAGAATTTGAAATGTCTTTACTTGGGGAACTAACATTCTTTCTTGGCTTGCAAGTGCATCAATCTGCAGATGGTATATTTCTATCACAAGCAAAATATCTTATGCAAATTCTGAAGAAGTATGGCATGGAAGAATGCAAACCTGTAAGTACACCAATGATAACCGGATCCAGTCTCAGTTCTAATGATGATTCTCCCACAGTGAATCAACCAGAATACAGATCGATGATTGGAAGTCTACTTTATCTCACTGGGACTAGATCAGACATTATGCATGCAGTTGGGATTGTTGGACGATTCCAAGCTAATCCAAAAGAGTCTCACCTACAGGCTGTCAAAAGAATATTCAAATATCTACAAGGAACTCAAGACTTTGGACTATGGTATCCAAAGAATGTTGATCTCACTCTTCATGCTTACACTGATGCAGATTGGGCTGGAAATGTTGATGATCGGAAAAACACTAGTGGTGGTGCATTCTATGTGGGGCCCCGGCTAGTATCTTGGTTCAGCAAGAAGCAAAGCTCTATTGCCTTATCTACAGCAGAAGCAGAATCTGTGGCTGCCACATCTTGTTGCACTCAACTCCTTTGGATGATGCAAACCTTACAAGATTTTGAAATCAAATGTACACCTCCTGTCCCCATTAAGTGTGACAATACAAGTGCCATCAGTATTTCAAAGAATCCTGTTATGCATTCGAAGACCAAGCACATTCCCATCAAGTATCACTTCTTACGAGAACAAGTGCTTGAGCAAAAGGTGAAGTTGGAGTATGTTCCCTCCAAAGAACAAGTTGCTGATATCTTTACCAAACCTCTGCCCAGGGAAGCGTTCGAGTATCTAAGATAGAAGCTGGGAGTGTTCTCTGCCAGTCAAAAGAACAAATGTTTGCATAAATTTTAGAAGATGGCTTGGGATACGCGGGTTTCAGAAACACGATGGCATGCCGCCCTGTGCAGCAGTTCATAAAGGCAACGTATGTTTGGTTGGCGACATTTTTGTTTGGTTGGCGCTCTCTTCACAATCTATGCAGTCTTTGTTTGGTATCTCTAATACTGATTGGTATCTCTGGTGGTGTTCCAGTTCTCATAATTCTGTTTCTAATGTTTTGATGAAGATGCCTTGATGATTTGTTGGTGGAAGTTTTCAGGATGCACAAACTAAGGGGGAGCCTTAGCCATTTGGAAAGATTGTTTGGTTGCACAAATTCAGGGGGAGCATTAGTTTTGCTGAGTATAATGCATTGCTGGCATTATGGTGGTTCTGATATATGATATCTCTTGAGATCTTTTTGGTATTAATTATGAAAATTCATATTTGTACTTTGATGAAAAGGTCTGGTTGAGACCCATGTTGTAAAATTGTAATATTTAGTCATGTAAGGACTTCTAAATTTGTAAACCCACCTGGTTGGGTAGCTGAGTCAAATTTGTAAACCCACTTGGTTGGGTAGTTGAGTCTCATATGTAAATCCACTTGGATGGATAACTGATGTAAGTATGAGTCTTTGGTGATAGGAAGTTCATAGATTCATGTACTTCATTGAAAAATATGTTTGAAGATTCAGCCTGAACTCAGGGGGAGCTTGGTCACTTCAGCATTTATCAGATCTGCAGAATGTTTCTTCCACATGAGGAAGTGGGGAGAGTGTTGGTTTTTGATCCGCCCTTTGCCCTTTATGTCAAAGGGGGAGAGTGACATGGTGTTTGAATGAAGAAAATATAATGATGTCAAGTATTTGGGAGAGTGACAGTGACATGGTACCTATCTGTTGTGGTAACCAAACACCATCGTGGTTGCCATCAAGTCCAAAGGGGGAGATTGTTGGAAATATGATGCAGAGTGTTGTCCTTGATGGCAACCCACTGAAAGAAGATGAAGACATGCGACTGTTGACATGTGTTGTCCTTGATGGAAATCCACCTGATGAAGTTATGCTTGACTTGATGGACTTGGTAAATGAAGTGATATGATGTTTGTTGACAATATGATGCTAAGTGTTGTCCTTGAAAGGCAACCCACTTGATGAAAGATATTGACAACTTGCTTGATGATTGTGCTTAAAGAATATGTTCTTTGATGAGGAAAATATGATGTTTCTACAGTGTGTACAGAAGGCAATAAAGAAAGGAATTCAGAATGTGCTCAAAGTATGATGAAAAAGAGTATGTCTCTTGGTATACGCGGATTGGCCTAGGGGAAGTCGCGTATGCACGCGAAAAAGAACGTGCCAAGTCGCGTATGGGCTAAAGCGCTCAAAAAGTGCAAAACTAAGGGTAACCACCATGGTACTGACCCATTGTATTGGGTAATGATCCGCCTAATTGACCCCGTCCAGGTAGTTTTGGGCTTATGGTATTGTTTTGGTCCATGGTATTGAAAAAGGGGCTCATGGTATTGAAAAGGGATAAAACTATATAAAGAGAAGAAATTCATTGTGCAAATCATGAGTGTGGAGCAAGATGTCTGAGCTGGAATGAATACTTCTCTCTGAAGTATATCTGAATGGAAAGGGTTACACTTGAATGATAGATCTGAATGTATGATGCACCAATGATGAAGAAGGGGATCTAGATCTGAATTACTCTTGTATTTGCTAGATATGATTATGGAAGGCTTAGATCTGTGATGAGGCGAGCATCTAGGCAAACATCTGTCTGAAGGAAAAGGGTAGATCTGAACTGAATATCTGATCTGATGAAGTATGCAGCTCTGTAATGATTGAAG